>JARYHS010011408.1:175440977-176040977 GCA_031002005.1 Vandiemenella viatica
CAGAAATAATGTCAAAGACTGTACCTGAAAACACCTCTCACCTCCTCCCAACGGAATCGTTGACGGAGAATGGACGGAGGGGCAGTTTGGCTGAAAAGAGAGGACACAGGTTTGTGAGCCTCGAGGTGAGATCTGAATGTCTCGGGAGCGGACGGCGAAAATGGCGAATGTGTGAGCGTTGAGTTCGCGCTCTCGTCTGTGACTCACCGGAGAAGCATTCTTGCCCGTAGCTTAGATGACAGATCCAGTCGACAGTGGAGGAGATCATATCCCGTGTAACCCTCTCGAGCTGGGGGCTGAACTTGCATGGAGTGGACACGAAGCCAGACGCGAAATCAAGAGGAGCAGAGCATCGTTAGAAACGCCTCTACGGACTTAACCAACAGCAGACTTCGCAGGAGCCAGCACAAACGGTACCGTGAAACTAGTAAACGCATGTGACGTCCATGTCGCCACGGTGCCCATTTAACTACCCTGGTACGGCCTGGGGAAAGAAGCTTATAATTTAGCCTTAGAACGAATCCAAAAAACCATTGTCATCATCATGTCCTGTAATTACATCAAATAAATGTAAAGTCAATTTTATTTGCTCTTACCAGTGGAAATTTAAGTGTTCCCTTAAACATTAATTCTCACTCCTCCAGTCATTAAACTTAAATGATAAATATTTATCTATATTAAGAAACATAAATTACACGTTAAAAGGTATAACAGTACAATGTCGACGAGGTGTTAAGCCCGGAGCAATTTATATAAATCCGGATGATCTACTTTGCGCTACCCCATCTTCTGCATTTGATACTATCTCATCACGGCATACTCATCGAAGGACCTGACAAGTTTATCACAGTGAGCTCTTAATGTGTTACGCTGTTATGTTGCAGATGCTGCGAGCTGCTCGTCCGATGAGGACTGCTCTGCCCTGCAGAATGCTGTCTGCTCCTCTGGAGAGTGTGCGTGTCCGGACGAGTATTTTGTCAACGACGACTACACGAGATGTCTGCCGCGTGAGTGTCTCCAGTGAACCATTTGTCATCTATTCAGTTTACAGTGACTAAAATTATCAACAGCTGTACGTACGTAAATCTATTATTTCTATGATACCACCAGAACTAAATTATAGCCGACCTCGTTACTGAAGATCCAAAAATACCAGCTCCGCGTTCCGAATGTCGCCGATTCGAGGAGTTCGGCATGGGTGTTTAAGTGTTGTGTCTCTGAATGTCATGTCCATCTTGTGGTGCTTAACTGGTTGGAAAAATTCGTACTGGATGTAACTGGAAACATTGGGTCACACATAATTACTGTTGAGTTTTCTGTATGGGCGCAGACGCCAAAAAAAAAAAAAAAAAAAAAAAGTAAAACCCGTATATATATGAAACTTACACTCATCACCCATTGCCATCTATTGTTATAAAATCAAGTAAAAATGTTGTTATACTAAACTTTATAATCGTAGAAATTAACGATACTATATACACAGTAATTACTTGTCGATCGGTACGAATAAACCTCTTTGCAGTATTGTTTTACCATCGAAACACGATGTTATGACAATTGTTCTTGCGGTATCGTAATCTAATCGTCATTCACATATAAGTGCATACAAGAGCTATCTTAAACCATTTACCTCAGTCACGTTTTGTTAGTCATTACATACGCCCAGGGCCGGCGTTAGGGGGGGGGGGGGGTAAGCGGGTCAAAAAAAAAAAAAAAAGTCGCCCCTTTTACCCCGGGCCCGGAATTCCTAGCGCTGGCCCTGCATACGCCCATTGCACGACCAACAATAAATAATTGTACGAATTTCTTCTGCCACGTTTTTATAAGTTTGTACACTCGTTTCTTCTGTGCTGTACTCATCTTTTTTTTTGGAGGAGCATTTTATTTTACCCAGATGAATGTGACGAATCTCACTTTTTACAGTAACTGTATTTAGGGTTTGGTCTTCTGAATTTCCTCTCTAAACAGTACATTAAACTATATCCTGCACTGCTATTCTTTCAATCACTTTAATTTTCTGCTGTAAATTTGCTTAAGTAGCTATTGTTGGTTAAAATAAAAGAGTATATTAAAGTATGAATAACTCTGCTTATGTTGCTTAGGAGATTTCCTGAATTATGAAATCATTCTATCATTACAGTTGATGGAGATATTCTCCGGCATATGATTCATTCTAACATGAAAAACAGCGGGGTTGTAAAGTTAAAACCCAGTTTGATATTTGCCCGCAAACATTTGGACATTAACTGTAAAGGTTGCCTGTGCTCCATTGCAATTAAATAATAATAAAAAGCTGATGGAAGTGAATGTACGAATCTATCCTTGATTTTTCTTATCAAAGCATAGTTTCAATCTCCTCTTTCCGCGTAGCGTGGCCTATGGTCGTAACTACTCAATTTCAATGCAATATCCGTGCACTAGCCTGAAAACAAGGCAGTAAAAACTAATCGAGTTTGTAATACCATTGTTCACTGTCTTACTCAATGTAGGTCATAGTGCTGCTCATTATAGAGCAGTAAAGTTTATTTCCAAAATGTCTTCAGTGGTTGTAGCTTTATATGAAGTAAGCTAGTAAACCTGACTTTAAACGGGATAAGTTGCTTTTATAATAACACGCATTTCCTGCCCGTTAGTCGCAAGGTCAACACGCGGACACTAAGGCGCTTAAACAAAACCAACAAAACGGCCGAAATGGTGATATCAGCTTGAAGATAAAAGAACCATAATGACTAATTTAGAGAGATATCGAGCACAGAGAGCTGGGATGTGTTGGGAAGAGTTCTAGGCTGACTTCAAGCCAGAGTTAAGATAAAACTAAAGAGATCGTAACGGATTCCAGTGTTTTTGCGACACTAGTGTTCGATACTTGACAGAAAGTTGTGACGCCTGTGGGGCTTTATTGAATGTACTTGATTCAGGCTTTTTGAAGTTATGTGTATTCGCAATGTCTGAATTCACAGCTACGGTAAATTGTTGCAACAGATGTGTTCCGTGCAAGAAGTACAACTCCAAAACGCGTCAAGGAATTGCACGAGAGTTAATTTGATACTTGCCTGTATATAGATATGCGGAGCCAGATTAGGGCCTGTTCATCAGTTATCTTCGCAGGGATGCGATCGCTTGGTAGCAATATCACCATCGAGAATAGTTTGTGGGTATAACTGTTGGCTAAATCATTTGAGTTTGACATTTATTTTTATATTATTGCTGTTGGTCTTTTGCAGTTTGTTGTTCAGAAGTGAGGACTTTCCTATACCTATAGCCTCTCTAGGTTAGAGCAAGTTGATTGATGTGTGACCAGAAGATGTCATTAGGGAAGTGGCTCTACCAGTTTAGTTAGTCGTCGACAGAGCTGTAAGTCGCACAGAGAGTCCGCTGTAGTTATCGTGTAATCTCTCCAAGTTAGGAGCAGTTGATAGGGCACTAAGTGTGTTATTTCGTCATGGTGCAACGTATACAGTGAAGGTTAGGAATTTTTATTCATGAACGATGAATGATAGTTACATTACGCAACATATAAGCAAATGGTTGTTAGAAACTATTAGAAAGTTTTGTAAATGTAAAAACTTATGATAATAATCTTTGCTCAACAGATGGGAAAAATTTCTGTTGTCTGGAATCTTCTGATTGAGATTTATTATTATACTGGTAGGTGAGTTTAAATCTAATCAGTAACTGTGTATAAACTTTAAGTGGTGCTAATTTATCTCAAACTAATTGTTTTGAAATCCTTCTGACCATTTAGAAGTTTCAGAAGAAGGTCGGAAGAGAGCAACGACTGAAGATAAATTACGTTTATTTTATTCTCCGTTTACACTGTCCAGGTAAGGCTTGAACCCACTTGAAGAAGAACTATTGTAAGTGAGAAGTTTGTGAAGGTATCTGCATAGTGTTGTTTTTTCACATGTGTTTCGTTGGGTTATAAGGTATAGTGTTATTTGAATGACGACAGCAGCTGAGACCTTTGCCCTGTGCTGATGTGAGTGTGTTTTGCAGCCGCCGTGGAGGGGTACGGGGCGGCGTGCGAGGCAGCCAGCCAGTGCGCCGGCCGCATGGGCCTCGGACCAGTCTGTGACGGCGCCTGCGCCTGCGCTGCAGGCTACCACTACCTGCACGGCGTGTGCACGCTGTCCGCAGGTTGGTTCCTACGGCTTCCTCCACAAAATGGTCACACTTCTGCACTTTTTTTTTTTTTTTTCGTCGTTCCAGGAGTCAAAGAATGAGTGCGACTGTTTATCAAGCGAAATTCGTACAAATCAGTTACCTGTAGTCACGCCAGCCACTGACGGAGGCAGTCGAGGATGTTAATCCGTTTCGTACAGTTGCGTTTCACAGGTAGCCTCCCGATCGACGCTGTCTAGATCCATTCGTGTCGAATAATCTGATTCTTTGCCTCGATGAGGTATTCCCTCCCAGGACGTTCTTCTTGCAAACTGATATAAACAGTTTGATTTTAAGTGTCCGCAGTGCTCGCATCAATATTATATAGTTCGTGGAGGTATTAAATAAATATATGACTATCAAATGAGTGATTACAAGTTTCACCATTTAACGATGTAAATTAATCACCGGAAGCCAAGAGTAGCTTTTTGTTAAATGTGTAGTTTGTGAACCAAAACAAAATGGACTTTGATCTTAATTACTTGTTGATGACTGTCCGGATGTTGTTACGTATAGAATTTTGTTACGTGTACATGGAGACAAAAGACAGGAGAAGAAAACCTGTTCTTCCTTACTTTATCGTAAGACGGAATAGACCGACAAGCCTGACGCCTCTCCGACGAATGAATGACCAATGGTAGTGGGCCGATTATCGGCATTAATTTACAGTTTATTCTGGGTCAGTGACGATGCTTCCCACTAGGCTAGTCGATTGCTAAAAGGCAGGTAAAAGGTTGTTCTGTGAGACCGACCAGCGAAATTTGATTGAAGAATGACATAAATAAATTGCGTCTGGCTTGTTAGCAGGGAGACCCCAAAGGGTAGTTTTTTTTTATGGCATTTGGCAACGGAGGCCATGCAGCCAGCTCAAGGTGATTTAATTGCTTTCAGTGTATAGACGCCACAGGACGGACAGGACATTCACACAGACATACAACACTTAACATCCATGCCCGCGGCCGGATTCGAACCGGCGGCCTTCGGCACGCGGAGCTAGCACTCTAGCCCCTACGCTACCGAGGCCGGCAAAGGGTAGTTCTACCGCTGACTGACAGAGTTTCAACTTGCCGCTCATTCCACCTCTTTTGTGGATACACCAACACTTCAACGTGGAATCCAAACCACGGACTGTCCTGACATACTCATCCGATCAAAGCAAGGCCCGAAAAAATTCCGGGGCCCATCGAGATTTTAACCCAGGACCCTCAGCTTCGTAGGTTATAGGCGAGCACCTTCATAACTTATCCACTAGACTGTCCATCGAAAAACAGCATGAAACAAAGTCAATGAAAGACTTTCGCAGCTGACGTGTGCAAAAAATAGAAGTTGAAGCAAAATCCGCGAAGACTGTTTGTTGATTGTTTTAACATATAAGATAGACGTATCTTTATTTTCATTTGTAAAAGTCATTCTCAAACACTGGTCTGATGACGAAAAATCTTGTATTTCTTCTTGATTGTATGTTCTTGCGGACAAAGACCATGAAATCAATATAAAATGGAGATGAAAAAATTCTGTGATGGAAAATCTCCGTTATACCTCTGCTACTGTTTGTAAGCTTAACCGAGTTCTGAGAAATTTGAGAAGCCCATTCAGTGAAACATAGATAGTAGTATTCCACGCATTCGCTATGGATTTGGCATGATGTCTATGATCCTAACTACATTATTGCGCTCCTTGTATGTGCCAGCACCTCAACCATCAGAAACATGGGATCTGAGATCAGGCCATAGTTTAAGCAGTCACCAGTAGAAATGATGCTGTGGTTTTTTTTTTCAAATTTTTTTAGAAATGGTACCGAAGTTCTATACCTTTCCGCCTAAAGTGTTTCAGATTCTATGTTCCCTTGGAGTATCTTCTTCCGGCAAACATTTAGCAAGAAATATTTTGCTTTACTTGTGAAGTTTAGAATAGTGTTTAACCCTCAATCAAATTTTATTTTGATTATTGACGTTGATTTCTAGTCTTTGTTGATTTTAATTATTTCAGATTTTAAATCAGAGGAGTAACAGCCAATAAGTTCTGTGCACATAGGGTTGAAGGTAAGGTGAATAAGGAAGGTAGCAGTTTGTTCCAGAAGTGTGCGAACTTTGCTGTTTCCGAATATGGATAATGTTTAAATGTTATACACCACAAAACTGCAGAAAACCTCAGAAATCACTTTGGTCCTTTACCTTTCCCAAGCTTTCAAAGGGGTTCCATGAGACTTTGGTTGACACTTTGAATCGATGAGAGAGAAAGAAGAACGCAACAGGGTTTATTAAAACACTTCCAGTCGGGAACGTTAGTTGGGAAAAGTGTTGGTGTAATCATGTTGAATGATGGTGAGTAGTAGTTGTTGTGTTGCCTGTACAGGTCTGGGGGAGAGTTGCTCCGAGGACGCGGACTGTTTCGCTAACCACGCTAGCTACACGCTGCGCTGTTCACAGACCACCTCCACGTGTGAGTGTGCAGACGGCGCCTACACCTGGAACGGCGTCTGCAGGCTCAAGGCCACAGGTAACAACACACATCACACTTGCTCTGTAGTTATACTAGATAAAGTCTATAATTGTGTCCATTTTCGACTAATAATGTCCCAGAAGAGACTACTATATTCTCAAGATGAAAGTACTATTAAGTTGCAACTCTGTGAGACATTGTCAAACGTAAGATGATTCTGAAGAATCGTTTACTTTGTGCGCTCTTATTTCACTAGAGATCACTGGTAAAATTTGTATATACATGCATGAAAACCATATCTTGACAAAAATATGTACAAATTGGAAATCAAGTTTTCAAAAAAATTCCAGAGACACATGTTGATGCATAAAAATACAGTCGTTTTTTCTTTTTCTCTCTCACTTTCTCGGCTACGCGTGTCAAAGCGTTGAAAACTTGACATATCCCCCGGCCGAAACAAATCATAAAGCTATGAAATTATAAGTTAGGCGATGTATTGCTTCAGGTTAGTGATTATATGGGTTCTTCAGCTTGAAAAGAATACATATTTAGTGATGAACGAACTTTACATTTGATTTGAACATCAGTTTTTCCATCAAATGTAGACGGTTTCTAGATAATACGAGTAACTTGGGAAGATAATATCTCAATCTGTCAGCAATCCATTTTTTTAGACTTTGAAGATTGTGTGTTCGTGTTTTCGTAGTACTCCCTGTTGTATTTGATCCGTCTCTTCAGGAACTCTTCTCAAATAATACTGTTGGGATTTATTTTTGATAGAGAAAGTCAATCGAAGGTTAAAATAAACCCATAAACTTCAGACGGAGATCGAGAATTTATATTGTACTGACTAAATACCATAACATCAAAATGTTTTATGCTTGTATAAGGCATGTTTTGTGTAATCTTGTTACAGGAGAGGGCGATGCTTGCTACTTGGACGAAGACTGTTCTGCCGCGGACTCGTCTCTGGTTTGTGCCAACAACATCTGTTCGAGAACAGCCGCTAGGTCTGTGAGAGCTGTGCGGAAACACACTGAGCCTCGAGGTAATACAACATGCGAGGAAATGACAGTAGAATATGTGCACATTACAACCCAGACACCGTAGAGCAATATATTTCATCACATACCTCTCCATAGTTGTGACATACTACAGATGCTGAAATATCATTTTAACGGGTTACCAATTTGATAACTTGGCAGTTTTGAGACATTCGAGGGGAAGCGAGCTCGATTCTTGATCCTGTCATTTCTTTTGAGTTTTCCATGATTTTGGGAAATCGCTCCAGGCTATTCTGGGAAAGTTCCTCCACAAAGACCATGGCTGATTTGTTTCATAACCATGGTCCATCTTTCTCTCGTAGCTCTATGGCCTATAGCAACAATAAAGAAAAATCACACTTCTGAAAATCTTATTCCATATTGTCTTCTAATGATTCAAAACGAGGCGAACATCAATATTTGAGAGTACATGTTTACAAAAATTTGGAATGTATCGTAGCAACTGATAGTCTGATTCAGAAAATAACTTTGGTGAAACGTTAGCGTCAATAATTGCTTACCATTCGATATTATCTTAGAGAATAATAAAAAATAATATTTTGTTAAATTTTCTATGTCCAAGTTATAGGATAGAAATGCATTATTTCTCCTGTTTTACACCATTAAATGGACAATCATTATATTCTGGAGATGAGAAATTCTTTCTTCCACAAACTGAGAGTTAAAACGAATCTTTAATTTGCTACTCATAAGTCATTTATCACGTTAATTGGTCCTTCGGTAGTACACTATTAGACGATGCCTAATTTAATTCTTTCTCGACACGAAGTCAGTCAATTGATTTTTCCAGAACGTATATCCTGCCTGGTTGTTTTCTGGACTGAAATGATATATTGGGCCTACGAACATAAATTATCTGTTACTTTCCACTTTTGCAACGATCTAGAGATCACCGAGTGTAATAGGTGAGCGGTAAGCTCTGGCCTCGCACTCGGGACCACAGATTTGGGTTATCTATAGTTTCCACAAAACACTGCAGGTAAATGCCGGGATGGTTCCTTCAAAAGGCCGTGGTTGCATTTCTTTCTGTTCCTTGCACTTAGTCCTTTCCCTACACGTCGACGAGGCGTAAGTAAAAAAAAATAACCCCTGTCGCAAATTTTTATGTTTAGTCATCTTCTTGTAATTTTCGTTTCTAACTTTTCCTATGACAAATTTTCGCATTACTGTAAGTCGAGCAATGATAAACTGATTTGTAAAATCTCAACCAAATAAAAAGATAGTTATCTACGATATTTGCAAGTGATTAATTTATTTTTTCTACATCAGTTACAGATTATTTATAGACGTCCGTTTTGTCTGTATAGTTTCTCACTTAACTTGGCATTAAAATTCCATGGTAACCACTGCCAATACACCGGGAAACCAATATAAAAATTTAATAACTAGTAAGATAGAATAATTAACTATTAAAGGTACTAATGATAATGGCACCGTATTTCATGTGGAACTTTATCCTTTTGTCACGTATTAATTATGGCCTGGTTCTGCCCCCTCTTCCTATTCTCTGGTAATGTCTACATCCCTACGCTGTCATTACAGTCTACATCCTCGATTACTTGTTTAAAAGAGAGGCCTGGAGACTCAATGGTTAAGGCATCTGGAGATAGAAAGGTCCCCGGTTCGAATCCCTGTCCCGGCCGGTGGCCGAACAATCCTCGTCATACGATGGTTTTAGTTGACATGCCGTAAATAATGTAAATCTTCACTGCCTCTAGAATTAATTCCTTCATTTGTATACTGCCATGAGAAGTTACTTAAAACCATACATATAAAAATATAAATTTTTATGCTAGCTCTTCCTAAGCTCCACTGAAAAATAAATTCTTAATCCACTATTTCCAGAACCTCCTTAATTTACTTTCATACTTTTTTACTTTGCCAATAATTTCACACATCTTTCTAAAGAAAGTTCTATATTCTTTAATTATCCTTAGCGTACAAGATATATTGCCACAAAGAGCTCCATTACCCACTTAACTTGTAGAGAGTTCTGTCGTGTTTGGTGATGGATGTTTCTACTTTTGAAACCAGATCTGTTTAGTGCAGTTATTTTACACTTGATATTTTCATTCCTCCTATTTTTTATTGTAAATTTACTTCTCAAAGTACAGAACTATCTTAATTTCTCTACTGAACCCACACGGTTCTGTAAATAATTATGTTTAAAATTCAAGTTAGATGCTGCTTTCTTTACTCATGTCAGGAGGTTACATGAACATAGCAATATTAGCACCATTAAATTACGATGACTGATATTTTGATTAATAACAGCACTCTAGAGTTTGAGGCAAATGATTATGTGACATGATCAAACAAGGTGCTTTAGTCGTAAGTAAAAATGGACACTTGTGCATTCAATAAATTGAAATTAAGTATAATCTTTCGAGCAATCAAGCATTCACAATTAAGTCTTCTTTATGGTTCTTCAATTTTAGAAGTCAATATAGAACGAAAAAGGAATACATTTTTAAGTATTATTTTATGGTGAAAATTACGATGTTATGACTAGAGTGCTAGCAGGACTTCTCTGAGCTGATACTGGTCCACAAACGTCCGTGTTAGATCATATTATTGAGATGTTCCTAGGAAACATTTATAGTTTACGAATATATAAAAAAACATAATTTTCAGAGTTTCATTATACCTTTAAAATTTTTCTGGCGCAGTGTTTAAACTAATGGAAACATCGATAACAGAACAAAGGATTTTATTATAATATAAACAAATGCAAGGAACAAATTATTAATCTTCCAAGAAGAAGAATTAAAACCGAATAAAAACCGAATTCACCAAATTACAAAATTGAATTGTCACAATAAAGTTAATGTAAACTTCTTTTTGAAACTGTGAAAATAGTAGCAATAATTATTAATGTTTGTTCAAGACGAGTACAATTTTCTTAATTCCCTTATGTATCACGTGATTGCCGTCCGTAACAGGTACAGGCGTTTTAAATGTTCGCATGCCATGTATGGAGCTTAGTAGTTATTAGTTATCCTGCTGCTGCTCGGCATTGCTGTATTTGATATTCAGTAGTGGTGGCTGAGTTTGCTCGTGTTGTTGGTGTGTCTCAGCTGCCGCGGCCAGGCCTCGCGTGGGCGAGGCGTGCTCGGCCGAGGCGCCGTGCGCGGGAGAGGCGGAGCAGTGCTCCCTGCTGGGCACCTGCGTGTGCCATGTATCGAGCTTAGTGGTTATTAGTTATCCTGCTGCTGCTGGGCATTGCTGTATTTGATATTCAGTAGTGGTGGCTGAGTTTGCTCGTGTTGCTGGTGTGTCTCAGCTGCCGCGGCCAGGCCTCGCGTGGGCGAGGCGTGCTCGGCCGAGGCGCCGTGCGCGGGAGAGGCGGAGCAGTGCTCCCTGCAGGGCACCTGCGTGTGCCATGTATCGAGCTTAGTAGTTATTAGTTATCCTGCTGCTGCTCGGCATTGCTGTATTTGATATTCAGTAGTGGTGGCTGAGTTTGCTCGTGTTGTTGGTGTGTCTCAGCTGCCGCGGCCAGGCCTCGCGTGGGCGAGGCGTGCTCGGCCGAGGCGCCGTGCGCGGGAGAGGCGGAGCAGTGCTCCCTGCTGGGCACCTGCGTGTGCCATGTATCGAGCTTAGTGGTTATTAGTTATCCTGCTGCTGCTGGGCATTGCTGTATTTGATATTCAGTAGTGGTGGCTGAGTTTGCTCGTGTTGCTGGTGTGTCTCAGCTGCCGCGGCCAGGCCTCGCGTGGGCGAGGCGTGCTCGGCCGAGGCGCCGTGCGCGGGAGAGGCGGAGCAGTGCTCCCTGCAGGGCACCTGCGTGTGCCATGTATCGAGCTTAGTAGTTATTAGTTATCCTGCTGCTGCTCGGCATTGCTGTATTTGATATTCAGTAGTGGTGGCTGAGTTTGCTCGTGTTGTTGGTGTGTCTCAGCTGCCGCGGCCAGGCCTCGCGTGGGCGAGGCGTGCTCGGCCGAGGCGCCGTGCGCGGGAGAGGCGGAGCAGTGCTCCCTGCTGGGCACCTGCGTGTGCCATGTATCGAGCTTAGTGGTTATTAGTTATCCTGCTGCTGCTCGGCATTGCTGTATTTGATATTCAGTAGTGGTGGCTGAGTTTGCTCGTGTTGTTGGTGTGTCTCAGCTGCCGCGGCCAGGCCTCGCGTGGGCGAGGCGTGCTCGGCCGAGGCGCCGTGCGCGGGAGAGGCGGAGCAGTGCTCCCTGCTGGGCACCTGCGTGTGCAGCCTCGGCTACTTCACGGACTCCGACGGCGTCTGCAAGCGCGGTGAGTAGCCAAAGCTCAATACATGCCGGTAGGGGGCGTCCATTAATTACGTGAGGTGAAATGGACGGGGGGGGGGGGGGGGAGGTCCGGGCATATCTCACCAAATGTCACCATAGTGCGGAAAAAGGGTGGGGGGAGTCTCTAGAACTCCGAAAAAAAAACTCCTCACGTAATTAATGGAGGCCCCCTAAGTACTTCGCATCTACTCTAGTTCAAGGGAAATGACATCTGGATACTTTCAGTTCACGGGTACTGATAAATTCGAGCAGCTCTAGTGATTATTCGCGATTATGGGTAATTGATCTGCATCAACGAGAGACATAACAATAACTTTGACATCCCAGTATTGTTCATTGCTAAGCCAATGTTTAGTAACTAGTACACTTTTCTATGCACTTTACTAAAATTCTGTTATAATTGTTTGTTCGCAATTGTTCTGCTATTAACGAAAATGCCGGAGACGGTGAGAATCTGCCGTTTGTAGTGTGGCTAATATTTATGGATGTATATTAAATTGGAGTACAGCCTCAGCGCTCTAACTGTCTAGTTACAGTTATTTAATTTACCATTGCGTGTTTTTATAGTTTATAAGTCTTATAATTTTTATGGTTCCGTACTTTATGAACGAGAAAGAGAATCATTATAAAGTCGCTGATCTGCCCGTCCGCCTATTACACCGTCAGTACCTCGCATCCCTTTAACCTTAAATTTGTAATACACAAAAATTTAGATCTCACTTATTTTAACACGATTATAACATTAAATTTTCAAAAAAATCATGAGGGTAAAAATAATTATAGGGAGAAAAAATATATCCTTCAAATAATCTTTGTGGGTATCAAATGATAGCTGGAAACTAGATGACTCTGAATACTCGTATGTTTGGATTTTTCTCTTCTATCACACTATTTTTGGTGAAAAACCTTAAAAAATATCAAACCATTCACCTTTGTTTCAGAAATTACTCATCTGTAACATCCATATAATTTACGGAGATATGCCGCATGTTAAAATGTATAGTAAAACTGTATCGACCTTTCTGGTTTTTGCTGGGTAATTAAATCACTCATTATAATACTTTTTTGACAAAATGCATTATTCGATGGAGAATTTGATTAATCGGATAGTAAATACGTCGCAAAATAACTTATTTAAAAAATTCAGAATTTTCTGAAATACGCTATACATTGACGGTATTAAATTTACATCAACTATTTCTTTCATACGTTTCTTTTGCTTGCAATCAATACCGATAATACGTCTATCCAATCAAATCAAAAGAAGTTAATTGACATTTTTATGGAGAACTGCGGCTACAACTGAATAAATTTAGCACATATTTCTATACCATAAATTTTGTAATAAGTCTCCATTAATTTTAATCTGTATTTAAAAGTGAATTAGCACATAGATTTAGAATCTTGTTATTACTTGAAAAGGGCGGTTTCGCTTCCTTCCTATTGAACAGGGCCTGTTGCTTGCACTCTATCACCTTTAGTTTAATGGTTCCGTTTTAATTTCGGGCAGAGACGGGGGAAATCTAGAAGGTCTAACGAATATAGCGGCATACAAATTACTCATAACAACCAGCGATTCTACTCGTCAAGATGACAAATAGCGTTATCGCAAAGTGAGTGAGATGAAATTGCCAGTTGTGATGGCGGGTGAGGCGTGGCTGGCTGAATTTAATTCGTTATATGCAATCTGCATTGTTAAACCCCAGCTCCCCGTAATTATCCGCTTTTACCGCTCGACATTTGCATCTGCTGGCGTGTCCCGCGGCAATCTTCTGGTTAGTGCCTTCTCTCTCAAAGAACATCCTGTGCAGACTAACACTGTCTGCATGTGCTGTATCGACATACTACATCTCACTGTAACTATTTGAATTGATGCCCCGATATACTGTATATTCACAGTAGAGACCTGCATATAACATATATTTAAACAAATAAAATTAGTTTGTGCTATGTCACGCTACTTGTATTAGGTTGTACTATTAGCACTACGGAACGAGGCTGTTGTCATCATACGCCTCCTACGCGTACTCACCCCTTTCGCGGTCCCTGCCTTAGATGCTTTTCCGGTGTTTCAGGCCCAGAATAGGATTATTTTTTATGGAAACAATGCCTCCCGTTTAGTCTCACCAGATACATTCGCGTGAAGATTATTCAACGCCGGAAACTAATTGTTAAAGAAATAGCAAAGAGTCCACCAAAAACCAATCTGCTGACTAATATGATGGCTATAAAGAATACATTTACAATGTTGTGTGAAAGGTAGGATAAATACACACAGCAGATCACTGTATCAGACAAACCTTCAAAATGCTGAAATTAGAAGTCAGGGAGCTGAGATGGCCACAGAGCAGATTTTGTTGAACTACTGTCAGCTGCAGTATCTTGCATCTGGCTGCCTGTAATGACCTTCCACCTGCTATCAAATTGGTACTGGGGGCTGGAAGCAACAATACGATGCAGACTAAACCATCTACGAGGGGGTACCCACAAATAATCGGAATAGCATTGCCGTGGGCGGAGCTTGTATAGTAAGCGTTTCTGCCGCTAGGCGTTTAAAGCGCAACTCATTGTCAGTTCAGTACCGCCTATGTTGTCGACCTGGCTTGCTCTGTTAAGCTGCAGTGATTGTTTTTGCTAGCGCTGTTTTGTTATTGTTTCGTTTTTAATGATGGCAAGTTTAAGTGAACAACGTGCAGCTATGAAATTTTGTTTTCTACTCAGTAAAAATGCTGCTGAAACTGTTTTAATGTTGAAAACATGGATATAAAGATGACGCTATGGGAAAAACTCAAGTGTACGGGTGTTTCACTCGGTTTAAAAATGGCGACATGTCAATTGATGACAAACCTCGTTCTGGACGTCCATCAACTGCCCGAATCGACGAAAATGAAAAAATTCGAGAGCTTATGCTCTCAGACCGTCGACAGACAATTGATCAATTGTCAGAGATGAGTGGGTTATCTTGGAGCTCGGTTCAGCGAATTTTAACCGAAGATTTCGAAATGAAAAGGGTTGCTGCTAAGTTTGTTCCTCGGTTCTTTGACAGACAATCAAAAAGAAGTTCGAGTTGAAATATGTCGTGCTTTGAAACAACAGCTTGAAATTGATCCAGATGAATCATGGTGCTATGGTTATGACCCAGAAACAAAGCAACAATCAAGCCAATGGAAGATGTGATTGTCACCACTTCCAAATCATATAAAACATCAAAACAATGCTCATTTGCTTTTTTGATGCCAAGGTCGTAGTTCATTCATAGTTTGTTTCCCCGCATCAGACCGTCAATCAAACCTTTTATTTTGAGGTTTTAAGAAGATTACGCAACAGTGTTAGTAAAAAAAGACCCGATATGTGGCAGACAGGAGACTGGTTTTTCCACCACGACAATGCACCTGCACACACAGCTGTCCCTGTTAGGCAGTTTTTGGCTAAAAATGGCGTGGTTCCGCTGCCCCGCGCACCTTACTCGCCTGACCTGGCTCCATGCGACTTTTTCTTATTTCCACGCATGAAAAGGGACATGGAATGATACCGATTTGACAACATTGAAGAGGTCAAGAAAAATACGAGGGGGGAGCTATCAGCCATTTCTAAAGATGAATACAGAAAATGTTTCAAACAGTGGAAGGACGGGTGAGACAAATGTATTAGTTGTAATGGAGAGGATTTTGAAGGGGATATAGCTCTTAAAAATTAATTCCGTTTATTATTATTATTATCTTTTTCTTTGTACGTACATGTAATTCTAGGCTTCCGCCGACAGGTGACTACTCGCCATGGTAGAGTGCGGTGCGGCATGGTGGGTTGTGGCTCGTGACTTGCTTCTCCCATTATCATCATTTACACTACCTGGACGTTTGGCGATCTCCAATACTTCTAGGCAGCAACTGATCCCCTCGCAATATCAGTCTCGTGTTGTCTAAATTAATGGCACCACTGTATGTCAAGCGATGGCCGACGTCTCAGGGTTATTTGGTTTATAATTCCGAATGTGCTGTCGTGGATCCTATGTAAACCCGGCCGCAGGTGCGCAGAATCTCGTAGACCCTGGCAACCAATAAACAGTGGAGGCGGGAGAGAGGGGTAGTTTGTCCTCCCTAACCTTAACTAGCAAGTAACTGACATTGTTGTGCGCTTTCTATAAGAGCCTTATCTGCAGGGTAGCACTGGTTCATGAACGGTGGATTCGTTAGAGGCTGCATTGGCGGCTCTCCGTCGTGGCAGTATGCACGGTCCGTTTCACTCGTAAAATACGCTGTGGTACCCATTAAATCTGAAGATACGTTGCAGTGCCTCCAATTGCGAAGTCGAAACAGAATTAACGAGATGTTGGGAAAAGTTGACATGAAACTTTTCTACAAAGCGCATAGCAAGGTCCGTGGGACGCTAGTCAAGGTTAGGATCAATGAGGACAGTGTAGTGATCTACGTCGGTCACTTGACTAAATACTTCATATTAATTTCCAAGACAGTATCCAGGGCGGGCACCAGTAGTTAAACAATAACAGAGTAGCTATGACCTAAGAAGTAGCACGCCAATCAGCAAGTCCCAAGTCGCCAGTTGGCAAGCGCCTGTCATTGCTGCGAGCTCGTAAAGTGGCTTCATACAGCAGGTTAGCGAGGAGTATTGGCCTCTCCACACAGTGGGAATAGAAAGTAATATTCCATTTAAACCATGAGGGCAGCTGTCTGTCTGTCTGCCCCCAGGGGCCTGGGCCTCCCTTCGGGGAGACTCAGATGACGGGTCTGGCGCACCCGGGGGTCCCGAGCCTCCTCGATGCTTTTCTTGTAACTCTATAGGTGCAAGTTAGAGCGTTGGGGGAAATTTTTCTCCCTCTGGAGGATGTGGTAGGTTGAATGAGCTGGAGGTGTCTGTAATAAGCTTTATCTGAATTGTGATGACTGGCAAACTTTGAAACCGCTAGTCTTGGTCTTGTACCTATTGCGTCTACCAAGAGAGGGGATATTTCTGGGCATTGGAATTGGGGCGGTTGTACGAGGCGGGTTCGTACCGCCTTCGCCGCCCACGGGACTCATGCCTGATGTCCACAGTACCGTCGCCCCTGGCTTGAGGATGGGGGTTCAGGAGGGGTCGCGTCCCCTGCTGGACGGAAGGCTTGTTGGTAGTCAAGCTGCAGATAGGCGCACTACGGTGTTGGCCGCAGCTCAAGTGCAGTGAGCAACCTTGCCCTGACTGCTCCGGTGTTTGGGGTGTCCTGGTGAAGACCAAGCACCCCAGGGGCTTAGTGCACCCCTGCTGTCAGCGTAGCATAGACCCTGGAGTCGTATGAAGGGGCCTGTACCACGGTCTCGGGGACTGTGCTTGGTTGCGGCTCGCCGCCTCTGGGCTCAGCCCCTGGGGCTCAGGATTGTATTCCTGCTGGTGGAAGCATGTCTCTATGTTGCCAGAGTAGGTTCACTATATATGTGTGAACCGGTAGCGCATTGGCTTGCCAGGGGTGGGGCAACATACACCTCGTGAACGTTGTGGGGACCTTGGCGGGCCTCTTCTACATCTACATCTACATCCATACTCTGCAAATCACAAACATTGTGGGTGGCAGAGGGTGCTCATTATGTTCGAGCATATGACATGTTCCAGAATTCTGCTGCAGACCGATGTTAGAGATATGGGTCGCTAATTCCTAGGATCACTCCGATCTCCTTTCTTAAAAACGGGAGTTACCTGGGCTATTTTCCAGCTAGAAGGTACTTTTATCTCTTCTAGTGATTTACGGAATATATCTGACAGAAATGGTTCAATATCCTCCGCGTATTCAGAAAATACTCTTACCGGTATACCATCGGGACCCGGCGCTTTACCCCACTTCAGGAGTTTTAATTGCTTCACAATTCCTACGCTATTAATTTCTATCGGATCCATCTCTAATTCCACACGATGTGGTAAAGTGGGGATGTTTTCCAAGTTTTCTTGCGTGAATGAATTTTTGAATTCGGTGTTAAATAAGGTAGCCTTGTCGCGGCTGTCTTCAACCTCCCGTCCGTCTTTTATTAGAACTGGCTTATTGTTCCCACTACAACTAACTTTTTTTACATACGACCAAAATTTCTTAGGGTTTTCAGTGAGGCTCTTAGAGAGAGAATTTTCACGAAAGTTATTAAATGCCTCACGCATCGCATTCTTAACACGTCCCCTTATCTCCTCTAACTTCTCTAAATCAGTCCGATGCATCGTCCTTTTAGATCGTGCATGTATCTTCCTTTGCTTCTTGAGTAACCTTTTAACCTCCCGGGTGTACCATGGGGGATCGTTCTCTTCCCTGATTGTCCGTGGGGGTATATGCAAGTTCATACCTTCCCCAAGTATATGTAGGAATCGATGCCACCTCTCTTCAACGGTGCCTCCTGCTACCAAGAAGGTGTGGTAATTATGCCTCAAATACGCTCTAAAACACTCTTTTGAAGCCTTTTCGAATCTGTAAACGATCCTCTCTTTTCTCTTTCTGCGCGTGGTTGTTAGTTTTACTGTAGCAATTACAGCTTTGTGATCACTTATTCCTGCGGTGGTAGAAATATCCGTGAATAGTTCGGGCCTATTTGTAACAACTATATCTAAAATATTTACATTACCGTTGAGGCATCGCGTTGGTTCAGTTACGAGCTGTTCAAGATGGTGATCTGAGAAGAGGTCTAGAATGATTTCGCAAGCTGCTTTATCCCTGCCCCCAGTAACGTGAACGTAATTAGTCCAGTCGATATCCCTCTTCTGCGGGATCGTGCGCTGAGACGGTTTTCTGTGGAGCTGGAACGGGTTGTGGGATCCTGTGCTCGCACTGGACACAAGTATCGAGTGGGTGAGGCGGCAAGCGTACTAGGAGCAACCCCCCAGTGTGGGACGCTGCACTCGGGGACGATACGTTCGGCCTGCTGGCGTAGTGGATGCTGGAGGGCCTTCTTGCGCGGCTCTCGGTCGCTACGGCTTCCGCCCGCCCCGCGGGGTTTGGGTGGGGCCGGGGGCTTAGTGTGAGAAACACAGAGAGGCACTGCTATGCGGCCAGGTTTGGAAGGGTCTTCGGTCTGGTCCGTGGCGGGCGCTAGCTCCGCCTGCTTCCCCGTGGGCACCCTATCAGAGGGTGGCGAAACGCGCCTTGCCTCACCGTCCCTGCTGTAACGGCGGGTGATTCGGAAGAGTTCCATTCCCGCGGCGGGGGCGTAGTGAAGTGGTACGATAGAATGGTGTGGTCGGGGTTGCAGTTTGAGGGCTTCGGCCCAGTTGCTGCACTAACCTCAACCCGGTCGGTGGACCAAACATCTGTACTTATGTCTGTCTCTCTCCGGAAGTTTACAACGTAACACACCGACGCCGGCGCCAGGAGGCGTCGGCGCCGCCGAGGCGGTTGCAGAGAAGAAGATGATGCCTGCCGTCTCATACTAAGGTGGGCTCTGCTGCGATAGCTGGTTGTGGACAGTTAGAGGGTCAAGCCTTTGTTCATATTCACGTGGGCATAATCTTGTAGAGGTCTTATCAATATTCCAGTTAGTTTGGGCTGCGAGGCGCCCATAAGTTACATGCTCGACCTTGTCTTTGGCTCTCTGTGGAATGATCTGGTGAACGCATAACCATTTTGTTATAAAGCCAATTAAACATTGTAGATATTCACATATGCCATCAGACATTGCTCGTGTAAATAAAGGTGTAAATATGCAACTACCCTTTACAGTAATTTAACCTAGATTCCCATCTTAATATCTGAATGTACTGAGCAAAATAACCTGTGAGGTGGAAAACGCAGTCCTGCCCAAGAAGGAGACAGCATTATGACGGTCGAAACGTCGGCTTCATACACCATGGGGCAGTATTTACTGAACAGCTATGCCGGTAAATAGCTCTGCAACATTACTGGTAATTTTGTTACCAACCTTATCTATTTATCAATATCAGACTCAAAATATTGGGACCGAGCGTGGTGGTGTAACGGATAGCGTTCTGGCCTCGCATTCGGGAGGACGGCGGTTCGAATCCCCGTCCGGGCATCCAGATTTGGGTTTTCCATGGTTTCCCCAAATCACTCCAGGTGAATGCCGGGATGCTTCCTTCAAAAGGCCATGGCCGAATTCCTTCCCATTCCTTGCCCCCATCCTTTCCCGTCTCTAAAGACCACGTTGTTAAAAAGGGACGTTAAACTGTTACAAAAAAAAAAAAAAATCAAAATATTGGCAATTTCAGTTCAGCTCGTTACGTTATGCTGTCTATCTCATCCACTGTAGCATTATGCTTCTACAAGTCAAGCAGTGAGACAAAGCTCACGAATGTTGAATCAACAATGAATCGGACTTATTAAGCAGGAACAATTAGAAATTTTGTGAAATAGATGTACAGGAGAAGTCGTATAGGAGATCCTTATCTCACATTATTTCGTTGAGAAACGAATATTGGCAGTGTCCCTTAAGGCGGGTCCACACGCTTGCCAAACTTCGCCAAGCTGTCACAAATTGAAACGTGTGGACAGGGCGTTTGGCTTGGCTTGTGCAGGCGTGCTAGCACTTGTAGCTGATCTGATCTGATCGATTGTCAATTTTTTGGCTCAAATCAATGAAAGTGTGCGGTAAGCGCTTGCGATGCGTGTACACTTTTGTGCGGACTTAGTATCGTTTTTGCACTGACGGCGTATAGACGCGCGTTCCTGTTTGCTGTGATAGAAGAGCTGCAGGAAAAATGGATAACTCGTCCGACAAGGATATTTTAGAACTCCTCGAATGCTAATATTAAAAATCAGCATAGCTCATGTGGCTGAAGTTATCATAATGAGCAGATGAATCATAAAGAAGCTAATTAAATTTTTCTTCCATAAATTCTCTGCAATCAAAAAATGATTGCTATAGACATTATAATACCGTTAAAACAATAATTATTATAGAATTTTAATTATAAACAATAATTTCATATATTTATATTTAATTTAATTCATACATCAAACTATATAGTGATCATAGTTACATGAATGAAATTAGAATATAATAATTACCTGGAATGGTTTTTATGGATTTTTATCATCCACCATCTTCTTTGCCATCTTCATCTTTTTTTATTTTCTTTTAAATTTTTATAATAAAAACAGGTTGCGCCAATAGTTATGGCCGACATAACATCGACATCCGTCGTGTTTGCTTCTCCAAAACATACAAGTGCACTAGCCAGCGCAGCGTGTGGATGTCGACGGTTGCCTCCCCAAAATAAGCAAGCGTTTGAGGAGGCTTGGAGTGTGCGGCAAGTGCCAAGCGTGTAGACCCAGGGTTAGAATATAGTTCTTTTGTTGTGAATCTGCCAACTGGAACTGACTATTTAATGTGTTTAATTCGCAGCGAACATATTTTATTTTGCTTACTGAATATTAGTTAGTGACATGCAGGACTGTGGGTTGCAGAGCTGGGGGAGGCGTGTTCGAGCGACGCGGACTGCGAGCACGTGGCGAACGCGCGCTGCGGCGTCGTCGACTCGGCGACGGGGCTGGCCGTGTGCCACTGCGGCCCGCGCTGGGCCCCCGACCCGGGCAACAACTTCTGCCGCCTGGGTGAGTCACATCAATACATCTCAGTCCAAAGTCTCTCCCGCGTATTACAGTAGGCATTCTTCTCACCCTCGTCTCCAAGAATTAATCTAACAAACATTAATTCCAGATTTCTTTACAAGAAGTCAGTACTTTCCGAATTAAAACTGTATGCCCTTCTTTCGCATACGTAAGAAAACGCTTAAGGAAAGAGTCCTTAGTGTATTTGTGGTTTAAACAGTGTCAATTTCGAACAATGCAGAGGCCGACCAAAGAAACATAAAACACAACTAGATTTAAAACACATTAGAAAAGTTAACATAATTTTTATCAGTTCTTAATACGAAATAGATGTTGCACAATCTCACCTCATACCACAAGATTTCTATTCATTTCACTACTTTATTTTCTGATGATTTCCGTCTACAGTACTGTATTCGTGTATCGTAACATATCCTCTAGTTTCTTAAAATTGGCTAACTAAAATGAGATCCCACAATGTTTTACTAAAACTGTGAAAGAATTATCGATAATACCAAAATACTTTCTGTAGACCTATATCTCTAATTATACACGAAGTTTCAGAACGCTTTTCCATTCACTTGGAGTAATAGTTACATCTTCACAACACCTATAAAAAAAAATTAAGTGTTTCCTCATGTATAATCACGTAAATGAGTCATTTCATACGGCTGATAAAGTAAAGATTTGATTGTTTTATATATTTTTTGATGGCTATAATATTTGACAAGATGCTTGTACAGTATTATATAGTTCGATTTTACTCAATGACTAAATCCTACATTAAATAAGTAAAATGTTTCATTATTCGTAACATTAAAGAGTATCTTACGATTCCTACGTTCAACTAGAATTGCTTTCATATTTCCAAAAGATTTTATTGATTATTCTCTGCCAGTGAAATTAACGTATAACACAGTAAACATATCTTGAACACCACAACTCTACAGCTCGTTCCTGCGTCCAGTTGTTGCTTCGAGAGCGTAGTCATTAGTTCTTCGTTGCTTGTCCTGATGCTCCGTTCGATGTGTTCCGCAGGTCGCAAGATGAACTACAGCTGTGCCGTAGACGCTAACTGCTTCAACTTCGGAGAGGGCGGCGTGTGCCAGGACTACAAGTGCGCATGCGCGGAAGGCACGCGATTCGTCGAGAAGGAGGCGTTCTGCTGGCCCATCAGGAGTGAGTCCACAACTCTCAGCACGCTAGCTAGTTCTAGAATAGTTCCCAGTGGCAAACAGGTCCAGGTATTAACCTACCTGCTTTGACCAGGGTCTAAGTTTTTATGATCACACGAAATTTTGGATCTAGTAAACTCGCTTCAAACCAAAGCTACATTTAACACAATTTAAAAGTCTTTCTCTTCTTCTCGTGTCGATGACAGCATCAAATATAAAGCAGTTTTCCGCCAATGCGATGGCTTTGTAACTAGCTGATTAAATGTCAGATTGAGAGATAGTCATTGCATTTTGTGGACAAGACACAGATGTACCATGGTTTATATCTCTCCGCAAGAACATGTGGTGTCTGGTTGATCTCTCAGGTATTCCCATGAAGCGAGAGTGTCTTTAAAACAATATAAAAATGACAAAAAAGTACTTTTTAGCGACAAAAGGCAAGGTTTTAGGGTCAAAGGTCATGTCGGCATGACCGGAAACACGAACTTGGTCTGTACTTGACCTCAAGGGTTCCTCTGCAAAATATGAAGAACTTCTATTGACTTTGAAAGCATTCGGAAGTATTGAAGAGGGTCAGGGGCGATATCGCAATATTGTAAAAAAGAATGCCGAGTTTTCCTAATGAGAAATTTTTCAATAGCCTTGGCACCATGGTGGCAATATTCTTCGATTTTATAAGGTCCTTGAACACACGTATGTAGAAATCAAACGCCAGGATATTAATTATTACGTTTAAAACAGTGAGTCCTAGGTACAAGTTGGTTACCACTTAAACAAAAAGACGAGATATGGAAGACAAGCAGCAACAAGTCATCAGTTCAGCGTAATGTTTAACAAAGCAATGTGCGTGTAACCATTGCAGTAAAGCATAGTAACCAGCTTGAGACTTCACAGTCACAATTCAGTCATTAGTGTGGTGGAGGTGTACTACGTCTGCGTTATGAGCTTAAGCGCCGACTACTGCCCAGCATCACCCACCTGTGTAACTTTGCTACTGTCCGTACAGGTGTCGGGGAGAATTGCTCCGCCGACCTGGACTGCTACTACGAAGGCTCTGCCTGTGGAGGCGACGGGGTTTGCGGGTGTGGCGAAGGCTACCATCTCACCACCGAAAACACCTGTCTCAAGGACGTCACAGGTAAGACTCGCGCTACGAGTTTATTATTTCCGTAACCTAAAGACTTAAACACTCGTCAGTTTAACGGGTGGTTTGATGTAATCATCCCCATTGTCATATCCCGCATTAAAATTTTCGTCTCTCTAAGCTCATTACTATATGATTAATGTTCTCGTGACACTATCCGAATAAACATACAAACAAATAATGTTTCGGCCAACATAACCAGCGCGGATTGTAGGATTGCGATTCAGGGACATCCGCACCGTTTTATTGTTTTTTCGTTGGAGGCAACGTGAGCAGTTGGTCTTCATTCGAATACGCTTTGAAAATCTCCGTTCACACACTACAATCCAAGTCTTGAATTACATACTGAAAATACTTTAATACTTACCTTCAACAGTGGTTTGTTTCAACTATTTCCTGTAATAACAAATTAACTAATCCCATACCATTTAGAACCAGATTTTCTATCATATGTTTTATTTTTGAAAGATTTGTACACAACGTCTTTTGTTCACATGTCAAGAGGTTGTTTTTTAATTCACCCCCGCAACTTTATTAATTTTGAACATTCTTCTACAGCAATACATTCAAAATTCACACGTTTCTCATGTTTCTAGACTCTCTAAAGTCAAAACATCACTTCCACTAACTGCTATGTTCTGTACAGAATGTTTCAGGAAGTTCTTCCTCAATTCCTGTTCTAGATATAATACCTACAGATTTCTTCATTCGAAAAAGATTCTTATTGGTATCCTACATCTGTTATTAACTATTACCACTGCTTAAGCCAAGGGTCGTGATCAAAGTCACTACAGAATTTTCTTTAATTTTCACTACTCATCTTTTATCTCCTCTAGCTCTTCAGATACAGCCATCTCAAAATTTTTCTTCCATCATCTCGCTTTCCATTAGGGAACCGGCTTTTTTTCTTTTCGTTTTTTCCTTTCTACAATCTGTAAGTAATTAATATTTTTTTGACTCATTGTGTTTAAGTGATGACAAATGTGATTGATTGTGCATACTTACCAGGAAATCGAAATTCAAACAAGTATGTCAAATAAATTCAGTTGCCAAAGTTGTCATGAAAAAATTATATACAGTTGTTTACTACAGAAATTACTGAGGTAAAAAAGTACAGATGCATGCGTAAAGAACTTGCTGAAGAAATAGCGAGAGCGAATTTTACTGCGACTTAGAACAAGTACAATCAATGAAAAAACTGCAGTGTGCTTGAAAAATTCTAAACGCAGCTTTCGCGCTTTTTGCGTCTTATGTGTTTTGTTTGATTTTTCACCTTTACGCCTCGTCGACAGCAGGGTCATTAGAGCCGGAAGTGCAGTATGGGCAAAAAAAGGAGAAATCATCCCGGCGTTCACCGGGAGTTATTTCAGGAAACCATTAAGAAGCGAAATCTGCATTGCAGGGCCGGGGATCGAACCCTCTCCATCCCAAAAACTAGACTCATACGTTAGTAAAAACTCGACAAAATCTGCACACGGCACTACTCCCTGCAGCTCCCTATTCATGTCCCTTCACGGAGATGGAGTTCAACGCCGTTTTTCTTACGTAACCAAGAATCACAAGTTGGAGTATGGATTCCCGCAAATTCTCCTATAAGAGATGGTATTTTACATGAACGTTTATTTTGTTTAGATAAAGTATGCTTCAGCAACGCAATATTTTCGTTCGTCTCCAGGTTTCTTCCATGAGGTTACTGAACCATTGAATTGTGCTTTCGCAGCCTTCTTTCTGGGACAAGCTAAAACTCATGCTCCAAGTTCAACCTTCATGGTCTCTGAAATGTAGTCTTCTCCCCCAGGTGGCTGCAAAACCAGCCTGTTTTGAAAGTAATAAAGCCATATTATTGTGATGATAGGTGAGTCCAAGGCAGTATGTTGTGCAAATATGTTCATCACTTTGAAAAGGTAGAATGTGGAATCTGACGCCGTAACTTGCGGCCTGTCCTTGCGAATTGAGACATCGGGGCGTCACCAGGTTAGCGACCACGCGCGAATCAACCTCAACTGTGCCGCGAGGCTCCCTACTGAGTAACTGCTCCGATATCTGCGATTTAATCCAAAGGAATGGTTCACAATTTACGTTCACTCACTTTTCTTACCGTGTTGACCAAGCAGGACGTGGTGAAAATTCCTTGTCCTAATAATACTCGGAGCAATTCGAGCGCTAGCTAAGGGAGCGTCCATAAACCACGTAGCTCCATTTTGGCCTCCTGTGAAACCCCCCTCCACCCACGTAGCCCTAGGTGGTTTTTGCCTCTACCCCCCCCCCCTCCATGTAGCACGTAGCTTTTTTCCTTTTTGATACCAAAAGACATTTTGTACTGTTTTCTCCTATCAGACTATTGTAAATTACATACGGAGATAATTAACTGAGGGAAAGAAATATTCACATGCTGTTGTGTGTTCTGTTCCTCATTTTAACTGTTACAAATGTTATGAAAGGAAAGCTACGTGGCCTGGCTCGGAAACCTCCCATCACCCCACGTAGCTCAGCGTAGCCTTCCAGGCAACCCCTCCCCCTCCTGGACCGAGCTACGTAGTTTGTGCAAGCACCCTTACCCGTAGCGCACATTGAGCTGCGTGGCGCAGTAGGGGCAGCACAGAGCAGGGCAGGGCAGTACAGACAATGAAACTGTGTCGAGCAGATACCCGCGCATATTAGAGCGCAGTTTCGTGCGGCAGTTAACAAAGCATTGTTGTGTTGTGCGAGAAACCGACAAAAAAGCGTAACCAAAAACATGTCGATGCAAAACTCGTTTTTTGATTTCTGAATCAGATTGGGATGCCGGGCTTGGAAAATTGTTATTACTTTAACAGAAGCTAAGTTAGATAAAAACTACGCAAAAGTGAGTATATGAAAAGAAGAAACTCTCATCTGGCGGCTTTTGCAGTGACAAGAGAATTCTCAAAAGATTATTTTTGGATGACGCGAGCGGAGATTCACGGCATAAACTAACCAGTTATTTTCTCGACAACGCTCAAATACATATTAGAACTGAAGAAAATCTCGCAGTATTTTCGTGGTTATTTATTTAATTATTTAGCGTTTGACGGTACATGACATTTATAAGAATGTATTTCTCTTTTATTTCATATTATATTTTTAAGAAAACTACATAACAGAACGTAAGAAATACTTGAAACTAAAAAAGCAGTGTTCAACAAATTATTCGGGAAATTGTCTTCACAAGAATCCTCCCAAAAAAAAAAAAAAAAGTGTTTTCGGGGACAGTATTGAAAGATGTAGTACAAATAATAAGAAAACAAACAATGTAATAATAGCCCATATATCAATCTTTTTAAAAAGTTTTATTAAAAATGAATGCAAAAGGAGAAAATAAAAGTAAAAATTGTAAGTGGACAGTTATATGATAAATAAATGCTGAATTTACTCGTCACTTGTTGGGCCCATTGTCCAAATTTCTTGTTTAAAATTAATTTTTATGCATTAATTACGACTGATATTGTGAATCCTAGGTTGGTTACGCACCAGATTAATAAATTTTTGTTATTCCATAGTTGAAAATGATTATAAGTATAGCAAAATTATAAATAATGCAAGAAATGTTACGACAAAAACCGGCACGAGTGAGCTGCGTGGCACAGTTTCTGTGTCGTGATCACAACGTGGCGCAGGCCACGTGCGGCGCAGTACTGCGCTGCCCTGCTCTGCGCCTCAATACGCGCTGTTCCGCCCCAAAAGATAGAGACACAGAAACTGTGCTGCGCCGCCTGCGTCAACTGTGCGTCAATGTGCGCCCGCCCGGCCTTAGTGCTGCGCCTCTGTGAGCTGGGTGTACCAGCTGAGCACTGAGTGTGTTGCAGCCCTGGGTGACGCCTGCCTCAGCGACGCCGACTGCTCCGGCGTCGACGAGCACGCGGTATGCGACCAGCAGGTGTGCGTGTGCGACGCCGACTACGTCCAGACTGCAGACACCACCTGCGCTCTCGGTAAGACTCGCACACAGCACACTGCTTCTGCTCCTATATATATAAAACTACATGGCATTAAAAAAATTAGACTAGTTCACGGCACCACTGGGTGCTACAGAAATCAGAGTGCCTCTCCACCCGAAAGGAAAGTAATTCTGAAAAAGAACGGGGAGGAATTCAGTAATGGTCTTTGACAGGAACCATTGGAAACCCGAGATCAGGATGGATTCCACAGCCATCTCAACTTTAATAGAGGAGCATCATTCCAATGCTAAGTGTGTGGCCGGCGCTGTTGTCCCTGCAAGCCGTGGACTGAGGTTCATGTTATCAGTTACCGGCCGATCAAGGCGGTCAGTGTGTAAGAGGCAATCTTCAGGCATTTGCCTAACAGATCTCGCCCTGCAGACGACCTCTTAACTCCAATGTTGCCACCTTAGCGATTTTGTCGCCAGATTTAGTGAATTTTGAGGTTCGAAACCGATATTCGGAAATATGTTATGGGTATAAAAATATTTGGTGATATTCAACCTTGCAGAGTTTCTAAATACTTGATTGGAATTGGGGTAGGTAATGTCTCTGGCGTGACTCAGGTAAATAATGGCGTACATAATATATTGAAAACGTAATATGGCTTAGCCAATACAAGAATGATGCAGGAATAAATACCTTTTTGGAGTTCTCACTTTCTCTCTTGCATGCCACAGTAGAAAGGATTTACAGTAAAATGAAGATTCTTTAAAACAGTTTGAGAAATTTGGTAGCTGTAAATACTCGTGATAGCATTCTTTTATGAGGAATCAGTTAAAAACGGTGAAAAAAAAACTAATACAGTTACGAGCTTCCGGATGATGTGATTGCTGCAATTGGTAAAAATCTTAGACTGACGATTCATCTCATCCTTCCACGTCTGCAAGTTCTGCAACTCCAACGATACACCAAGATGATGATGAAGAAATACTGATTGACGAAATTAGATGTTGATTTTTAATACAATGTTATGTTTATTTTAATTTAATTTAATTTCTAAACTATTTTTATATTACTTACCTTGCCATTTTCCTTTATTTTATTTAGCGATTTTTAGCGAATCTTTTAGTTCTAAATATCCCGCAATCTAGTGAGTTTTGAGACCAGGTCTAGCGACTTTTGTTTTCGTAAGGTGGCAACACTGCTTAACACTCTCACATAAAGTCCACCTGTAGAAGATTGTATTACCATCAAAAGGCGACTCTTGCCACAGTACAAAATATTGGAAAAATTACAATTAAAAAAGAAGAAATTAACGGCTTTAAAAGCACTGTTGGTGCTATTGTAAAAGCTAATAAGACAGGCAAATCACTTTTGGGTGAACGTTTGTCTTCTTGAAAGTGAAAAAAACTATCGTACATATATTTTATTAAAAGAATGCGAAAAGCTAGTACAGGATATTTGAAAAAATACTTTTGTATTGATGATAAATCTTTGAAATGTTATTAAAACTTGTAGAACGTTACCCAGGCTTACTGTAAGTGAATTGGTGTCAAAAGAGAAGAAAGAAGAGAGAGGATGGAACCTGACACCAGCCCCAGTCGTACGGGTGAGAGTCAGCTTAGGATGGTAAGATAAAAAACCTACTTAAATTTTTAAAAAAAACACACACACACACACACATACGCTCGCTGCAACGCTATGCGCTTTCTAAGGCAATCAATATAATTCCCACCTGATATTGAATTTCGAATTAATTTACTTGTTGTGTTTATAAAAACAGAATGTCTGGAATAATTTGTGCAAGTAATCAGAACCTATTAGAGCGCACCAGATTCATTACAGTGAGGTGTGGTGTTGCCAGGCGTGGGAGGTGCGTGCACGCAGGATGCAGACTGCTCCGCCGTGGCCGGCGCCATTTGCAACGACACCTGCAAGTGCAACCCGGGCGACGTACTCAGCACGGCTGGGGACGCCTGCCTCACAGGTAATAACGATTACTGTAAATCATTTATTTTTGTAATATTAAGGTTTCACAGTTAAATAGTGTGTTTAATATTAAGGTCACGATGAGTTAGTAGTAGTAAGTAGTATCTTTGGGTTGGCCGAAATATGTTGTTTGACGTGTGTGTGTGTGTGTGTGTGTGTGTGTGTGTGTGTGTGTGTGTGTGTGTGTGTGTGTGTGTGTAGTTACTGTAGGTACGTGAGATCCATGTTCATCAGAATATTTCACTAAATTTCATAGCTACTCTGCCAGTAAATAAGATATTGGGATATGTCTGTGTACGTCATTGAGTTTTGACATCGAATGTTAACAATAAATTAAGTTGTGTACAGTACGGAGTGGGTGAGTATGTGATTAACTGATTATGACATCCATTCTAATCAATGAATAGGCTATTTGACAGTATTCAAAATATATTACAAATTGTAGTCATTCGCGTACATTAATGCTTAAGGAAGCTATTTTTGTTAATTTGAAAAGAAAGATGGTTTGTTTTTAATGAAAAAAAACAATCTAAATAAAAATCAGATTTTTTTTTGCCTTTTGTCACGTGACACAAAACGCTCTGGGATTGGAGATCGCCTTAGTGACGTCACCTGCCTGTGGGCGCTGCGGCTGCGTATGAAGCGTTTCCCGCTAACCAAGATTTCAACTATTTATTGCTGGTTATCTCTTGTTACTTATGGGATTTGGTATTGAATGTAAAATGAAGAACAATTTGTAGAAGCCTACAGTGGAAAAATACGGAAAATTATTTGTCGGACTAGCTATAGAAACAAACACTGACTTTTATTTCACGGAGCTTGAGAATGTAATAACTTCAATCCGAGAATCTTTTATATTTAAATTGGAAGTTAGAAATTAACAGAAATCCTTCATAAGAATGACTAAAATTTTAAATTAAGTTAGTTGTTTTAGGAGATATTTACGAGAAAAATGCAGTATAAGTGTAGTATAAGGTAAGCAAGCACAACAGTTAAATAACTGGATGTTATGGACAATTTTTCTTAACTGCAGATAAATAATTATAGATAAATGATATTTTTTCCCAACGAAACGGAATTTATTGTTTATTTATTTACTGACCGCGTTCACTTCACCGCACGTAGAAACCGTGATTTTTAAGTAATCACTATTAAAAAAAAAAAGATAAGTAACGATGCCATGGTGTCCAGGTAGTTGCATGGTTAAAGAGTGCTACAGGAATTTGAAAATCCTATATTCGAACCTTGATTAGGATAAATTTTTTTTTTTGTGTACATTTTTTTTTTAATTTCTGTTTGTTGCTTTAGAGAATCATGTTTTTATTCGAAGAAGTGATAAAACGTCATACAAACGTTTGAAACATAAATTGCTGTTATACAAGAAAACTTTTATAAAAAGATAACCTCCTGCTTTTAATTTTGAAACATACCAGAGTCCAGAGATACATTTTCATTCAAAAAAAAATCCAAGTTCTCAGCGGTGAATAATAGGATTTATTTTAACAATAATATTGCACGCTAATCTCGCAACAATTCCGAACGCTTTGCGTACCTTTTGTTGGAATTTTTACGCGACGATACAACTGCATGTTGCCTTTCTGACATAAATGCATCTATTTAGGCGGTACTCACTTTTAATGAACAAGTAATTTTCAATTTTTTAAAACTTTTTATCGGTGTGCAAGTAACGTCCAGTTTCAATTTTGAAGTCTTTTGTGGATATGTTTCAAATTTTTATAATACGCTTGCACTACAAAAATTTGTGAAACATTCAGAAAAAAAATAATGTTTTGTTGGATTTTAGAAAAAGAATATGCGGCGCTACTAACAGCAACTAGTATCTAAAGAAAACGCTCACAAATAACAAAACATATTCCAAAGCGAGGATCGAACTTAAGAATCCTACTGATACTCGCCTTAAACAGTGCACTACATTATCTCAATGAACTTATGGTGCAAATTATATTTACAGTAAAAGATATGAGCGATCTTCTATGTGTGAAATTTCACATTTAACTTATATCATATTCGTGTTGGATCACAACAGCTGTTGCTAAGCGCTGCTTACGCTATTAACTCCTCTACGTGTATTGTCTTGTTGATTTTCGCGTTTGTTTGTCAAACTTAATCCAAATCATGAAAGAAACATCATAAAGCAAAACGGCCCAAGAGTAGAAAAGTCAAAATTTTGTAACTGAAAACACCCAAAGAAATTTTTACGTAGGTTCCTGCACTGCTCTTCAAAATTGTATGTTTATGTACTGCTGACGACTACATAAAAATACAAAAATCATATGTTAAATGTTGCAAACAACTTCAACTGATCACAAAATGTCATATTGCCTCCAGATGAGGTCATATAAATATATATATATATATATATACAGTCCAGTCACATTAATGTGACCACCTCTAAAAACCAGAATAACCACCTTTGGCAGAACGGACCGCTGGAAGGCGTGCAGGAAGAGAGTCAATTCGGTTTCTGAAGGTGTTCATTGGGATGTTGTGCCATGCCGACTCCAGTGCGTGGCCAGCTGCGCTAGATTACGCGGTTGAAGATCCATGGCGCGAACAACCCGATCGAGGTGGTCCCACAGATTCTCGATTGGGTTAAAATCCAATGAATTTGCTGGCCAGGGGAGTAAGGTAAACTCATCCTGGTGCTCTTCTAACCACGCACATACACTGCTAGCTGTATGACACCTCACATTGCCCTGCATCGTTACATCGTTACATTTTGGCACCCCACGTTGAGTGCCAAAATGTAACGATTTTCTTTCGTTATTTAATGATTATTAACTGGATATTACCATTTAAAAAACGTTATTTAATTATGCCATACTAATTTTTTTAAAATAATTCTGAGATAAAATTTCTGTTTGAAACTACATAACATTTATTTACAATATGCACAAAAGATAGAAGGAAAGAAAGGAACACTAAATTACAATTTTGTACGTAAAATTTGCTCCAGCATGGAATGCCTTGAATGTATTTCTTAATACAAGAAACGTAAAAATAAATGACAGTGTCCTGATGAAGCAATAATAAACTGGCTCATGAGAAAATTCCCGGATCGTTTCGGGTGCAGTCGCATGAAAATGTCAATGCAGTGATACAGTATTTTTTTAAGCACATTACCGTGTTGTAGCCTGCGTGCTGGAGAAACTCTTCCGTCGACTAAAACGCAGTATAAAATATCAGCCTCACTCTGACCCTGAGATGGGCTGACCCTTGACATGAAACACTTTTTCACAGATTTTGCACAATACACAGGAACTTAAACTTGACGCTGCTGCGGATCACCAAAACCGTCCTCCGCTCGTCTCCTCCGCGCGACGAGTCCCCTTTGTCCTCGTCCAGCCACGAGGTCAGTTGGCGCGCCACCTCAGCTGGGCCAATGGAGTGCTTCATCCGGTGGCCAATTCCCGATATTTGATGGAGGACCATGGAACAAAAGTGGCGTCTTAAACACCTGCACATAGATGGCAGCAGTTGCCTCTTTCACACCATTCACACACACGGTGACGCAAGGTGGCTCCAATTTGACAAACATGTAGTGGATACCATAACACTACATTTGCAATGGAATCCTCTCGGGTGTCCAGCCGGATGGAGTTGTATAAACACGACGTTTCGACAGCTGACTCTGCTGTCTTCATCAGGAGTCAAGTCTCTTCTAGCTGTCTCAAGCTGGCTGCCTAGGCGCTGACAGCCAGCTTGAGACAGCTAGAAGCGACCTGACACCTGATGAAAACGGCAGAGCTAGCTGTCGAAACGTCGTGTTTATACAATACCATCCGGCTGGACACCCGTGAGAATTCCATTGCAATGAGTTTTTTTCTTAAAAGCATAGAAAAAAAATTATTTTGGGCAAATGTATAAAATTCTGCAGGAAAAATGAAATCAATACTGTTTAATGCTACAGGCTACCTCTTCTTCTGTATGAAATATAATTTTCCAGTTTGTCACCTAACCCGCCAGCAGTGAAATGCATCTACGTGAACCTTGTTGTTTGTAGAGGCGCAGACTGAGGGGGACGAGTGCGTGGAGGCGACGCAGTGCGTGTCTGCGATGGGCGACAGCGCGGAGTGCTCTGCCGGCAAGTGCAGCTGCCCCAGCGGGACGCACTACCAGAGAGGCAGCTGCTGGCTCTCAGTCTGTGAGTAACACCACACGTGTCAAGTCGTATTAATAGCTCCACGTATTCCTATATGTAAATAACATAAAGAAGTTTATACATATTTTCATCCAGCATGATGGTAGAAAAAAACTATTTCTTGTGCAATGTTTCGTGAATTGGCTGCATCCGGAAAACAACCTTGAGTTGCAAACATGAACTTTGTGCAGAACATATTTTACAGCATATAAATAATCTTTTGAGAAACACATTTAAAAGTACTTCGTCAGAGATGTTACTACTCAGCAAATTTAATATCCGAACCCCTCACTATTTGGCACGTATACCTACTTACCTATTCAGATTGCACACGTGGTATTCTAACCAACTGAACACTGTCTATTGTGGCTTTCTAAGATTGTTCCAACAGATATATCAGTGTTTCTACTGAACTCCCCAAGTGAAAAGTAACGAAAGTATTCGCAACTTGACTTCATTTTGGATCAGAGTGTGTATACCGTAAAGAGTGGTTCGTAAATAGCAAATCCATTGTCTGCATCGCAAGTCATACTTACTACAATTTTTCCGTGTCGAATGGAATGTCGGCTTCAAAAACCCGAGAACGTGGTAGAGAAAGTTGGTAAATTACACATTTCTGGAATAGTCTTTTTCCATCCGCTCATTACCAATTGGTTGGGTAACTAGTTTAATGGGTAGACAAGTTTTCATGAGACGTCGATTAGTATTACAGAATTAGCTGTGAATAGCATGTGATGGTCCATGTCCCGTGTTTTACCCGATGAAGTGTAAGAGCTTTTTATTGTGTTTCTCTAGTATCAAGTGCAAGACCATTCAATTGTTTTCGTGTTTCCGACTTCTGTATCTGACTCCCGTTGAACTAAGGTTCTCTCTGCGTCTCTGTGACTATTCAATTGTCCAATGTTGTATCGGCTACTATTGAGCAGAGCGCACATTGATTTTACAATAATATTATTTGTTTTCACATGGGAGGTGTGAGAAACTTCAAACCCAAAAATAATTAACTCTTTTAATTTTTTTTATCTTTTTACAGGAATCATTTTAACTGAAACTGAGACATTTAAATAGTTTGTTTGGCTGTTACAGTATCAGTTCTTATTTGGTTCTTAATCCATCAAAATGAGTTTCCAGTTTAATGAGACTAACTGTTGTATAGCAAACGACATCGATAGTTGCGATATGTTATTCGAAAAACTAGAACACATTCTCTATGGCAGACAATAGTCGTGCAGAAGATCCTTCGCTGATGATGGCAGTGTGTTGCCCAAAGATTCTGTAACTTGTTACGAGTGATCTCTTTATGCAGCGCCGCTGCTGTTTGCCAATAAAGAGCACGGACATGACTGTCCAATCGCACTCGGCAGTGTCACGTTACTACAACTAATGATTCAAGATTTTTGTCTTATTAGATTGTGTTTCAATTACAAAATTTTCTAACTCTAAAAATGCCGGCGTCGGTAGTGTAGGGGCTAGAGCGCTTGCTCCAAGTACCGATGGTTGCCGGTTCGAGTCCGGCCGAAGGCATGGGTGTTTAGGTTAAGTTTGTCCTGTGTTTGTCCAGTGCTGTTCTACAATTGAAGGTTCACATAAAATTTGGAAGATCCATTAACATTGACGATATTATATATAAAAATACATTGAGTGCTGACTGAATGGCTAAAAGCCGATTGCCAAATTAAAAAAATGGAGAAAAATAATCTTCAATTAGAAACTGAGCATTAATCGAAATGGGATATGAAGTTATAACTGTGTCCCACATGAAAATGTAGGTGGAGGAAGGTAAAATTGCAATAGCTTTTTACCGGGAAGTATGCACGTCATTTTATGAAGGAAATTATATTTGTTTAGTAGCAATTTATGTAAAAACCAAATAAGGATTCATATCGACATTGATCGTAGCTCTCCATCGTTAAAATTATAAGCAATTTGTCCAAGAATCAGTTTTTGTGTGAAGAATCAAAGGCGCTTACTACAAGAAACTAGAAACTAAACTGATTCTTAGCAATAGGAAGTCGAGATGTATATGAACGTACAGTACAGTACAGTACATTCGTCTCTGACAGATTTAACTAGATTGCTAGTTTTAGTGTGATTGTTTCCATGTAATTAGAGGGCATCCTGGTATCAAAGCTAACATCACTTCCCGTTGTTTTTTACGTGTTTCAAAGCTGAGAGTTCCAGTATACGCGCAAATTTGCTTTGCACTAATTTAACAACGAAAACTAAAATACTCAAAATCGCAGTTGGAGAACAAGTTTACAAAACATAAGATATTACACTACTACATGGAAGATCAGATTTATAATACCGTGGAAAGTCTCTGCTCGAACGTGAAATAGTATAGTGTCTATAAGCCGAATGCAATGTTGTTGTGAGGGGCAAGTAGAAGCGTTGCGACGTTACTGTTCCAGCTCTGGGCGGCAGCTGCAACAGGTCTCTGGAGTGCTACAACCCCGTGCTGCCGGAGGCCGTGGAGTGCCTCAACGGAGAGTGTAGCTGCGGCTACGACTACCTCACAGGCGACGACAACTACTGCCACTCAGGTGAGCAAACTGGCCGCTCCAAACACTCAAAATTATTATCTTTACACTAACTTGGAGACCATAAGACCTGTTCAGAACCGATTTCGATCCCCCGAGTATATGTTGAAGGGTATTTACTCCGTATGTCTGTGTTACAATTATTTCTTCAAAATGAGCCCTAGGTATCGAGAAATTAATGCGCAAACATATGTGAATATGTTTTAAATATTATAATAATAGTACATTGCTTAAAAGCTTCAGCGTGGTGTATGCGGTAAGGCCCTTCCTTCCTATTTTGCGAACCCGGGTTCAAATCCCCATACTGCCAAATATATATATATATATATATATGCAATAATCATTGATTTTATTTCATTCAAAATTCATTTACGAATTTTTATTATGCGAAATAACTTTTAAAACAAAATATTACAGAATATACAGTCCCAACTTTTTTTTTTTAGAAAATAATTATTGATAAGTTTATTGCTTATGTGTTTTTTTTAATGAAACAGTTATATTTCATGTTCAACGTTTCTATACTTGTATCTCTACAATTAATATCATAAAGTAAATATATTACAGCCAGAAGGTCGGGGTTTTTCCCCCTACCACACTTATTCTTATTTCCGTGCAGTGCTGGTAGCATGTAAATGTTTGAAAATAACATAATGTATGTTATTTCGCATAATAAAAATTCGTAAATGAATTTTAAATGAAATAAAATCATTGCTCAATGATTACTGCTTGTAAAAAAAAAAAAAGAAATAAACATATTTGGCAGTATGGGTATTTGAACCCGGGTTCGCAAAATGGGAAGTTAGCGCCTTACCACATACACCACGCTGAAGCTTTTAAGCAATTTACTATTATTATAATATTTAAAAGTTATTCACATATGTTTGCGCGTTAATTTCTCGATACCTAGGGCTCATTTTGAAGAAATAATTGTAACACAGACATATGGAGTAAATACCCTTCAACATATACTCAGGGGATCGAAATCCGTTCTGAACAGTGTGATGGTTCGCAAGTAAGCCAATTTTGCATTATTCTATTGCATATTAAAAAGATGTTTGTCTCTCTGCTCATAAAACTGACGTTGATTTACGAAGACATGAAAATAAATTCGGTTAGCTTCACCTGGTTGATTACACAACCGTAATCACAGTACAGGCTGTTTCACAAGTTAAAGTTCTGTTGCTGTCAGCATTCTCCTCTCAAATATATGAAACCGAAATTCAAAATACACTACTGTTTGTGAAAGTTTGTGAAAATTTAAGGTCCAAATGATTGCATTGAAATTAATTCCGCAGATTAGGGACAGGACAGTAAACAAATGGTTAAAATTACAGAACTGTACATACACTCCAGTGGTGAGAATCGAATACAGTGTGAAGTCGCCCCGTGGTACAGTGTATTTGCGCGTTTCCTCTTTGTTTGACGGCTCTGCGCAGCCTCAACATGGAGTAAAGCCAGCTTCTTCTGTCAGACCCACTTGCACGCCATTTCTCTTCGATCTGATTCGCTTGTTATGGTTCCATTACTATACACATCTTCCGATTTTGGAGTGATTCAGACTACTGATTCTGGGTGCTGCTATTTTTAGAACCAATAGTGTATATTGAATTAGTAAAACGTGGATATGACTGAAAGGAAAAAAAGAAAAAGAACAGGTTTATAAATAACAATTACTAGATATAAATCAGCATCGTTCACATTATCTCTACTAACTGTTAGGTGACATAGGTATGGAAAGAGACAAAGGAACGACAGTTTTTTTTCACGAACGGTATGTCTAGAATTACTATGCAATGTTTGTATAACATTCTTGTCACAAATACTCTTAGGAAAATACAATTTAATGACTAGTGCATGTAAAATTACAATTTAATTAAGTGGTAAAAGATCGATGAGTAGATGCTTGCAATACTCTTTATCCATTGTAGTAAATTATGTATAGTCCAAATGGAATGGAAATTATTGTACTTCTCATAATCTGATGGAAATCTTGCTATATTTAATCAAAATTTCCCAGATCTAAGTATTAATACCATATCACATGTATCTTTAATACCTTATGGGCATTTGTTTCTATAACCTCCACAAGCAATAATTAATCTATTTTGACCTTGAACAGTATCACTTTAAACTATACAATATATATTATACTGAAGAAAAAAAAATTGCCTGCTTTTGTAACATATAACTTGCATTTGGTTTAAATGTTACATCGTGAAACCGTTATCAAGAAAAATCACCACTCGAACTCTTGGTATAGGGGTTTGCTAATCCATGGCACATGAAGCCAGACCTGTAACCTTGTCCTACGCCACTCTTTCTCCACCTGCTGCTGTCGCCTGTTCACAGGAGCGCTGTCGAGGCTGCAGGAACCCGTCTTCCCTCTCCTCGCAGCTGCAATGCTGGCGCTCCGGGCACTGCTGGCGGCCTAGCTCGCAGGCGCGGTGTCTCCGCGAAGCAACATCTCATGCCTTTGTTCTTCTCTTGTGTAAATAAACTGTACTTAACATATTTAATTAAATGAGTTTTAACATTTGAATTAACATCATTACTATAATTTAAAGTTTCCAATGAACCCGTATTATGATTCTAACCACATCTAAATGAGTTCAGACAATGTTCTGTTTATTTTTTTTTTATATGCATTCACTGTTAACTCACTTTAAGCGGTATATTTTAGCTGTATGGTGCCAAAAGTCGTATAAAGGTGATAAAAGTGTAAATAATTACAATTAGGAACTCTAAGATGTAGGATCAAATAGTTAATAAGAAATATAATGAAGGATCTCAAGTTGCCGTTGCGAGGGTGAGGTAGGTAGTATATTTTATTTAGGAATTTCAGGACGCTGTTGTGGTAGCAAGACCACGCTGCAAGGTCAGTCACCCTGCTCCCGCCCTGAGTTAGGCGCGAAAAATCATCTCTTGACACGGGTGTTATCTGCTGGTTCGTCCATAAGGTAGAGGGGTTGCAAAAACAGGAAAAAATATTCAAAAAGTCCGAGTTGGTAACAGCATGGGAAAGACATCAGACAATCCAGATGACCGTTAACTTAAGTGTATTTAAGGTCCACCGGTCGCAATAGAGTCCTCAGTTTTGCTGAGAGTGATCGAATGCTGTTACTGCCTGCCTGCCCACTGTGATGTAAGTCCAATTATATTTCTCTCTCTCTCTCTCTCTCTCTCTTGTGCCGCTGCCAAAGAACTCGCTCTCGCTACGGGTTTTGATGTGAAGAATACTAATTACATTAAGCTGATTTGTTTATTTGCTTACATGTGATTCTCGAGTTCAGACAAATTGATGATAGTTGTAACTGTTGGTTACTGGACAAATTTCATGGACTTGTTTGATTTAATACGTGTCCCAGTTTCTAGTGTTGAACAATGTATCAAATTTTGACAAAATAGATGAAAATATAATCTGATTTTGTGTGATTCAGCAATACAGTATTTATTATTATTGTGATTGTTCCTATCTTCCAGCTTACTACTGATAAGTGATTTGATGAAAGTGAATGCTGACAATCTTCGAGAAATGAAGTCCCATTGATATAAAGTTAACAAGAATTATTCTACATCTACATCTACATCTATACTCTGCAAATCACAAATACTGTGGGTGGCAGAGGGTGCTAAGCACCAATCCTAATTCTGCGCATTCCAATCCCGAACAGATCGAGGAAAGAAGGAATACATAAATGAATCAGTACGGCATCTTATTTCTCTAATCTTATCCCTCCTGTCATTGCGACCTAAATAGGTTGGCGAAAGAAGTATTTCGTTGCACTCGTAACTTATAGATTTTCGCATATTCTCCAGCAAATTCAAACGAAAACGACGTCGTCTGTCCGCCAAACAATCTCAGCCCAACCCACGAATCAGCTCTGTGACACTTGCTAAAGGACTGTAACTAGCAGTCACGAATCGATGCCTACAACGGAAGTTATGTGGAAGTCCCATTTCATGTTGCTTCGTACTGTTATGCCTAGATACTTCAGGGAATCCACAGTGTCAACAACTGAATTGTTAACTTTGTACTCCTGAGCAAGCGGTGTCTTTTTATTACTTATGTGCATTGCCTTGCACTTTTTACAGTTAAGTGTAAGCTGCCATTCACGGCGCCATTCCGAAATAACATCCAGATCGCGCTGAATTTCTAAGCAATCGTCTGAGCACCTCACTTCCTTATAAATAAGTGCATCATCAGCAAAAAATCGCATCCTGCAATTAACGTTGACACCGAGATCGTTTATAAAAATTAAGAAAAGAAGTGGTCCTATTACACTTCCTTGAGGAACGCCCGAAGTAACATCTAGTTTAGAAGAGGCTTCCCCGTCTACAACGACATACTGTGACCGACCAGTTAGAAAATCGCGTATCCATTCGCAAATCTGATCAGATATACCGTACGCTCGGATCTTCGCTAAGAGTCGGTTGTGTGGTACAGAGTCAATTATTAAAGGTGGTGGTAGGAAGGTTACACTGTGAATTCAGCTAACTGATTAACCACAGTCTATATTATCTGAAATTAGAGGGGCATGCCTGCCACTATAATATCCGCATGCTAATAGCAATGAAAATGGTAAAGATCAGCCATCAAAAGAGCACTGAAAGCCGCATAGTCGTACCAGGAGGACGCGGGTTCGAATCCCCGTCCGGGCATCCACATATTGGTTTTCCATGGTTTCCCCAGATCACTCCAAGTGAATGTCGGGATGCTTCCTTCAAAAAGGCCATGGCCGAATTCCTTCCCGTTCCTTGCCCTCCATCCCATCCCGCCTCTAATGACCACGCTGTCAACGAGGCGTAAAGCCCAAGCAAAAAAAAAAAGTCGTACCAGCTAGATGTCCTCGGCGAAGCGCATCAGATGAGGCATTTCTCTCGGATATTTCATTTATCACAGAGTCAATAATAATGCTATGAACAGAAAGAAAATTCATTCCGTGACAATTCTATTGAGAAAAGGGTAGCTCTTTAATGAGAAAGTCCATTAAGAATGTCTGGATAGACAACACATTCCCATATAAGTTCCCATTTCGTTATTAACAGTGAATGATTTCGCACTAAATGGTATTTGTGCAGTTAATGAGCATCTGTGTACCACAGTTGCAGTAAGGAAACCGTTGAACAATAATCTCAAATAACATACAGTATTTGTCTAGATAAGGATATATCTCGCATAGTTGAGCGACCCCATCCTCGTCCTTTATTTTGTCGAGAATACCATTCATATTCTGACAGCTTACCTGATGAACAGCAACATTACCGGCAGCTGGTCCTTATGGTCGTCAATTAGCGGATTCAACTCTTACAAACAAATTAATAATCAAAGTATCTCTTCTCCCACTAGTTCCCCATCGTATTTTGTAGTGCTGGATTAATCTTTGTTTGTGTGAATTTGTGTGTTTCTCTTGTGCTTCGAGTGTTTTGTAGAAGGTGGCACGATTAAATTACTTCATGACTATTCTCTTATACCTAATAAAATGGCCACATGATGCACATAAATGTTACGCATTTGTATGCAATAGTGTGTTTCATTTTCTTCCGCAGTGATAGTGAAACAGAAACATCAAAATTAAAAGGAATACAAATACGAACGTTTGATAGCAAATCAAGTCGTCGGCCTGTTTTGCTGCACTTTCGTTCCGATAACTTATAATTACTATCCAGATACGACTGTCAAGATTTATATTTTTCATGTTGGTGCGAAATCAGCCAATCGGGATACGAAAAGTAAACATTACAACTGTCCTTATAATTTATAATCATTAAATTAATGACGGGCAGCTGCTGACTTCATAATCGTTGTTATCATTAATACCGGGGAACTTTAACTGTTACAAACTTTCCGATTGAATGTACGTTTGAGGAAGGATTATTGCTGTTTATTCGTGACTCACTGTGGATTTCAGTTAACGAAAGAAAATTCATCGTCCTAATGCCCTATCGAGCTTGTCGCCGGCAAGATTGGGGAATTTAAGTTTCGCCATCTGGGTGTGAAACTTGCAATCTGTGAACCGTATTCGAAAAGGAGAATTTGTACGTGAAATGTTTAATTTGCGATATCGAAAATAGGGACACTGACTGTTGGTGCGGATGACTGTGACATTTCTTACGTATATTGTGGTGTTTGTGTGTTGCGTATTTATGAAGATAGAGGAAGAGGGAAGATGATGTCCAATCTTCCGGAAGTCACAGAGGAGTTGCCAAGTATAAATTCCGCATCCGACGGATGAATCAGCATCTATAGCATCACATGCCCCCGCTCCATACGCGCTGCGAACAGGTTTGGGGTCTACCTGGGGCGTCCTGGTACATATTCTGGTGATTAAGAATTTATTTTATCCAATAGAACCAAATTTTAATGTGGAATGTCGACATGGCAACGCACTTTGCATACCCAAAGCAATCTTCGCCTTACGTATAGATCATATTAAGGACCGTAAAAACTTCGCAACCTTTAATTTTCAATGTTTGTGATGATTTGTTATCATTATATTGGTAATTTCTTAGAAGCATAGGGTAATGTCGGCGTGACCAAATACAGAGAAGAGGCTGTTGGATTTCTCGCTGCAACAGACGAGCTTAGAGCCATAAAAAGCAAGATCGCAAGGCAAGATGATAACAAAGATTTAATACTCGCATTTTATCTTGATGGAGGGAATAATGAACGGGTTTATACGAATATTATAAAAACTATGAATTTATGAAGAATTCTGTAGATTATAATGAAAAAAGCGTAGTTAAATAAAAGAAGACGTTTTTCTTTCAAATACGTGCAAGAAAAATTGAGTTTGCCAGCATATATAGATTTTCTACAAAGTCCAAATAGTGTTAGAATGAAAAGTAACTTGTGAACTATATGAGATAGGGACAAGAAGTTTTATGCAATATGTTCTATATCTCTCAAACTTTTCTTTACCTCTTTACCATTTCCAGTTGTGCACCACTAGTTGTCCTCGGGATGTCGAGACGATATTCCAGTTCCAACCACACTCGCTGCATCGTATAAACATCAACCGTTTGCACAACCGCATCTACACGTTCAAGAGTGACAAAATCTGGAACAGGGATGATGTGCGGTTTTTCAGAACCCTGTACAGACACAAAAAAAACTGGGTCCATCAGAGAAAATCACCCTCTGCATGTACCCACTGCCGTCTTCGATTGAGGCCAGCTCGGAAGCAACAAATTCAACACCCGCAGGAAAGTCATTTGCTTGGAAAGCTTGGGTAAGCTGCTATTTACAGGGCTGAAGATGCAGCCGCTAATGGAGGTACTTGTGAATCTTTGATTTCGGTACATGCAGTTACATGCGAAGCGCGACGGGCTGATTTCTGAGGCTCATTTTCCGCAATTTCTTGCAACACTCCAGGTTGTCCACTCCACGACAAGTCCGCTACAGTACCAGTATGTAGAAATTTCGTGCTTCATCTAATTATGGAGGATCTAGTCCACAACGCCGGCGGCATTGTCAATGAACAATTACTGACGATTACTGAGATTCATTCCATTACACACATTGATTGGGCCTTCTCCTGTGGAGTCTTCATACTTTGAGAGATACAGAACATGTTGAAAGTTTACGAGGTACGTTACATTGCAAAGATAGCAGGAATTAGACAATTCACTTCATGTCCTAATGAAGTTGGCTTTATTTTATGTTTGCTTCTATAATATTTCTATTGTAGTAAATCAGAAGCTAAAAAAATCGAAGAAAGCCTTAAAGAAATCGACTGTTACAACGAATGATAGTAACATTAAAAATGTTCTCTTTCAAATAAGAGTAAAACATTGACTTCTTGACTATCACAGGAAATGATTAGAGTTAGTATTTCTCACTAATTTCACTAATTACCGCAATGTCAGTAACAGTTTTGAGTATCTATACGACTTCAGTCACAAATTTAGTACAGCCCTCGCTGGAAAAAATAAAATTATTCTGAAATATGAATAGCTATAGGAGACGCAGTATGCAGGTTAGGTTTTCTTATTTTTAACTTGTATATTTACTAATTTCGTATCTGAGAAGTTCTTCATGTCGGAAAATAAACCGCAAGAAAGTAAAATATGATCTCCATCCTCTTGTTGTTTCACGGTTTTGAAAGGCACCAAAACTTGGGAGTTATAAGTGAGGTGAAATATAACAGTAAGGTTGAACTATAAACTGCTGTATCTCTTTGGTCTTTGGACGCAGAATTTTGTATCTAATTTTTTGCTGATATGAACTGGAGACGTGGTTTTTAATACAGCTTAATTCAGAAAATTAGAATCTAAGCGATTTTCTTCGCTGCTGCATTTAAGTTAATATGTCTTAATGTTTCGCTTCATTAAAACATTTAATTATAATTTAAAATGATATTCCGCAGTGCAATTATAGCGAAGAAGCTACGAAACGATGACCTATTACTATGGCCCTGCGACGACCGCAGAGCATCACAGGACGCTAATAGCAGTTCACTTTGGGCTGTTTTTGTCTGCCTGACCTTCAATCCTAAATGGCAACGCTCTGCCATTACGACACGAAAAGGTCGCTAGCGCAGCCCTGAATAAGTGAAGTCGGCTACTAATTCTGGAAGCTCACTTTAAACAAGAGGAAGCAACGCTGCTAAGGCCCGTCAAGTAGCACTTTCCAATCAGAATACCTTTATTAGTGCTCAGGGAAACCGCGACTTATACTGCCTGCTACTACATTACATCATACTATGATAATACAGTTGAACTATAACATTCTAAACGACGTTTTTAAATACGATATGGCAGTGATTTGAAAACACGCTGTGTCAAATCCGTCGGTATTGATACTGTTTGTCTAAAATTTCCTACCTTATTTTTGGTTGTAATGAAGGAATTCGGGAGAAATAATAATTATTATTTGTGATGTTCATAATTATGGGACTAGACAGGTTAATCATTATCATGTGACTCATAAACAGGGTGCTAAGGCACAAAAGACTGTTTTTTTATAAATGAATAGTTATATATAATAAATTACCGCAAGAAATAAAGGATTCTGTATTTGTTGGAAGATTAGAGAGAAAGTGGGTTCATAGCTGGAAAGCTGTGTGGCTTTGTAAAAATTATTATACTGTAGTATTTTTGTTTTGTTTTTGTTATTATATAGTGTACATATAATTTTGTTAAATGTATTAGCCACAGGCTATTTGTGAATAAATAATAATAATAATATTCTAACAAGCAAATGCAGAAGTGGCCTACAATAATCACAAATTCTGGATAGCTTCCACAGAGTTAATTGTTAACAGGGTACTGAGGCGTATCGAAACCAAGCAGTTCATTACATACAGTGATGTTTTTAGGTTGTAATGAAAGCTTTCAGACATTCGAAACATTGCTATGAACTGACCCATACCATACACCCCTACGGTTAGTGCTTTCTCCTGTCAAATGTTTCGAGTTACTTTTAACGCTACCATTAACACGATTGATGCCAGCAATTTGTCGATATGATCGATCAATCAGCTTCACGGGAATTTTCGATGCTGTTCCTGCCCATTTAATCGTGGTGTTATTAATACTTGTCAAGGTCTATTTTTAAGATGCAAGCACAGGAGACAGCTGAGCGTAGGCGTTACGTAAACCGTTAGGCTTGTGTGTGTGTGTGTGTGTATGTGTGTGACACAGTTTATTCTTGTCAGTCTATTGTTTCCGATGGCAAAGTAACTTCGTTTATAGCGTTTTTTTAAAATATATCTAATCTCTGTACATTACCTTTCCCTTTAGGAGTTTCTTCGTGTGCTATCGTCACTTCTTAAAGGTAGATACGAAGAGGTAGTAGACGATAAGCAGTTCTAAAGTGACTTGGAATTTTCCGCTACGAGCCTTCAGATAGTTTGTGTGAGTGTATGAGTGTGTGTGTGTTTGTGTGTGTGTGTGTGTGTGTGACCTATTCAGCCACTGATCCAACTGTTGCACCTTTGAAATTAGGTAGGAACTTATTGGTTATATAAAATTCTCCCTTTAATATAATGATATGCATACTACAAGTCTATCTATACGATAGATGCTTGTGGTGACATCCCCGTGTTAAACCATAGTTGATTTCTGAGGTAGCATAATTTGAGTGTTGTAAGCTCTAGAGTCTAGACCATAAGTGTCCAACCTTTTTTCGTCTACGACCCACTTTTCGAAAAGAAAACTACCTACCGTCCACTTTTCAAACAAAAATAATTACATCCCCCTGCTTCTTGGCATGGCTAATATAAACTGTAGTGCTCCAATTTTTGGCTCTTACTCACTTTTTGAATCAGTGATTGGAATGCGCCCATCTTGGCTGAAGTGTACAGTTTTATATATGTAGAAAAACAAGGACATATTTCTAAAATTACTTTAATAAATATATAAGTAATATTGTTGTATTATTCATAGTTTTATTAAAAAATACAAAAATATTAATTCTACGGCTGAGTTTGGTTATAATGCCACTAATTTTTCGACATGTGGTGCCTTATTTGTCATCAGCAATTTTAAATTACCGCGTTCCACTATTTAAAATCGTTGGTTCTTTTTTTTGCTAATAAAGTGCTTAATACGCTATATCGTCATTCAGCTACATATGGGTATGAGAATGCGATAAAATACTTGTTGATGCAGTCCTTAAAGCTGGATATAATACCTACTGGGTTCTTAACGCCCCCAAATATCCCTTCGCCCTCTATGACCTCTTCAATGCAGCCCCCCCTGGAATCCACTGCTCTAGAACATTGGTTCTCAACTTTTTCATGCCTACCAACCCCTTTACGAAAAAAAATACGGGCCGACCCCTTTTCGGAAAAAAAATAATACTTACCATCCCCTTTTCCGCAAAAAAAGATACACACAATTACCCCTCGTGTAATAATGTAAGCCATAGTGCTTCAAAGTTTTTCGCTTGTAATCTAATTTTTCAAACAGCATTCCATGATGCGTCTCTTAGGTGAAGTTTACAATATGATATATAGAAAACCAATGACTGATTTCTAAAATTACTTCATTAAAAGGTATGTTTTTTACATTTGGGCCCTGTTCAGTTTGAATAACAAATTTTTTTCTGTTATCGGTCTCTCGATTGGTTTGATGCAATACTCCATACCTTCATAATTTGCGTCAACCTCTTCATCTCTACATACCCCTCACAACCCACGTCCTCATTATCTGCTTCATCTAATCTCTGTCCTATTCTATAGTCCTTACCTTCGACTGTTCGTTCCACTAATAAAAAGACCCACCATCCTATCTCTTCTTTGCGTCTCCAAAACACGTGACACATGCATTTCATATTTTATCTATGTCCACTTAATTTTCAGCATCCTTCTATAGCACCATATTCCAAATTCTTAAATTTTCCTTCTTTCTGGTAATCCGTAAGCCCACATTTCGCTATCTAAAGAGTTGTGCTCTACAGATAAAGTTGTAAAAATTTCTTTGTGAGCCCTACACCAATATTTGAAACTTTTTCATGGAGGATCTTTTTGCTAGTATTATTCTGCTTTTAACATTATTCCTGCTTCGGCTATCTGTTCTAACTTTACTTCCTAAGTAAAGAATTAACTTAGAAATACGTATTGTGAAAAAATATTATTAATTAGAGGACTGATCTCGGTGTAACAACTAATTTTTCGATATTTTTTGCCTTATTTGTCATCAGCAAACTTAAATCGTTTTGGTCTATTTTTGAACCTCAAATCACGTAATATCACTGAATATTCAAAATGTGATATTTCAGTCTGCCTTCACTTCTCCTGATACCTCATCTACATGACCTTGTCGTTATAAAACCTTTAACCTTTACCTCACTAAAGTTCTCTAGACTTTAATGAAAAACTCAACATACAAGTTCTAAAATTAGTTTTTAATCTTGTATTACCCTCCAGCAACTTATAGATTCCGTAACATGATTTTGAGGATACTTTCAGTTTTAAACATCATTGTTCCCCGAAAAGTATTGTACATATGTACTACACCACATTAAGCTTCTCTCTCAAGAGGGGTTACGGAGTCTTCAAATGCTTCTCCTTTCGTAATTTTATTAATTTGAGAACTAATAGAAATGAAGTCCTTAAGTTTTTTCATGCAAAATTTTTAGGAAACTATCTTTGTCGTGAACTTATAAGAGTGATCTTTTCAACTTTGATTCACAATGCCGCCAACTGAAATCCACAACGTTGCCAAATCAAAATTTATAAATTCAGCGTACAATAGTAAATTCAGTTAAGCATCCGACATCCAGGGATGTAAGTAAAAATTTTCTCTGATAGCTTTTCCTTCCGACATTACATTGGTGTCACATATAATCAGTTCTCATCTTTCCATGAGTAATATCATAGTGTCCTTAACACATAATAAATTAAAATTTGTGGCACTTAGGGTTCATATTCTTTCATTTCCAGTTCTGTTTGCATGTATTATTTATTATGAAGCAATTCGTTGAGGGAACACCATTTCACCAGCATTCTATTTCCATTTTTGTTTGGTTGTTGGTTAGTCGTTTGGCAGATTTGGGGGGAGGAGATTCTGACCCAAGCGCAGACGCTGAAAATGGAAGAGGGCACTGATCGTCGGCAGGATGCTCAGGGCTATAGCATACTCGAGTACAGTGTACATAAAGGCGATTTTATTCGTAAGTTCATCCGGCTCCCAAACATTTGAAACCAAAAGCATATAAAAATCCCATTAATTGCTCAATGAATTTAATTCAGCCACTTATCCAGTGACGATTTATAGCGCATTTCTTAGTTAAAGAAGCTTCTTCATTATGTTTTCAACTCGTAGAACGTTTTATTAATAGGTAGGTTGCATTAGGTTTTGGTAGAACCACAGTAATTTTGTCAACAGTAAAAAACTAACCTCAGTCTACACCGTAAGGTTGGTTGGGTCCTTTTGAAGATGGAGCTGCCATTCATTTTTCTGCGAGACATAGAATTTTAACTAGGAATACGAATCGCCGAGTGTCATGCACGAACAAATCAAACATAGTTTCCGCTAACTCCGCCTCATATTAAGAAATCTCAACCACGGTAATTGGTAACACCAAACCACGCATTAATTTTTATTCAGGTTTATTGTCTTTCTAGGTGCATGTGAACGCCTAATGGAGTTCCCGGCTAGTTAGTCGTTGTTAGTGAGTCTACACGATTGAATGGTTTCCGAGTTTCCTCGCCGTGCAGGCGGTCCGTGGAGCGTGAGTTGTGGTAGAGTTATCTGAGAGCTCATCGCGACCAGTGATAAACGGCGAGGCCTCTCCAAACACAGACGATGGACGAGGGCGGCCGCCTCAGATAACCGCAAAGGTCAGCACTGAGGATATACGCCACCTACTGCCGACTGCAGACCCTCGGGCACGTCTACAAAAGAGTATCCCGAAACAGTCAAACCATTTCTCCATCCACACATGAACTAATGTTTTGCTATCTGTGAAGTAACTGATGCACTAGTATGCCGAATCCTCCGGTTCGAAGGAGGAAACTTAGAAGGGGACCAACAAATTTGGTAAAAACTGGTTCAGAATTCTGAAAGGAATCTCTATTCCCTACAATGTGATCATATCGTTACCACAAACAGGCCCTAGTTTCTGAGATATTTGCATCCGAAAATCCCCATGCTTCTTAAACTCTGGAGAAGAGCTATGCAACTCAGCGAGATTGGCAAGATTTAAGACTAGACACATGCGTGGCTCCGTTCACCGTCAACTGTATTAACAAATCATGTTTTCTATTGAACTTTGGTTCTCTTTTGATCTATCCCGATTAAACCCGTAACATTCGTTTTATTGAGGTAAATCTCCATGTTTTAATATTTTACAGTATTATGAAGGTTATATACCGACCTATGCAAGTCAGATTCTGCAAAAAGTACTTGGTCATCTGATAACGTCTGCCAGGATTTGTCAAAGTCTCCTTCTGTCAATTGTATCAAAACATCGAAAAACAATAAATTCCAGAAGCTTTTCCAGATCACTCTCTTTTCTTTTCTCTTGAGAGCGAAATAGCCATATGAGCTTCATCTACCCTCCCAGAACCCGTTCTCTGAGGAGTGATTCATAAAAATTTTGTAATTTTGATTTAATGTTGCTGCAGTAAATTTTATAACCAGTGTTGAGCAAACTTATTCATCTGTAGTTATTACAGTCTCAACTTTTTTATGAATTGGGATGACAGTTGCCCCCTGCCAGCTTTGTGGTGGGTATTCTCCTTTCCAGACCCTGTTCATCAAGTTCAGTACACGTTCTTTGAATGTCCCGGCATTGAATTTAAAAGTTCCATATAGATGTCATCCTCGCCGGGAGATATGGTACTTTTACAGGTTTTTAGCACTGATTCTACCTCTTTATTGTGAATGTCATCTGGGCTATAATTTTCAACCCTATTTGTCTGCCCTCCTACATGAACCGGTACTACTTTGTTATTATAAAGTCCTCTGCTAAGCAACAGGTTTTCAGACTCAACCAAAACAATACTAACAAGGCATATCCATCTACCTTTTATATTTCTGCAGTAATATTATCGTTACCAATTCATTTACACTTGTTTAAGTCAGCTAATACTCTCTTAATATGATCAGGACCTGTTTTAAATTTTCTAGTAAGCTTAAATTCAAACAAGGATCTAACAGATTTCGTATTCCAGTTGACTTGCTTCCCTCATTATCTGCTTTAATCTAGTACTTCAAGAGCTCTCACTACCACCTCCAGCATTGGTATTATCAAATTATCCTATACCTCATTTCTTATGCTGATATTGGCTTCATAATAATTAAGAATTCTTCTATTATGCTAAACAATAACAAAAACTATCTACAAAAGTTTACAGGAATAAGTATTAATTCAAATGTATTCCATAAGCATTTTTTCTAACAAACAATAATATGTTGTTATTTTTATCTGTAAATAAATGTCTGAAAATAGTCATCGTACAAATAATAGAAACGAGCAATTTTTGTTAGTCGTCTGAATGACTTTCAACATCTAGTGTATATCATTTAATATTCTAGATAATATTTTGCCTTCAGTAAAGAGGATGTTTTTTCCTACATTGTCATATATTTCAGTATTTCAAATATGATTCTCTTGTAGATATTTCATTGCTCAATAAATTTTCTGTCTGTTGTTAAATTTCTATTTAATCCTGTTTTATTTATTCACAGCACAATACTCTCTGTTGTATTAGTAAAAGATAATAAATAAAATATAGCTGTATTTAGAGCTCATTATATTGAATGGAGGAAAAGTTTTTATAAGTTCATCAACAGGAGACAATGGGTTACCTCGAAACCATTTGTTATAACGATCGAAGCTAACTGTTGCGTCACATCGCGATCTACCTAAATCATGTTTCATCTTGATCCATCAGGTGGTATCGTTCGGGGAAGTTATAAAGATTTTGTCTTTGGCGTGATGCGAACAGCACATTTTACAGCAGAGCCTTAAACCACGTTTTATAGATAGCAAGCTCGTCTGCCTCGCGTGCAGCGGAGACGAGGAGAAAGCGAGCTAATGAAAATATTGACGGTCGTATTTCGGGCCTGGCACCTCACGCGAAGTCCCTCCCGCCTTTAACATTGATGACGCGCCGTCAGGTCGGCGGAATAGGTTAGCGAGGGAACAGGTGTTCAGAAACATTGTCTGCCTCGAGACAAGAATGGTGCTGCGCAGCTTACAACCTCAAATCTGACAGGATCTGGGAAAGATAAAGGATAGGATTTTTTTTTTTGTAGCTCAGTGAGAATGACAACAATCAATCGATTACGACGAAGTTATAACGATAGTTATCCAAAAGCTTCTATCAAAGGGTGTTACGCGCTTAAGAATCCAACTATATATATATATATTATATATATATATATATATATATATATGTACTTAATTTTTATATTTAATTTGTACTTATACTGCAACTATAAAACGGTCTTCACATTTGAGATATTAAAAAAAAAAAATGTTGGGGGTGTTATGAATAAGCTTCAGAGAAGGAAACAATTGTTTTTAAAATTTGTGTCAGTTTTTCAGCGTTTGGATGAATGGGATTATTGCTGAAAACAGTGGGCAGATTTTGTCGGGTTTCGTTTAATGTGCAGTCCTTGGTCTCGAGGGTAAAGTAGCGTATATTTCCTTTTGAGAAAATTAAAAAAAAAATAGTGTGTATGGCTGAACGCGGTCCCACACAGAACCGACTTGGTGGATGTTGATTGGGTTTTTGTCAATGTGTAACCTGTTATCCCGCGGGTAAATTAGGATATGGTTCATTTTGGTGTGACGTCCAAAAAAATGATAAATTAAGGATAATTTTACATTGAGCGCGATTCCTGGAAATACTACTGGTTTTACATTGAAGAGCTTTCGTTTAATGAATAGCCCTTGGTCTGCGAGTAAAACATGGTATGTTTCAATTTGAATGTGAAACAGTAGACTGATAAATTTAATATCATTTTTAGCTAAACGTGATTCAGGCTGGAACTACGGGTCATTATGTCCTAAGTTTAAGACAAATATTCGTTAAACCTGAATCGCGTGTAACTGATAGTCGAATTTCTGTGGTGCTACAATTAATTTACAGCCTGTGGTGACGCGAATAAAATAGGGAATTTTTCATTTTAATGAGATTTTTGGAAAAGTAGGAAATTTACCAAATTAGTATCAATTTTGGTTGAAGTATATTCACAAAAAATTAGGTTTCGATTAATGTACAGCTCACCGTTGCACCGATGAAATTAGAAGGTGTTACTTTATTTAAATTTTGAAGTGTCGCAGGAAAAATGAGAAATTTAGGATAATTTTTCATTGAGCATAATTAACGCTAAATATTTATTGGATCCTGAAGGAGTTTCGAATTATGCGCAGTCCTCTCCGACGTAAGTAAAATGTAGTATGTTTCATTTTAATGTGATGTCAGAAAACTTATAATTTACAAAGAAGTTACTGGCCGTATTTTAATGTGACTGATTAACGCACTTCGCTTTGGGTACACTAGGGTTCAATTGTATAATGAAAACACAGCCAAACCTGTTGCAAATATTCAATGAATTTATTTACCGATTTCGACCCGCCTTAAGGGAGTCTTCTTCAGAACTAGTTAAAATATATTACATAAATCTAAAAACACTTTTCAATAAAATAGTACACTTTTGTACTAAAGTCACACATTAGAAATATATTATCTGGCTAACCATCCGGCAGCCAGCGTGCATCACAGAGCCAGCGTCTAACCTGGGCGGCAGCTTACTGTGTACTATTTTATTGAAAAGTGTTTTTAGATTTATGTAATATATTTTAACTAGTTTCTGAAGAAGACTCCCTTAAGGCGGGTCGAAACCGGTCAGTAAATTCATTGAATATTTGCAACAGGTTTGGCTGTGTTTTCATTATACAATTGAAGAAATACCGTTGCTGTTGATGCTGCCATGCTCAAGATTTTGACACTAGGGTTCGTTTCGTTTTCATGAGATGTCGGAAAGCTGAGAAATGTCATATTAGTGTCAATTTTTCGCTGAACGCTTATCACGCAGAAAATGCTGACCGAATATTAATTAATATAAAGCCCATGGTTCTGCGTCTATACTAGGATTGTTTTATTTTGATGTGTCGCGGAAAAGCTTGGACTGGGGAATTAAAATAAAAGAGTCCACAAATTATTAGCAGTTTAAAAGTAAGTTACTTCTAACGGGAATGTATGTCGTCATCCAGCAGCATCACATTATTGGGAGTAATTAAGTTGCAGTTTGTACCGGAGATCATTGGCAAAAAAAAAAATAAAAAAAAAATGAATGCGTTCAGTGAGCTCTAGATCATGGTGGATTAAGAGAGTAGCGTGGGCAATAACAGTCTACGCCAAAGAATCTGCAGTTAGCTGTTAATGAATGAGACACCAATTTAATTTAATTTTGCTTCATTTCTTCCCACACATGTGTTTTAATTCCATTTCCTGGAACTTCTTCATAGGCTCATCTATTACAATCTTTTATTTTAGTTTCCTACAATGCACTATGAATTTTAATTTCAAATATAGTTTTTTTTTTTACTTTCTCTTTTGTTTTGTGTAGTTGGTTAATCCTAAGCGTCAGCATTCTCTGCTCTTCACCTTCTTTTCTTGGGATTAATGATTTTAGGATCATTTTAGTGTTTTGATGGAAATGAATATAAACACTGTACTGAACCAGATAATTCTCACTATATCCAACCGACATCGATGATCAGTATTCTGGGTATACTTGAATTACATAAAAACACTGGCCTGATTTGTGTATTTTAACTACATCGAACCGGCAAACTAATCTTTTTGTTAGTGTTTTCGTTCTGGTGTTACTTTTTTTAAGTGCATCTTCTCTTTTTGTGACTTCTCAATGAGTCAGAAACTAACTTTCTTCGCTATTCAGACATCACATAGCAACATAACGACAGTTATCAAGACTCATATAACAACGCTCAGCGTTCCCCAGTTTTCACTTCACACATTACACATCTTACGAACAGAAACTACACTTGGGAAACAGAGGTCATATTACACGTTTCTCGGTCACTAGCTGACAATAAAATGTCCCCATACAACCTGCGACGAGCCAACTTCTACGCAAAATAGTCTCAACTGTATACTGACAAGCCATGCTGATGATGTGATTTGGGAATCTTCATGCCTTTGTCTATATATGTCGGTTGGTGATTGTGCTCTATGAGACTGTAACATCCATTTTCCTTTCCAAACTGTTAATTGATTACAGTTTTTGTTGTAGTTAAAGAGTTATAATCATCACCTAGTCGGTAGCCACTCTCAATAGAGAATTGATTCAAGTGATTAAAGTTTCCTGAAACTCAAAAAACCAGAGGAACAGAATGGGTTTTCAAACTACTTAAATGAGTCAAGAAAATTTTCATAATGGTATAAATGTTTACGTTTAACGCTGTTTTTTTTTGATTTCTCAAAGGTTCACCGACCGACATTTACAAAATCTCATCAGTTGATTGTTAGGTCCTCCTTACTATTAATTATCAATTAGTCGAAGGTAGATAGCCAGCCAACTTCAACACATGGCCCAAGCGTTGATTCTCGAGGTAGTGCTATCACCTAGCATATTATTACTGTTTGATAAACTGCTATCAAAATACACACTTCTGCGCAACGGGAGTTAATGTTAATCCAAATTAACCAATATATTCATTTATCTGCACAATTTATTGAACACTTTAAATACTCAGATAACACAATACATAGTCGTCACTGTCCAGTTAATACATTCCCTCGTGGTCTCTCTGCGCCATCTTAACACCTTCCTTCTTTCTCGACCAACAGTACAGTAGTACCAACTGCAAAAAATTATATTACTACAAAAGACTTAAAATTACACAAATATCTATACATACTACTTACGCTGTGAAAGTCTATTACTTGCTAATCTATTTACAATTTCAGCAATGATTTGTGAGTGGGACCTCACAAGATTTACCAAACAAATTATAAATACACCACTTGCAAATTTCCTGTTATTTGTTAACACAACTGTTCGGTCCAAACTATTATATGCCGGTTACGGGAACCCTAAGAAGATTGTTCGCAATAATTAAGTCCTAATCATGTCTCCTTTAATGTTGCACACATGTTACGCAATACTCCCACTCGTCTTCAACAATTTAATCTCGATTCCTGTAGTGGTATCTGGCGCAAAGTTATCCATCTATCTTCACACTTCTGAATAAACTAACATTATTTCTTTGAGTCATAAAGAACAATTTAAATCTTTTCTAGTTAATGTCAGGCAGTCTGACTAATTCACTTTTCTTCCCCACACGGACCTATCTTTCTATATTGATAGAGAACAATTTGAATCTGTATTAACTCTCTGCTGAATCGTACCTAATAACTGACGAAGTTGATTGCCCCTTAACGCCACATTCGTTGATCATTCCAGACAGAAGTTAACGCTGGACAGTATTCTGAGACATCAATAATTTTAAAAGACATGCGGTCGAAACAAATAAATACTTTGTGGTTCTTGACCTATCTCTATCTTTCGGTGACAAACTGTTATTCCCAGAAATGACTCACGAATTCAGCTACCTTGCAAGTCGATATTCACTTTCGCTCCTTCACAATAATACACTCTCTCTCGCTGTGATATGACGAATCCGCCATTCTATCTACTGACCACAATTAATACATTTTCTAAAAATTCTACACCTGTTTCAACTTAGCTGACGATTCTATTGGATGCAGTTGAGCAATTGAGTCCTCTGGTGCGACATTTTCCCCTAACGATATGTCCAAACCTTGCATCACGTTCTATTACTCATAAACGACTCAAAAATCCTCAAATAATGCCCCAAAAAGCGCCTAAAAACCGTACAAGGTATTCTGCAAAGCAAATGTAGGGCAGTTCTAGATTCGCACATGTTTCCTTTTTCTGATAACTTTTTTATAAACGGAGACATACCCTAACAAAGATTCTAGCAGATCTCCCAAAAAATCTGAAATACAATATTTGTTTCATATATTCTTCGGAGTTATTCTTCGATGTTAGTGTCGATCTATGTTACTAAAGCAGTTTAGTTTAATCAGTAGTACCCATGACAAATAGCCTAAACCCTAAACACCCCATGCTAAGTGTTTTATAACTGTCTACTTTCGTTTCGTATTTTAATTTCTATTAATTAATTAGGTACGACATATAAATTTATTTTATCGTGAAATATCTCTTTACCAATCAAAATGGTTCAACTCAAACATTGGAGAAAAACAGACTTGTTTTCTCGTGGTTCCCAACACAAGTGGTTTCATGGGGCCGTCCGTCAAAGATCATTTATCCCGTAACACCTAGGTACGTGCCCTAACCTCTAAAACAAGTTTTACAGGATCTTCTCTACCTGCGATTGCCATGATTGGCGCAAAAAATATAAACTTTTCGTATTGATGAGGCTTCAAAGGATAAGTTTGTAAATGTTCCGTGATCTGGATAATGTTCAGGATAAGAAAGATTTTTTTAAATGTCTTCGTATCGAATCAGCGAACACAATCTTCATTCAGATCGAGAAATAAAGATTTTTTTAAAAATATTTTTCGCTGTTATTTTTGCCTAATCCTCAAGTTCCGCTACATTTTGCTTTTTAGGATAAGGTGGTTTTGGAGTCGCGATTTATTAATGATTTTAAGGGAGTTACCGGACTTTGATCTTCAGCGAAGATCGTAATTGGATCCTCTTTTGGGATCGCGTATTTTTGTGTACTTTGTGTTTATTACAATTCCTAAAGGCACTTTGTATTTGTGTCACCATTTGGGCTCACATGTGCCGACAGTAGTCAGTAAGAAAGAGATCATTAAGATTTTGTGTAGCTAGAATCCGCTCGATTAGCTTTTCTGTTCGGTTTACTATTCATGTTTTTTTGACGAAGTGATGCGACGTCATGAAGCTCTGAAATTACTCTCAAATCTATATTTATTTTGCAACGGCTTTGTTAATATGTTGAGAGCATAATACAGCATAATAATTGTTAAAAATTCTTTTCATACACGTATTAACTGTGAAGTTACTTCATTTTAATATGTTCTTAAATAGTGGTCAACTAAATTATTTAATCTGAATAGCAAGCTCACTGTCCTCGTTGATCAAGTTAACTGAAGTTAATGGTGATTTTACCAGTTTCATGTGAGTTCCTCACCATTATCGTGGAGAACGTATCAACATTAGGGTACCGAGCGTGGTGGGTGAGCAGTTAACGCTCTGGCCTCGCATTCAGGAGGACGCCAGTTCGAATCCCCGTTCGGGCATCCATTGTTTCCCAAATCATTCAAGGCGAATGCCCGGATGCTTCCTTCAAAAGGTCATGACCGAATTCCTTTCCGTTCCTAGTCCCAAGTCCCATCTCGCCTCTAATGACCTAAACGTCGACGAGCCGTAAAGCAATACGAAAAAAAAAAAAACATTAAGGTGAAAACCAATATTCCTTAGATCATATCATAGAGCTGCGACAAATCAGCACTATAACTTGAATAGTAGATATTAAGTTGATGTCAGATGGCCTTCTGAGTATGGTGGTGGAGCGTGGTGGTGACGCTGAGGCATCGCCTTCGGAAGGGCGAGGGTTTCGAATCTCCGTCAGGGCATACAGATTTCGGTTTTCCAATGGTTTCTCGAAATCACTTCAGGAGAATACCGGGATGCTTCCTTCAAAGAGGCCATGGCTGAATTCCTTTTCGTTCCTTGCCTCCTGCCCTTCCCCGTTTCTAATGACCTTGACGTCGACGAGGCGCAAGTTTGGCTGTTTAGTCTTCAGCTTAAACACAGCTAATAGTTGAGCTGTTTAACACAGTAACACAGTCAGAATTGTTTTTTAACGTTTTCGGACTGATCGTGTTGTTATATCTATCCTCTTCTTTTAGTTACCAATCCGAAGATTGGTTTGTAGCAATTCTCCATGTATGCCGCTTCTCTGCCTTCCTTTTTAATTCTACATAGTTACAGCATTTCATGTGATTCATAATTTGGTTTCTATTCCTCTGTGGCTTGTTCCATCTATCTTTCCTTCAATAATCACCTTAGACAAACCATTGTGACCCAAAACATGGCCAATCATATTGTAATGAGCAAAATTATCGACTCATTACTTTTTGTTTAAATATAAGTAAGTCCGACGCGAAAGCAGAAATCTTCGCCTGGTGGACTGGCAGGTTCCAGCCCGTCTCGCCTATTCATGTGAAGCCTACCATAAATAATTTCTACAGTGGTCAAGGGAAGTTTCACACAATAGACCCGACCTTCCCATTCATTCGGTGTCGTCCACGCTAACAGCGGAGAGGTTGGATGAGGTCGCTGAAGTGTTCGGAGTAGGGTCAGTGACTTTACAAAGTGTGCAGGAGGTGAGAGAAGCCAAGTTTTGGCGCGCATAAAAAGCGATTGGGGGACATGAGCCTGGCGGCAATATGAGCCTAGCGGCAATTTGAATGCACTAATGAGGAACAGGCTCCAAATAACTCTCCGTTTTCTGGTTTGGGCATGATCTGGAGAGAAGGGACGAGGCAGTCCCGCGGAATCCATAACGGTGGCAGGTTGAAGCCCAGGTACCGGTAAGGCATTGGCGCCTTCCACAGGTGATGTTAGTACTGTTAGAGTACTTGTGGCCGTAGTGAATGTGTTGGCCACAACTCCAGAGTGTCTGGGGTAGTGTTGGGTATGTATATATATTTAACTTTTTGAAAAAAAAGAAAACATGAAAAAAACTAGCACCCTTGTTTTTTTCTAAATTTGGTGTTTTTTGCTCCAGAAAACAATATATTTAATAAATTATAGTTTTATTTAAGGAACTTTCATTTTACAAGTGTGTTTTAAATCTTACTGAATCATATAATGATTCATAAATGTATCTATATAGGTAACATAATTTTATTCATCCTCTATGTCAGTACCACATTCACTAATATCAGCACTACCAACACTAGTTCGGTCGGTGTCGGAAATCTCCTCTATATCCATAACTTCAGAAGTAGTTCCATTTTCTTTTACTGGTTGTTCTTGTATTGTTCGCAAAAGATTTTCAGATTGCAATTTTAAATTATGAGAAAAGTAATTACTGTGCATAAAGACTGCGCCGATAGTTCAGTATTACGGTCTTTTAAGTTTGAATTTAAATCTATTATCATACAAAATAGGAGCTTTACTTCTTTTCAATCGTTGGTTTACACCAACGGTTGCAAGGAAACGATTCATAATTACTGACAATTTAATGATTCAGTACCACTGTACCCTAGAGCAGGGGTGGCCAACCCGCGAGATTCATTACACTTTTACAAAATATTTTTTATGCTTCATTTTTAGTGTTATACATTTCTTTACAATGTGTGTTTAGTACCATTGTTATTATATTATCTATGTTTACATGTAAGAATACTAGTAAACACAATAATAACTCATGTTTCAATTTTTCATTCCAAAAAAATGTCTCTAGTGGGGATATATAATTTTATTTGTGGCCCGCGGAGTTATGATGCACTTCCAAAGTGGCCCGCAAGATCATTTGAGCTGGCTACCCGTGTATTGGAGTTTAACAAGTATACGAATATAAGGAAAGCACAATAAGTAATAAAAAAGAGGCAAAAAAACCGTAGATAAATCTTAAATTCCTAATTTTTTGAAAAGATCCGTAGGTCTACAGATAAATTCGTAGGGCTGGCAGCACTGGTTCAAATAGCGAGTATCAATCCAAACAACGCGGAATGTGGATTCCTTCTCGCGCAACCTAGTCTCTTTGGGAAATCCCCGTTCATAAAAGAAAATTTCAGTCAATGTTGCCAATATTTTTGTATTTTTTTTTCTATCGAACCAGACAAATATAGTAGATTTAAAAATTAAGATAAGTACTTAGAATAAACTCTAAAACAGTCATAATAAACGATAACTGCCTTACAAATTTGAGATTTAGTAGTTGTGAAAAAAAACGTGTCCCAGAAAAAACATGTTTTTTTTTCGGTTTTTTTCATTTTTTTTTTCAAGCCAGAAAAAAAACTTTTTTTTGCAACACTAGCCTGGGGTTGCTTGTCTGTGTTGCCGACAAGTCCAGTGTGTCGCCGTGTCAATGTAAAGCGTTGACGGCTCGAAGTGTTTTTTTATGTCTATGTTTCTTCGTTGCACACTTTAACAGTGCAGCGACCTTATCGGTCTACTGTTGAGGTGCCATTGTGGTCCATTGTTGACGTTGATCGCTGCGCTAGCAGCAGTGGAGAGATCGTCATATCAAACGGTAATGTACGATATGTAATATTTCGATTGCATTGCTTCAATTTCGATCGAACTGAACAGCCTTGGCAGGTCACCCTGTGAAGATAAGAACTATTCTCAGTGGCTCTGCCCTTTGTTTTATTACAGTAAATCTGAGCTTGGCTGAGTGGTGCCCGAATTTTTATTATTTGCAAGTTTTATGTATTTTGTATGATTTGAATTAAGAAGATTTTATTTTTATTCTTAATTTTTCACATGAAAAGGTTAAATAAATGTTAAATTGATAAATCTGAAAATTATACTCATTTTAATGTAAAAATGAAAGTTATCCCATCAAAAAAAAAATATTTAATTGTCAGTATTAATCCACAAGTAAAATATATATATATATATTTTTTTTTTTTTTTTACTGGTCGTTTCATTATTGTCTATTTCTTTTCTTTCAGCACTTCCAGAACCTTAGTTCCATAGAAACTCTTCTGAACACTTCATCATTAGTCTCATAATGCATCCAGCTTATCTTTAGCATTCGTCTGTCACACCAGACCTCAAGTGCCTCCAGTCGTTTCCTTTCCGCCATCCCTATGGTCCACGACTCACTTCCAGCCCTGCTTGATCGGCAAGATTTATAACAAGTAACTCGTTTAGTAATTCAAGCTGATTTTCACTGTTTTTCTAATTCTCGTAAATCAGACGAAAGTTGTAGTTACATCAACGTTACTGCACGTTGTGCTACTGCGTAAGTCTGTTCGGCGCACCAATCGAAATGAAAATATTATAGCAGTTTTTTAATATAAATATAGTATTATAATCTCAGTTATTATTGAACATTATGTCTACGTATTTGTTATGATCAGACTTAGAAATTTATGTGTATAACGATCATAATTTGCGAAGCTACGAGAGTTATTTCGTCAATTCCACCGGTGAAGATAATTCTGTATTCCCTTTTTCGTGTTTTCAGAGGATATCGGTATGTTTTAATTTCAGGCTACAGCCGCTTAGCGTAGAAGACCAAAATCATTATGATGTCACTTAAAAAACAGTAACGTTCTCTTTTCAGAAAAGAAGTAGGTATGCTACAATAACCTCGCCACTTTTCAAAGTCATGCATTGCCTGATTTAGCGTCTATCCGACACTGAAGTAAGTGGAGAGAAATGAACAATTCCGACATTCACCGCTGAAGCATCCATCTGCATGAGAATGCTCGCAATTCTAAGACGACTTTGCACGCAGCCCCTCCCTCGCAGTTGGTACTTAGGAGTAGGGAGTCAACGGCCCTCCATCAATCAGCACAGAGGCTGAATTCATTAGCAGCGCCGGCTGGCTGTTAGTCCCAGGTTATCAGCGCGTGTGCGCCAGATGCAAAACAGTGGCCAGAATAGAACCAGCGCCAGTGAAAGGCGATGGCGACTCTACATAAAATTTTCATTTAATTATGCTAGAAACAAAGAGGCTGCTATCTTCCTCGGCGCGAGCAGAGTTATTTAGACAACTGAAGAACGACCAGAGCGCTCCGTAGGTCAAAGGTCACTGCTTATAGTTTTTCAAACCCTTGTTCCTGTTGGAACTGAATGCTTTCTATGAGTAATTATATCTCTGTTTCAATCATGGGTGAATTGCACCTTCAAATACACAGAATAATGGTTCAAAATTACACATTGATCATCATGTAGACATTATTAGAAAAATTGTGAAAATTTTCAAATTAAACAGCAACAAGGTTGGGGATACAGATGTTTTAAAAAAATAATAATAATAAATAAAAAAATAACAGAGTTAAATACTTTACTCTTGAAATTGTATCAGCATATACAGGGCGTTCGCCGGGAAACGCTACCCACTGTTAGCGCTACAAGGAAGAAACTGCTCCCGGCGAGCGAGCGGTCAGCTTCCGGCATTGTTCGACCGTCGGCCGCGGACTATTTCATAATAATTACGCTTCATATACTTGTATGTGCTAAGCATTTAAATGTGACGTCAGTTGCGGATCAACAGTGCCATCGTGGATACCCTGCAGGTACCAGTTGCAAAATCTAATCCTAGACCCCTGGTCTATTTCTGTAATTTTATGCACCACAATTGTTTTGTACGGCTTTAAGTGAACTAGCTTTGTTACTTTCCAAGCTGACGTCTTAGATACGCCTGCCTGCTGCCCTAACTGACTTAATGATTTTTTGGGTGACTGTTCTAGTCGAAAAGCGGTATCGTCAATTTTCTCCTCTGTGAGAATACGGTTGACCGACAGTCTCTTTTTGTTAAAAAATGAACCCGTTTCTCTTACTTTTTTAACCAGACGCAGAATTGTTGATTTAGCTGGCAGTAAAGCGCCAGGATATTCGCGACGAAATTTACTGCGACACTTTTTAAACGACTTCTTCTTCAGATATGTATCGTAGAGAAATATTCTTTGTTGCAAACTGTAACGTACCATAATTTTATTCACTCTCAAACACGGTACAGATTAGTAACAGTTTGAAGCCCCAAACCAGCCAAACCGCAAAGAAACGTTTATTCACAACACTGTTGGGGCAGCGGAGGTGTTAAACAGTGCGGTGATTCACGGCGCCGTGTGGTGGGAGTTGCTGGGGCCACTGTCCCAGCAAGTTGCAGACGGCAACAGACTGGGAGGGTAGCGTTTCCCGGCGAACGCCCTGTAGTATCCGTTATAGGATGCACATGCTGTAGTATCGCCTCAGTTAAAATCTACTAAGCGTATCGTGAGTCATATACTAAAATTATTGGAAGGTACAAATAAGGAATCAGCGTTCATTTTTCATTTCTGAAAAGAGAGAAAGAGTACTATTGAGCTCCTCCAACTGAATCTGCGATTTAAAGAAAGAAATAAAATTAGAGGAAAAGATTACTTAAGGAATCTATAAGTATTCGTTCTTCTCATACACCATCTAAAATGGAACAGGATGTTAATGATATTATTCTTGAAGAAAGGCATCAACAATAAAATAAAGTTTTTTTTAACTTATAGCTTTACGTCTCTTCGATGACAAGGTCATTAGAGGCGGGATGAGATTGGGGCAAGGAATGGGAGGAATTCAGCCACGGCCTTTTGAAGGAAGCATGCCGGCATTCGCCTAAAGTGGTTTGGGGAAAACATGGAAATCCTAAACCTGGTTGCCCGGACAAGCTAAAATTTCTGCGAGATAGCCAAATTCAGTTTCTTGTAACGATTTTAGAATACGATATTTAAATTCATGTTAATAAGGTTTCATAAAAGCAATGATTTCACAGTTTCAAAGAAAGCACAAACAACAACGTTAGAATTACCACATATTTAAACTACACAGCTGCCATGACACATAGAATAGAAAATGGAAAGTATTTTAGATGATTAATTTGTTTTAAAGAAAAATGGTACTACAACAGGAGCAATATTGTTGAATTGATTTATTTCGCGGACTGAAACCAGGACAACAAACATCAAAAGCAAATCTACGGTGACAGAAAAAGACTCCATGAAAGAGATAAAATTTCTGCAATAAACATCAATTTATGATTAAAGACCAATGTTATTCCTGGATTTGAGACCAAAATATGATGCTGGAATGAAATACTTAAATTAAATATATATATATATATATATATACGCTGAAAGAAGGAATATGCCAAAACGAGATCAATGTTGGAAGAAGAGCCTTCATAAAAAATTCAAAATGTTGGAATACGGATAGATTAGGATTAACGACGAACTTTCCATGACTGTCTGTAAACAGCTAAGTATGAAAGTTCGCTGTGCCTCTAGAACGAATATCTAAAGCACATAAAAAAAAATGTGGCTATAGAATGGAAAAAACAAGTCACAAGTCATGAATCGAATGAATTTATAAGGATGTAGAGTCATAAAAAATAAAAGTTGGTCACATTTTGAATTATGTTACGTTGGCTAATTTGTTTTTTAATGGTAGTTCTCAACGGAATAGAAATTACATTAAACCGATGGAAAGACTGTCAGAAATTAAAATGAAACTAATTAAAAAATGTGAACTGTATGATTAATTTCAACTTTGTTGTAACAATTTTGCTGAATAAACAAGCCAGCATATGTAGAAACCGTAGTATCATTGCCTTCTTATAACGAAGTTCCCTTGATAAATGCAACAGTAGCATCCACCTGTGACTGGCCTTATACAATATCTGTGCGACGGTTGCAGATTATCTGCATCTACATCCATACTCTGCAATTCACAAATACTGCGGTTGGCGGAGGGTACTTTGCACCAAAACTAACGCTGCGAATTCCAGTCTCCAATAGCTCCAGGAAAGAAAGAATACAAACAAGCATCATCAGTGCATTTTATCTCTCTAATCTTATCTTTCCTATCATTGCGACCTAAATACGTTTGTGAACGAAGTATTTCATTGTACACGTAAATGAATTAAGATATTCGCCAACAAATTCAAATGAAACTGACGTCGTCTGTCTACCAGACAAACCCAGCCTAATCTTTGTATTAATTCTGTGATGTTTTCGTATGAGCTGTGGCAAGTAGTCACGAATCGAGCGGCTCATCTCAGAACTTCCTCTAACATGTCAAACTGTAATCCAAATGTGGAGGCACGAGAGTTTTATAAGCTATTTCCTTTGTATGAGCGTTGCAATTCTTCAAAATACCACCTATAGTTAGCTTTAACCGCAACGGATGTTATGTGCATGTCCCATTTCATGTCGTTGTGTACTATTACGTCCAGAATCAACCATGTCGACGACTGAGCTGTTTACCCATGAGCAAACGGATCCTTTTTGTAAGTTGCGCATTGCTTTCCACTTTTTGCAGTTTAGTGTAAGTTGCCATTTATAGCACCACTCTGAAGTAACATCCAGATTGCATGAACTTCTAGGCAATTGTCAGAGCACCTTACTTCCCTCTAGATAAATACATCCTCAGCACACAATTACAACCTGCTATTAACGTTGTCACCGAAATCTTTTATAAATATTAGGAAAAGAAGTGGTCCTATTACACTGCCTTGAGGTATGCCCCAAGTAAAATCTAGATTAGGAGAGGTATCCCTGTCAACAACGACATACTGTGACTGACCAGTTAGAAAATCTCGTATCCATTCACAAATCTGACCCGATATACCGTACACTCGAATTTTCGCTAAACGTTAGTTGTGTTGCACAGAATCAAAAGCTGTATGAAAATCCAAGAAAATTGCTTCAACTTGAAAACCTGCATCAATAAATTTAATTAACGCTTGAGAAAAAAGGTTCAACTGTGTTGCACATTATATGTTCTTCCGAAATCCGTGTTGGTTCGTTATAAGTAACTAGAAACTTCATAATGTTAGAGCATATAACATGCTCCAGAATTCTACTTCAAACACATGTGAAAGATATAGGTCGATAATTCCTAGGATCCCATCGGTCTCCATTCCTGTAAATAGGAATTATACCTGGGCAATTTTCCAGTACAGAGGTATTGTTTTTTCTTCTAAAGATTTACAGAATATATCAGACTAAAACGATGCTATTTGGTCCATGTACTCTGAAAATACTCTTACTGGTATATCATCGAGACCCGGCGCTTTCCCCCATTTCAGGAACTTTAATTGCTTTACAATTCCTACACTATCAATTCGTATCGAATCCATCTCTCATTTAACACGATGTGGAAAAAATTGCCATGCTTTCCATGGCATATTGTTGTCGCTGCAACTGACTTTTTTTACGTAGTACCCAAATTTATTTGGGTTTTCGGTGGGGCTCTTGGAAAGCGAATTGCAACAGAAGTAATTAAAGGAAACACTCTTCTCATTTTTTAACATGTCCTCTTATTTCATCTAACTTTTCTAAATCAGAGTGTATCCTCCATTGCTTTTTAAGTAACCTATTAACGTCACGTGTATGCCACGGGGGATCATTTCCTCCTTGATTGTCCGTTTTGATATATGTAAGTCCATACCTTCCCTGACTATATTTATTAATCAGTGCAACATCTCTTCGTCAGTCTCATTTACTACTGTAAAGGTGGGGAAGTTATCCTTCAAGAACGCTCTAAAACTCCCCTCTGAAGCCTTTTCGAATCTGTAAACGATCCTTTCTTTTTTGCACTCTCTATTAATTTTGCTGAAAATTACCTCTTTGTGATCATTTATTCCAGAGGTGGTAGAAATGTCCGTGAATAATTCAGGCCTATTTGTTACGAGAATATCTAAAATGTTTTCGTTACCGCTGTGGCACCGCGTTGGTTCAGTAACGATGTCCCCAAGATAAAGATTTGAGAACAGGTCAAGAATCATTTCACAAGCTGTACAATACGTGCTGCCGTAATTGGTCCAGTCAATATACGGCAAGCTTAAGTTACCTCTTAGTATTATGGCATGATCTGGAAATTGATGAGCTATAATACAGGGTGCGGCAAAAAGATCTGACGGTTTTAAAATAAAAACAACGTGAAAAATAAAAGTGATACAAAATATTTTATTGCTTATTACAGAAGGGTATTCATGCAAATTAATGACAATAACATCAGAACAACCAATTTCATCCGTTTAAGATGTGAAGATAACGTCCTTTAAATGACGTCCGTCTTTGAACAAGCATTCTTCCTGCCTTGCACTGAAGCTGTTGAACACCTGCTCTAACATTGCAGTCTGGCGATTTCTTGGCGTATGTCTTCTTTCAGTTCGTCCAGTGTGTGGGTTTGTTTGTGTAAACTCTTGCTTTAAGGAGCTCTCACAAGAAAAAAAAAAAAATCGCAAACGCTAAGGTCTGGAGAGCGAGTTGGCCATTCAATGTCCCCAAAACGCGAGATCACTCGACCATGAAACATGCTTCTCAAAACGTCCATCTGTATGGGCAGTGGCCCCTTCCTGCTGGAACCATATCCTACTGCGCACTAAACGATTTCTCTTAAGTTCAGGGATCATGAAGTTTTTTTATCGTCTACAAATAACGTTGCGAATTGACCATAACGGTTCGACCACCCTCTTCGAAGAAGTATGGCCCAATGACACACCTTTTCGTTACATTACACCACACAGTAACCTTAGGACTATGCAGAGGACGTTCATGCAGTTGTTCCGGATTTGTCGCCGACCAATAACCAAAGTTCTGTTTGTTCACATAAGCATCAAGATGGAAATGTGCCTCGTCGCTCATCATTAAATTTTTTTCATCAGTCAGTATTGCAATCATTTCTTCTGCAAATGCTTTACGCTTTGCATAGTCATGAGGCTTTAACTGCTGGACAATAGACATTTTGTACGGGTGGAAGTGCAGATCGAAACGCAAATTCGTCTTACCGAGCGGTTAGACATGTGCAAAGCAGCAGCTTGTTTGCGGGCCGACCGCCGAGGACTGACTTCCACAGCTTGTCTTCCTCGATCGATATTCTCTGGCGTCCTAGATGACCTTGGTCGACATGTTGACTTCTTTTTTAACACTGAACCGGTAGCTCTGAAGGTGCTCACCCATAGCATAATGGTGTTCCGAGTTGGGACTCTTCCTCTTGGACCCACGTTAAATCGTCTACGGAACTGCCGCTGAGCAGCACCGCACGAATCGCCACTTTTAAAAAACGCCTCGACAACAAACGCACGGTGCTCACCCGACCATTGTTCTATGGCTACCACAGATATCCACGTGTGGGCTCTGGATTGCGCCTATCCGCACCACTCCTCACCATCTACTCGCTCGACAATAAGGCGGCGAAAACCGTCAGATCATTTTGCCGCACCCTGTATTTACACTATTGCTTAAGGCTTCGGCAATAGTTACGTCTTCATCTGGTGGACTATAGAAGGAGACTATCACAAGTTTTGACCTAGCTACGTTGAGCTATATTTATCAGATTTCACAGACCATATCAATATCTATTTCTTTACGTGATAAGTGTTTACTAACAGCTATAAATAAACTACCTCCATTGAAACGCAAACTATCCTTACGCAAAACGTTCATTCTATTGTTAAAATTTCTGCTGAACTTACCTCTGGTTTTAACCAGCTTTTACTACCTAATACAATAACTGCTTCTGTGCTTCTAATAATGCTTTCAGTTTAGGCTGCTTATTACAAACACTTCTGCAGTTAATCACCAGAAAAAAACAGTAAAGATTCATTTAAGCTTCTCCTAACATATGGTATTGAATTTAAATGGACTGCCCGTAACTGTGATTCCAGTTTCGGGTCTCGATCGCTCATCCTAAAAAAATCTCCCAATGCACATCCACACGACCCCTGCAACCCGTGTTGCCGGTTCACGTATATAGTGCACAGCTGACCTATTCAAGGGAATCCTATATAATTCAACCCCTGGACGAAGATCGAGAAATCACGAGCCAGAATTTTCGCAAAAATGCGGCAGTCTCTGAACTGGTGTACAGTCAGTTCTATCGACGATGCTGCAGAGTGTTAACTCAGTTGAAATCTTGCAGCCACTGGCTACCAATTTCACCCTTTCAGCAAGCCGCTGGAAGAAAGATGAGGATAGCCTCCAACCCAAGGCGGTAAGCATTATTGGTGCTCACATGAGCTACAATTCGTAGCTGGCTACACCCCATCCGTTCAATGGCATCTAGTATGGTCTGTTACACATCTTGGATCAGACCTGCCGGAATACACAATGGATTGATACTGGATTTCATCCCTGGCCTATTTGACATTTCCCTAATGGACTCAATAAATCGCCTAATTTTGGAGCTTCCGACCGCTAGAACCCCCTTATGCGGTTGCTCAGACCTAGCGGGCTGGGTGGCTGCCTACTCACAGGATGACGACTGCGAAACTGAAAAAGTCCTAGACGATACGTCAAAATGGTTGGACAGTGCTACAAGCTCGGCTACCTGGGATTCAGGTTTGCACGGCCGCCCCCGCATGCGGCATCGACGTCCAAAAACCGCACGCCAGTCTGCGTCAGGCGACTGCCGAACAGAATCCAATATCTCTGCCTGGAACACAGGTCCGACGGTTGGTAGGGAAAAACCTGTGAGAGGCCTACCTTCAACAGGGTCCCTCATGCCACATGTGCTGCTGTACTTACGTCAGCTTCGAGCTGCGTAACTTTCGTTAACAAAGATGCAAACTAAGTGCGAAGATCAGCCACCTCATCCCGCGTCTGCACACAATAACCACAGTCCCTACACACACTACCTTTCAGAACAAAAACTGAGAAGTGGATTAAAGAATGATCTCTCCAAGTGATCTAAACAGCACACTGTTCTCTCGCACTAACCTCAAGGAGCAAAGATCAAATTCACTACTTACTAATAACACAAATCACTACTTAAATAAAACCTATTATGGAAATGACTATAAGATTAGACAAGATGGCGGATACTGTACTGAGCAGTTAATAGGACGTACCAGTAAAATGTCTCAGTTAACCACAGCAATAAAGGAAATATCAATTAAGATCTACATATATCCCTACAGATAAATTTTAAAAGTGATCACGGTTACTGTACGCTGCTACTGCTCAATAATTAAACAAAAGCTACGCAAAACATTTTATATTCAATTTACAGAAATGGTGGCATTCTGGAAGACGCTGGTTCGAATCCCCGTCCGGGCATCCAGATTTGGGTTTTCCATGGTTTCCCCAAATCACTCCAGGTGAAAGCCGCGATGCTTTCTTCAAAAGCCCATGGCTGAATTTCTTCCCATCCTGTCTCTAATGACCTCGACGTCGACGAGGCATAAAGCCATAAGCAAAAAAAAAAAAAAAAGAAATCAATATAGTACAACTCCACTAATGACAACTCCTCCTCTCTGCTCTCTCAATCCTCTACTGCAGGGTAATTTCTTGAACACGGCAGAGAAGCTGACAGCTATCCAAACAATTGATTATTACAAAACTACACAGTAAAAGTTCTTAATCTAATTCCAGATTAATAATGATTCTAAATGGTTACACAAATAATTAGAAAGTCTTGAATATCATTGTAAATATATATATATATATATATATATATATATATATATATATATATATATATATATATATATATACTAAAAAAAAATTAGTCCAGTGATTTAAAAAGAATGAAAATACGTTGTCCACTTCTTTCGTAGCTGACAGTATCTTAAGTAAATACTCCACATTAAAAGTAATTAATAATTACAGTAAACACTGATACACGTAATTCAGTAATATTTTGCATCATATTTAGAGCATATTCTCATGTTAATTAGTAAATCTCACATAAATTCCAAAAATAAATCATTTTAATGTTTACTTAAAATTAATTAACTAAAGAGGGTTATTTATATGAAACAAGGTCATAATTACGATGAAAATTCTTATTTTATATTTTTGTTTACTTTATAACTGCTTATTACAGACAATGTTTATTATAAACTATTATTATTCGGAACCATGAGTTCTTAACTGAAGTTTACGTAGCAATACGGCGACCATTTATTAAGTGCATAAGATCGCCGCGGAGCAAGAAGTCAACCAATGAAATTATGTTACGTGAGGTAAGAAAGTAGCAATATTTGTCGTACTGTGAATGTAATAGAATTTTTGTTAGTTATGATCTACTATGTTATCAGGAATCTACCACAAAGGGTGTTTTGATTGCAATTTCGATAAATATGTGTACTTTTTCCGAATATCATCTTTTCAGCAGCGAATGAACGTTGCAATTGTGTGCACCATACAAAATTCTGGATTAAGTAGAATTCATATTGGAATATTCAAGTGCTGAACATCTGATGAATTGAAGCTGGAAAGAAATTATATCAGTTCATTAATTGTAGTGATTAAGGGTGTTAAATATGCCTCAAATCTTTTCGTTGATGATCATTTAAAATCATGCCAGTACGTCGCTAGTTGTATGGGAAGATGTTCGATCTAATAGATTGATCGTTGGGCCTTTTGCTTTTATACATCCACCAAAGAAAAGGGCGCAATAAATGAAAATGCGACTCAACAAGTATCCGCCTGGACTGCCGTAAAACTCCGTGCAGGTAATAAAAGCAACCGTTACGACCAGCAGCAGTAGTCGCAGCTAACACGACAACACCGGTACCCCGGAGCACAGGAGTCGTGAAAGTGTCTAAACAGGCGCATAGAAACAACACCCAGATGACTTGCTCAGTTAGGGAGCGTTCATAAACCACGTAGCTCCATTTTGGCCTCCTGTGAACCACCCTCCCCCCCACGTAGCCCTACTTGGCTTTTGCCTCTACATCCCTTCCCCCCCCCCCCCCCCCCACGTAGCAAGTAGCTTTTTTCCCTTTTGATTCCAGAAGACATTTTGTACTGTTTCCTCTTGTCAGACTATTGTAAATTACATACGGAGATAATTAAATGACGGAAATAAATATTCACATACTGTTGTGAGTTCTGTTTCTCATTTTAACTGTGAAAAATGTTATGAAAAGATAGCTCCGTGGCCTGGCTCGAAACCCCCCCCCCTCCCCCACGTAGTCCTGCATTGCCTTCCAGTCAACCCCTCCCCCCCCCCCCCCTGGACCGAGCCATGTAGTTTGTGCACGCTCCCTTACTTCCTCGTCATGAATAGGCTGATATGGCTACTGCGTCTTTTGAATGATATGTTTTTCATTTGATTATATATTTTTTTTAAACTTGGCCAATAGGCCGTATAGTCAAAGCACGCTACACATCGTGTTTCTTTTATTTAAAACAAGTCACAGTTAAGATTTTAATTCAGTTTGTAAGATTTGTACAGTGTAAATAGATGTGTTACCCATTTGGCAGAAATAAATTAATTATATGCGCGAAATTATTGTGACTGTTATTGAATTTTATTATTAACTAGCTGATACCCGCGACTTCGTACGCGTGGATTAAGAATTTCATTACCAGAATTGATTATAGAAAGCTGTTGGTAACGAAGGATTGGTCTCAAACAACACCGAGTCGGCATAATATGACAGGAAAGCTATCACTATATCATTCTACCGTCGAACCTGTCACTGGAAGAGAATCAATTTCCAACATATCTCTGTCACCATTCGATAAGTTCTCAATATTTTGTGACTACAACTGTTAATCATACCGGAGAAAATGTCCTGTGCCCTCCCTACAGATTTTCTTGTCAAATTCCATCAATACCGGTATAGCCTTTAGTCATCAAAACGTAACAAAAAGGCAGAGACTTACTTTTGTATTTATAGTATTATTACTGCAGATCACACACACACACTGACTGCGAACAACCCCTGAGGGATCATTATAACGTAAAAAAGTGTACACCTACAGCATTGCAAGACTACCTACGATTTGCCTCTCATTGCACCCGTGACTTTCTAATATCTACAGTTTAACATTCAATCCGAATAACCGACGGTCCAGGAGTCACTCTTACGATCAAAAACAAATTTTAAAAATCTATGCCTCTACGGAGATTTGAACCGGAGACCACAATTCAAACAACAGGAAGCAAGCGCTTTAACCACTGAGCTACCAGACTATGGAAAAAAAAAAACAGTATAGTGACCTACACATCCTTCACGTCTATCACCGTTCAGTAATTTTTCGAAATTATGATACAACATGTATTATTTATAAAGAAAATTTTTCAACCAAAGATAGACAGTATTTTTTTCCTTGTTTCAATGGATAAGTGTGCAAATTTTCATCGAAATCGGATAAAAACTGTGGATTTGTATGAAGAACAAACAAACAAACATACATACATACATCTTTATATATATAGATTATGTTTGGTGCTAGTGTTGTCATCTCCAATTTGAATCTGAGAGCCAGTGATAACCAAATCATCATATCTAAAGGCATGCTGGGATATTATCGTCATATGTTAATTAAATAAATCCCAGATCTATAATGTATGATACGAGGTACTATTTATGTCGACATAGCAACGAGCGCCAAGCATAGCAGAATAATAGATCTTCGTTATATTGAAGTTATATTTTTTAAAATTCCTGTTGCCTCTTTCACATTTCGAGGCCACCACTGATCTTCTCTCCACAGCAGCCTCCTGTTTTCAAATTTTATTTCGTGCCCGTTGTTAATGGCATGCCGAACTACGACGGATTTGTAATAATTAACAAAGACGACAGCGGAAGCCGGAGGGATCATTTATTAACGCTGACATAAATCGATGAAAATAGTACTCAAAATGCAAAACATCAGTCCGCAAGTAATTTAGCTCACTTGCAGCAGTCGGGATCGCAGAGGTCGTTACAGGGCGACTGCACTGGAAACGACTATGTTGACAGTCCTTAGTTCATTACCGTGCGATGGACTCGCATCGAGATGGCAGCGATGAATTGGTATCACTGCAGAGAATATGCCAGTCGGCGTGGTCCATCGTTTCTGCGGCGTCGAACTGTGCAAACGGACGTTGTTACGTCATCAGAAGGCATCAACGTCTAGACTGGGAATTGCAAGGACACCTCAGGATTGTCGTCAAACTCGAGGATCCGACGAGTGTTATCATATTAAATAACTAACGTTTATTTAATGAATTAATAATAAAGTAAATAATAAACTTGTATTTAATCAAATTATTAAATCAACAGTTAATAATATTTTAACTACCAGAACTCCCTTAATTTAGTAATGTCTAACTACTCTCAAGTATACTTTTTATAACTATAAGTATAAATTAACTTCTTACGTATTTAGGTATATTCTGTTTTTAAATCTAATTCTACTAGATCAGTAAATAATCACATACGGCTAGTATTGATTCTTTTGGCACATTAATGCCTCACAGTAAATCACAAGTGTGAAAAATTATGTATATATCTATTAAACGGTTAAAGTATCCTGTTAGTTGGCATTTGTATGTAATATGCTCTAATAACAACAATAAATCACATTCAAACTAGATAACATTCGACACAAATAATGTTGTGAGTAACAACTCATAATTGTTTCAGAATATTATTTCTAAGTAAAAACAGAGTAGTTTTATTTTAATGGTTTTCAGCTAACTTTAATCACTGTTGAACCTTGAACAGAATTAGAATTTCGTGTCGAAAAGTGAAAGAGGCATGAATACCGACGAAGTATTTGAGAGAACTGCTCACTGATACTGCGGAAAAAGCGTTAGAAGATAATTTCTTCCGATCAATTTATACTATCGCATAATTATTTTAAAAGTATAGCTCTGCTCTGCTTTCGGCGTTATCTCATAAGGAAACCATCAGGTGTATTGAATTTATCATTTGGAAAATCTGGGTATTGCATCGCTGAGTATTAGGTTCAATTACGGTTTTAGGAGCTTTTGTTGTTACATTATAAATTTACCGTACTTGACAGTGAGTCAAATATATATTATATCTGTTTCATCCATTAAAAATTCTAATCGATTATAATACCTGTTTCTGCTGTTAATAATTTCTTCCGCAATACTGCCAGATGGGATTAGACTATTTTAAAATTAAATCTGTCCGAAATTAAAAATTATCGATTCAATTACATTTTCTTAATATGCGTTCCTCATCTAATATTAACTTTTTATACCCAAAGAGGAAGATTGGTCCAGTTAGATATTAGAATTTGTTCTCAAACTTAACGATATAAATTGACTTTTTATGACACCTAATTGTTACTGGTTATTCTCCTAATTTCTACAGGTATGTTCTTTGAAAATAGTCACTGTTTCAAAAATTACAGAGATGAGTGTGCTCGAAATCGTTAGTTATGAGGAGTGAATTTAAGAGATGATTCTATTGTATTTATAGCGCAGTGCTTTCGATTGAATCCTACGATTTATATAAAGAAGATTTTATTCAGCAAGATTTAATAGAAATAGATTTTTGCCTGATATGTTTTTGATCTGTTGTTTATTACAGATTATTACATGCTTTATATGTAAGTAGTGGGTATGTTGGAATGGTTTAAAAACGATATATATATATATATATATATAATTCATCCAAAACAGTTTCAAACCGGCGGCCGAACCGATAGTAGTCGAGAACCTTCACCACTAGACATACAGCCTGTTCTGCGGGGTTTATAATCTAGTCGGTAACAAAACTTATCAATATGGAACTTCCTGTCAGCGTACACCACTGAACCTGTCCGGCCTCGAGATACTTGTTTTCAAGTTAATATCCCTATGGCCGCTTCCATATCAACCATAAATTAAGATTTCAACGATTCGAGTCTTGTTTATCCCATGGTACGACGGATTTATGGATCATACGAAGAGTAAAAATAAGTAAAGAAATTATCCGAAATAAAATAAGAAAAAAAGTTTCCATTGCGTAAAGCCGGTAAACCTGAAAAAAAATGTAACACCTTGTCTACTCCTTCCTACGCCTTAAACCAATTCTTTAACTTACTTTCCCAACATTATATTAGGTTTAATAATATAACGTCAGACAAGTGATCAGCTGTAAGGGGCACTTGTTTGAATATCCGGCCAATCAGACACGTCAGTGGGCGGAGCTAAGGCACGTATCTGCCACCTAACTTAAATTTTATGTTCGACGACTTGACATTACGAAACAAATCGTCTGAAATTTAGAACGCCCTTGATTCAATTTCCGCCAATAGGATTATTTCATGGGAGGAGTCAAGAGACGCGTTACAATTTCCTGTGACGTCGTGCTTGTGCTGTGTTGCCAAACTGTGTTCCAAATTAGGTAGATAGACTCTGACGAGACTGGTCACATTTATTGATAAAGACTGTACATAAATGAATCTTGTTTCATTATTAAGGCTCCCTGCTGTTATTATTACTATTTTATGCCCTATTAATTTCGAATCATCCTACCTCCGTCCAGCTATAAACATTTCGCACCGAGCGTGGTGGTGTAACGGATAGCGTTCTGGCCTCGCATTCGGGAGGACGGCGGTTCGAATCCCCGTCCGGGCATCCAGATTTGAGTTTTCCATGGTTTCCCCAAATCACTCCAGGTGAATGCCGGGATGCTTCCTTCAAAAGGCCATGGCCGAATTCCTTCCCATTCCTTGCCCCCATCCTTTCCCGTCTCTAAAGACCACGTTGTTAAAAAGGGACGTTAAACTGTTAAAAAAAAAAAAAAAAAAAAAAAAAAATAACGTTTCGGTTGTCCTATAGTTTCCTGGAATCCTACAGGCGAATGTCGCAATGGTTTCTCCAAAACGCCATTGCTGCATTTCTTTCCGATCTTTGCAGCTCCCGACAATAATGGCCCCCATATCGACAAATTGTAATGCCCCAAATAAAAATAAATCCTGCTAATAGGTACAGCAAGTATAGCTATGTAAATGAAACGTGTTGCTAATGTGTTCTGAGTGTTAAGTTTTAATTTTGTTTGTATAATATTTTAGACAGAAAGTGGTTTCTTTGACAGTAGTGTTCAAGATGATCAGATCATGGCTCTCGGTGCGCCAGGGTTGAGGTATGTACGTCGACGAAAGTACGTCCCCGTAATCAGTATTGCTGAACTTTAACATGCAAGTTAAAACTGACAAGTAGTAAATCAAATCTTAAGTCACAACTTTGCCTAAATCAATACTAATTCTTTAAAAGTGTCAAGTCATCAAGATAGCTCCATACAGTTCAGACAAGTATCCTGGACACACGGGCCAAATAGAAAAGCGACATTGATAGCTACCAAACATGAGTTTTCTGCTTGTTTGTCGAGATAGATACCAAACCAGTAATTACTTTTCCTTATGACTTTACGCCTTTTTATCATCGGTGTCATTACAGGCGGGAAAGAACCGCGGGCGAGGAACTCGAAGAAATTTCACCGTGGCCTTTTGAAGGAACCACTTCCATTGCCTGAAGTGATTTCGAAAACCTTGTAAAGTCGAGATCTGGAAGACAGGAAAGGGATTTGAACGGGCGTCTTCCCGCATTCCAGGCCCAAGTGTTCCCGTTCACCCAGTCAACTCCGTGATAAATACATTTGTCCTGTAAAAACTTCTTATAGATTTTGATAAAATATACTTGCTGCAAGTCCTGAGTTAACATATGCTGTGTTTTCGGCAGGTTTATAGGAAACAACGACCGTCGCAGTCTTTTCACTTTTTTTGCCTTTATTTGTCTCTCGAATGCAATCTTCCATCTCCTTACAACCAACGTCCTCAATTATCTGTTTCATATATTCTAATCTCTATCTTCCTCTTCAGTTCTTCCCTTGGATTGTTCCATCCACTACCAAATTAACCAATCCCGCATGTCTAAAGATATGATCCAGAAACCTGTCTCTTCTTTCTGTAACAGTCCTCCACAAACTTCTTACTTCGCCCATTATTTCCAAAATACGTTCATTTCGTACTTCATCTGTCCACTTAATTTTCAGCATCCTTCTATGATACCACATTTAAAATGCTTCCATTTTCATTCTTTCCGATTTTCTTGAAGTCCATATTACACTGCCATAAAGTACCGTGGTCCGAGTTTTAAAAAGTTCTTTCTTACTCCTATATCAATGTTTTAAACTAAAAAATTTATCTTTTTCAAAAAGGCCCTTTTCGCTAGTGCTAATCAGCTGTGGCAATTGGTTGTAATTTTACTTCCTAAGTAATAGAGTTACTTCTTCTATTACATCCGACTATATTTTTATAAGAACCCTCCCGAAACATACACGAAGGAGGTGAGGTAGATATGGTAGCGGGAGGTACTGTGTGAGAGGTTTTGCACGCGACACGTGTAAGGGCAGGCAGCGTGACGTGCCGTGCCGCTATCGCCACGTCTTACGGCGCTGCTTTGTTCTCTACCGTATCGAACGCCACCTCAAAAGCGTTGCTCCCGCCACAAATTGGATTTCTTCACTGCGTATGTTCTACAGCAAGTGGGAATAAAAAACAGATCCCTGGAATTAGCTGCTGGAGTACAAAATAATACGAACACCTGTGAAGAAGTATGACGTATTTCATACCTGCAGTACAACCGCGCCACCTGCAACAGAAGTCTGCCACCTAGTGAGCGTGAAGAGGAAGGTATCAGTCTCTCAACAGCAGTCACCTGCGTTGCATGCGTCTATCGAACTGTCTGTGAAAAGCTGAAACGTCAGACCTGTCAGAATTCCAAAGAGGAATGATTGTCGGAGCGCGTATAAGTGGAGCATCGGTTACGGAAACATCAAACCTTTTGGGGTTTGCAAGGAGTACGGTATCAGCCGTTATGACAGCGTAAACGGAAGAGGGTAAGACGGCGTCTTCAAAGCACAACAGCGGCCGAAAGTCAAAGCTTACTGATAGGGATAGACGGGTCTTGAAGCACATAGTAGCCCGAAAGCACAAGCAATAGTTATCCGAGATAACATCCGAAATGAACAGTCATCTCCACGACCCCGTTTCAACAAAAACTGTCAAAAGGGAACTTCATGCTGCTAACATTTAGGGCAGAGTGGTAATTCGTAAACCCTTGGTGACAGCAACTAATGCTTTGCAGCAACGCCAGTGGTACAGAGATCACAAAGGCTGGTCCCCACAGCAGTGGCAACAGGTAATATGGTCAGATGAATCGTCATTCGCCCTTTTTCAGACAACCGGACGCGTTTATGTCTGGAGAACGCCCAGAGAAGTGTTTAATCCTGAATGCCTCTTGCCGACTTTGAAGCATGGGGGTGCAGGAGGAATGGCCTAATATACCTTTAAATATTGTCCATGACCTTTATGCATCTATCCCACCTCGCATTAAATCTGTACTTCAGTCAAAGGGTGGTCCAAGCCCTATTAATAAAGATTTTCCATTATTTCACAGGTGTTCGTATTATTTTGTCCTCCCCCTGTAGATATATTAGGAACAATGACAGACCAGTGCTGACGAGGAAACAAATACGAGAATTTATTAAGAATTATGACAAAGGGATCATCTGTGCTATAAGAATGATCAAAACTAACTTGATTTAGTTAAAATAACCTTTACTATTCTAGTAATTGGTCTCTGAAAACGGATTTCATGTACCTCAATCTTACAGCTAATAAATTCTCTGTGTAAATATAGGGGAAAAACCTGATTTAGGGATTCAATAAAAATGAATAAATATGTTTTCAAAAATTACTCTTACCTGCAATAGTATAAAACAAATACTAAACTGTTTTTATAGACAATCTGCTCTATTGCTTAGAAGAATTTTCCATCTCATGGATAGTATTTTAATTCATTCTTCAAGAAGATGTACTGGATGCGAACGTAGCCAAACGCGCAAAATCTGTTGTACTGTACCTCCGTCACGTGAGAATTCTTTTCACCTAAAACTCTTCGACGAGTTAAAACAATGACAGACGCTGCCAGCATATTACAGCAATTTGCAGCATCCTTACTCATTACTGTGTCTTCTTGGATAATAACTTGAATTCAAGTTGTCTGCCGCGTGGTGCCCGCTGTGGTTTATGGTTACAAAATATTGTCAGGCTTTAACACAATAGCGCCGAGCGTGGTGGTGTAACGGCTAGCGTTCTGGCCTCGCAATCGGGAGGACGGCGGTTCGAATCCCCGTCCGGGCATCCAGGTTTGGGTTTTCCATGGTTTCCCAAATCACTCCAGGCAAATGCCGAGATGCTTACTTCAAAAGGCCATGACCGAATTCCTTCCCATTCCTTGCCCCCCATCCTTTCCCGTCTCTAAAGATCTCGCTGTTAGAGAGACGTTAAGCAGATTAAAAAAAAATCCATAGCTTACGCCACTTTTGTGCATGAAACGTCAAAAGTCTTTTATTGCGCAATGGACAAATATACATTTTAATGTTCTGTTTAACCTAAGGACACCATTATTTTTAAAAACGGTGAGACGGAGAATGTTAAATGCGAACGTGCCACATATCTGTCAGTGTTAGTGAAGGAAGTGAATATTCAAGAGCTCTTCAAATTGAGACACAGTTAGTCTTAAATGATGCAACTCTATATTTTCACTTGTAACTTTATTTTTTGAAAAAGGCGCTGAGGCATTTAAAGGATTTATTTTTAATATTCACTCTTTTTACGGTTCTCTACGTTTTATTTTATTATTCTTCATATCAATCAACATTATAATCAACAAATTAGCTACGATATTAATTCCTTTCTGTAATATGAACATACTATTTTCAATAAGATCACAGTATAGGAGTAGAGAACTGTCCTCAGAGTGGACAGTGCACTGTCTTCTAATTATTGCTAGCATGCTAGTCCACTCTCTTACCCCCACCAGCGACGATCCGGCCAACTGTCGTTCCAGTCAACTCGCATCGTGTAAACTTGTCTTAAGCGTCACGCAGCGACTTACGGTTGATGACAAGTTGTCAATTGTCATTCACTGTTCATGTTTTTAAACATTTCAGTCACTAAGTTCCTATAAATAAAATAAAACACATCTTTCAGTATCAATAATTGACAAATGACTATAGTAAAATGTTTCATTTATTTATTTTCTTTCAGTGCCCCGTTTTAACAATGCAAGGATACAACGTGTTCATTACATAAACAGTAGCCTCTAAGCCCTCCAAAAATCACGGGCTTGGCGGAGTTTTTTTGGCAATTAATCTCTTTGCAGTTGCTTAACGAAATAGATCTGTTATAAAATAAAGCTTAATGTAACTTCTCGTCCTTTGTACTGTAGCAAACGTTTCAGTTGTCGACATGGTCCAGGTTGCATTTAAGCCTAACCACAATCTCCGCTGATATTGCCGCTGGAAAATCAAAGCTTCAATCTCACGCGAATTAATATATTCACTGCATCGTATGTCAATGTCATCATGCATCGCGATGTAAACTTGATCCAAGATCTTCACCTGTTCTTACATCTTTCTTTCTTATTATCTATGATGAAGATCGATGTTTTAACAGATTTACTTGATATGTTTTGTGCAGTATAGGATACTTAAAATATTTAGGACCTTCAAGTTAGTGTTTACGCTTCGTGTGTAAATGATCTATGGAGATATTTCTCCATCTTGTCATATTTTTTAACCATTCGATGTAGTTATTTTACTTCAACTGTCGGAGTAGCTGTTTTGGGATCGCGATTTGGTTATAGCTTAAATAGGCAACCATACTATAATTTACCTCGAATATATTTAACTGGAAGAACTTTCAGGTTCACGAAGTACCACATGCTGTCACGGTTGCCGCGGGGATAGGCGACACCTGCTATCAGCTTCGCTGTCAATCAAAAAATTAATGTCACACGTCTGTTTGAGGCTATACTGTGATTGCTAGTGATCACTATACTTCCATTTTCTGTACTGACTCAGATATATTGCTTTAAGTATAGCCAGTTAATTAAAATAAAAAAACAGTTACAGATTTGGATTTAGAGGCGAATTTACCAGCTATCCTATCGAGATCTGCGTTTCGACAGACAAATTTGGAAATTCAAAAACAAATGATTCCAAAAATTTGCCCGGAGTCGGAATTACTGTTACAAATTACTGTTCCGTGGTCTATATTCATTATCTGGTCTTTTTGTTCGTCAAAAATAAATGCACAGCTGCTTAAACAAGACGCTGGCTACTAACACACACAACGTGCTTTGTTATCTCGAGTAGGCAGTTATTAAGGTTAACACCTATCAGTGTGTGATATGAACGTTATTGGAGAGTAAAAGCAAACATCTGAATTATGAGCACAATTATTAGATAAAACCAGTAAAATAGGGACTGAAACTACCCCGGAATTCATTGAAAATATGAACAACATATAAAATATATACTGACCTCCGGAGGTGAGCGGTATTCTCAAGGACGCTGGTTCGAATCCCCATCTTCCCCCTTTGTCTTATTTGTTTCTTTTATTTGATGATACCCCGTTTATTCCTTTGTGCGCGTCATTAATGCTAAGCTGACTTCGTATTTCAAAGAGTGCTTCTTAGAGCAATACACACAGAAGAAACCATAGCACGGGGGAAGGCGGAGCACAATTAAAATAAAATCTGATATTAAAGCAAGTTCCTCATTTTATTGTTAATTAATTTTGGCATAGCACATATTTGAGAGAATATTAAACACAGGGAGAGAAAACAAATTATTTTACTTTAAGCATGGCTGAGCTGCGATCTAGGCGCGTCTTCGCTACTGTAACACATTGCAAAACCGAACAAATTGACTGGTCTGCACTAAGAAAACTGACTGGTCCACACAGAGAGAGGTCACGTTTGTAAGGCTTTTTAAACAAACATTTCTAAGCGAGCACCAACTCAAGAAGAAGCTACCACTCTCAACAAACAAACCTGAGGGGGCTTGGCATGGGCGCTGGTATACAAAGGGGTGAGATTTCATTTTCTAATTTTGGCTGACTACCTTTGGGGTCAGGACGCCGGACAGTCTGGCAGCTGACGTCACAGCGTCATCCCGCCAAAACTATCAATGGCTGCTACTTGAACTTACCTTCCATAATGTCTTTATCAAGCGGTTTTCCTTATTCTACCTCTCTACCAATATTGTAAGATACTGTTCTTATTTATTCTTAATTCTATTTTTACAGTTCTCTCATAGTTAACATTTTTCCGTGCTTTAAAGTCATTACTTACTATTAATTATCGCCGAACCGTCCACCACTTCCTCCTTATTAATCCCTTAGAGCAATGGTTCCCAATTATTTTTTCCCGAGTACCACTGCAAGAAGGAGCTCAACCTCACGTACCCCTTACAGCTGAAATGATAAATAAATGAATTTGTTCATCCTAGTAGAGTGCTTCTCACAACAACAGGATTACAATAAAATAATTGACACAAACACAGTTTATCTTAAAATATATTTGGGTGATAGTAATGTTTCTTTTGGCTGATAAAAGTGGATTTTTTTCAATTATTTTAGTGATCACCTTAGCCAAGAGACTATCGCGCGTACCCTCTGAAGAAACCTCACGTACCCCTGGGGGTACGCTTACCACTAATTGGGAACCACTGCCTTAGAGTTACAGTACCGCGTTTCATTAATTTGGCACCACCCATTTCCAGCCATTTACCCGCAAAATTCCAGGAGAGGTGAATTCGATGCTATGAAACGGAATTTCAGTTTGCATTTTGGTCCAGGAAGCAATTCAATTTAATCAAAACATCTTATGTTGCTCGATAGTCAAAACATGTACCATCCACTCATTAATACATACCATGTATATAAAACTGTATCTGGAATATATCTGTTTGTTCCAGCATCATGCAGAAAATACAGATTTTTAATGGGTTCCACCACTTGAAAGTTTGGGTTCCAAGTTAAAATCTGACGTACATGTTCATACATTAGGACACATTTATTTTATGAATATGTAAACAAGAAGTTGAAACGATTTTCACGGGATTTAACCCTCAATTGGAGCAGTTCGGAGGGGTGGCGTCTGGAGAATGCCAGATCATTTTTACATACTCTGCTTTAAATTTCCCTTGTTTATTACTTTTATACGTTTATGATCTATATTCGCAACAAATTAAGTAAATTAATTTAAGAAAAAATGGGCTTGCTTGCGAAAGGGCTCTAATTTTTCTTCTATAGTTTATTGGTCACCGGTTGTATAAACTGTATGGGAGTTTTTGTTTTAAGAATCAAAAAATTCTCATTGTAGCTAACTTACCGTTTTTCTGCGTGTGTCCTTGTGCCCTTTTCGTCGAATCTGAATGAAATACAGAACTTTCTGAATCGTTTGAGACCCATGATCCATTACAAAATTTTAACTCTCACTCCGTCCTTCGGCCACGATTCACTAAGATTGATTTTGAACATTTTTTGGTCACCATAAAGTATAAATATCTAAAAAGACCAATAATTCTGCTCTATTGGTGTCACACATGCTTCTCTTAGTGATTTTTTTTATGTCGACGCGGTACTGTTCCATTGAAGGTTTTGTAGGTTTGTATACTCTACGATACCATCAATCATATCACTGTTATAATCTGCTGGATAGCAGAAAGTCGGTGTCAGTTTTTATCAATAAATATTCACGAGTCGTTCTTGCAAATTTGCTGATGACGGGACTTTTCTTCCATATACGAATTTCACTTACTTCTTTCAAAACCTTTTCCTTTTTACAAATTGTATTTACAAAGGTATCGTCATTACCTGAATTGCTGACAACAACTCCAACATCGGTAGAATTGTCGTGTGTCAGACAAACACGAGGAGACGAGAACGCTTCAGGAGGATCATGAACATCTCAGAGTACGTTTCATGATCAGAATGTTCAATGAACATCTACAAGTTCTTGTAAAAATCGCTGGTAGTATTCAGGAGGCACATAATAATTTCTTGACATAACTGGAAGGGTGACGTACTGGGTTCGACAATGTGGCATGCTCGCGAGAAATAAAATGTCAATACTGTATTTGATTTATGGTTCCCGATCATTATGAAGGAAACTTCCATTAAAAAACCAAGTGTGAAGCTTTCTTGTTTGCCAATTAATGTTGGGAATTTGCTTCAAGATCAATTGGAAATGTGGTGGTGTTTTAATGCTTTGTTTGTTTATTAATATGTTGGCAATTGTAAGAAGAGGCTTTGCTTAGTTCTTTTTTAATATTTCAATATGTTAATGTTAAAAATAAATAAGCCCCACCTGTACGCCAGTATGAGTACCCAATAAATTAGCAGCCTAGAGTTTTCTTTGAATTATAAAAAGAAGTAAAAAGGTTTTCACCCTTACCTCCCTCCCAGGCACCCAACGCTACAAACTGAAGGTGAAGTTTGATGAATGAGATTCACGTTATTGAGCCTTTACGGAAGTAAGGCTTCATCCCTAATCCGAAGAAGGTCGTGGAAGAAAAGTGGCCAGATGATCTCGGAAACCGTTTTGATGGATCTTCGACATGATATTTGGTCGTAGACATCTGCGCACAAACTATGAGGCTAGCAGTGCCTTAGAACGGATACAGAGGCTAGGTAACAGAATACCTCCTGAACTTGATTTTTTCATTGACAGTGCTGCTGTTTTCAAGCAAGTACTCATACGTGAGTGGAGTCAGCAATGATGGGCTTAGTCACGGTCTATTATTCCCTGCAATAATTTTTATTTTTTTTGTAGTTTTATGTTGAGTCTTATTATTAGTTTTAGAATAATTAATAATTTTCTTCTGTGTAATTGTTTTTCTAGTTTTAATAATATAAAAATATACTTGCTATTTTTTGTTATCTTCTTGATTTTACTGTAACTAAATTGTTCATAAATAGTGGTAATTGTGTTTAATAAGTAGCTATCATAAGATATATTAATGTAAAATGGTTTTTCCGTTGGAATAAGTAAATAAATAAATAAATAAAATAAATAAAATGATACTGTCACCTTTCAATGAAAATTTTCTTCGATAATCAGCTTTTCGTGTGATTGTATTTTAGGTCCCGAATTGCTTAATGTTGTGTCGAGGGTTTGAGTATCCTTTGTTATCAAATTCGATAGGCTGGTAGCTCGTTTTCACCATTATATAATTCCATCCTTCCTTTCAACACTTTAGGAATAAGCATATTTGTTTAGTTAGAACATGGTGCTGTGAAGTGAGAGAGATCGGAAAATCAGCAAAATATTCAACTTCTATTACAAAAGAGGTTTCCAAATGAATACCACTAATATATTACTTGTAATGGTTACGATGGTTTAGTGACAAAACAAATTTAATGTATTGCTTAACGTGTATTATTCACGCTACAAAATTTATTCTGCTAGGAAATTGGTTTCTTAACTTGAAATACGATTAAAACTTGATGTTGATCTTCTTAGCTGATGGATGTTGGGGAATGATTTGTAGGTGACATACATATTCAATCAGCAGATGATTTAGAGATATCTTGGAAGCTTAATTCTGAATTGGGGTATCTACAATTATTATTATTTATTATTACTCCGCGATTCACTAAAAGTGTGTGGTGGAGAGGTGTATTGCACCTATCGAAAAGGCTGATAGTTTGGAAGGGATATACAGGATATGGCAGGAGGCGTCCATGGGCTATTGTGAGGAACCATCCCAGCATTCGCGTGGAGTGACCCGGGAAAACCATGGAAAACCCAGATCAGGATGGCCGGAGAGCTTTATCGAAAGCTACTCCTGTCGGATTTTAAGTTTACTCGCCCGGTAAATCCTTTCTATTCCATTCCCTAATCGCTCGTGGGAAAAATTAGATACAGAAATGAATCGGTTCTGGCCCTGATTTCTTTTATCTTATTACCGCGGTCATTCCGAGATATGAATGTTGCTGGTAGAAATATTTGCTGGCTGTCATTCCGAAATACTTCAGTCATGAATTTTTCAATTATCTTCTGTCGAGGGTGATCCAGGTGTTCCAGGTCTTCCCAACGTAACTCCTTCAACATCGCACTTACGCTTTCCCTCCAACTATATATACCTGTCACGAATTGGGCGGCTCTTCTTTGGACCTTCTCTAATGCCTCCATTAACCTCTTTTGATGGGGACCCCATACAGAATAACAATATTCTAAGTGAGGACATACTAGTGACTTGTATACAATCGATTTAACTTCCGGAGTGCATTGATTTAAATTACGACCTAGAAATCGGAGGATACGATTTGCTTTTCATTGTTAACCCTAGGTATTTAGCGGAATTTACCGTTCTAAGGACAGTATCACTAATTGTATATTCATAGTTAAATGGTGTCGCCTTTTTACTTACACGCATGACTTGGCACTTTTTAACGTTTAACTCCAAATGCCAATCTTTACATCACGCAATTATTTTAATAATTGAACACGAGAACATTATAATAGAAGTTATACGTTTTAGAGATAGTTTCTCTTCATTATACTCTTCGTGGAATGAAGCAGCCATCATCGCACACATCATTAAGTTGTGGTGAACATCTTAATTTGTGGGAAAGTACCTGAATGAATGATGTCGCATTGTCACTCACACACGAGTTCATAGGATCGAAATTTCACAAATGTTTGGGAAGTGTGGATAACTGTCTGAGCTGTATATGTGCTGTGTTTCGAGATTAGTGTGTTGTGGTTGGTGAGCGCTGGGGGAGGGGTCGACGGCCGCGTGCGTGGCGCCCCTGCGCATGCGCGGGCCTAGTCGCTGTGGTCCGCCGCGCCGGGCCACCCCCAGTGGAGCGCAGCGCTGGTCCGGCGATGGCAAGACTTGGCGCGCCGCTGCTCGTCAGCCTGGTGGTCGTCGCGGCGGCAGGCGTCGTGCTGTGCGCCGAGCGCACCCCTAGAGCCTTCGGAACCACGTTCGGAGCGCCCGCAAAGCCCCTCAACCGGACCAAGCCGCAACCAGGTAGAGGCGGCACACGTATCGCCAGTGAATATAATGCGATTAAATTCACCGGGAACCCAAAATTGCTTTGACCATGATGACGGTGATAAGAAGCCCTCATTATTACAAACGGATCTCAATAACATTGCTTATTCCCTTGTAAACTGGTTTCAAAACGGTACTAAGAGTACACGAAAAAGCCAATAATTGCCGTTTTAATGTCGGCATTTGGAAGACAACAACTAAAGTCAATTCGTTTGATCCTAAATCCTGCTGACAATCTTTGCTTTGCCGTACATTCGATCTCTATTGTAGCTGGCCGTAAAGTTTAACGTAGAATCCGAACCACGGAGCCTCCTAGTGCAGCTACATGAACAAAACAAACTCCGCTAAACGAGAGTGCCTTAATCACTGAACGCAGGCAACTATGCCGCAAAAGTTTACTTTTCTTAGGCATTTACGCCTTTTGGGGAGGTCTGGGACAAGGAACGGGAATGATTCCGAACATTGCATTTTGCACGAACCATTGAGCCACTCACCTGGAGTGATTTTGTGAAATAATAGAAAACCGAAATCTGGACTGACGGACGGGAATTTGAACCAGCGTTCTCTCGACAGTAACATGGAAGCACTGCTGCAAATAGCCGCAGTATCTCTGTGATTCCGCTAACCATGTAACCAAATTCTGTTAAACAATAAAGAAAATACCGTCACTGGAAACTATTGTCGCGTATTCATATTCTAAAATTTAAAACTTTTTAAAAATATTTCCTTATTGGAACATAAATACAGTGAGATAATAAAAATGGAAAGAAAAAATAATTGAACAATTAAAACAATTACTACCCATGACGTAATTTAATTGTTCAGATGGAGGCACCACAGTTGACTCCAAAAACTCTCAAAAACTGCAGGCGCATGTTATTAAACACAACACCCCCATTGTGGTGCTGAGGTTAGGGAAGGCGAGTGGTCAAACCTTTAATATTTACGAAAAATATCAAGACAAAAAACTATTAACAGTACTGAACCGCTTGTGTATAAACTAATGACGATTGTGTAACATAGTATTTATTTGCTGAAAGTTCAAAAAATATCCGTTAGTAAGTAAAATTCCAATTTCACAATAAAAAGAGAAACGTTACGTCACTGCGCACATCATCAATGTCTAAAGTGAAACAATTGATCATTTGCTTTAGCTATCTCCTCCTGCCCCTGTTACGAGATTGAGAAACTAGTTTGTGTTAAGCAGCATGTGGAGAAGTTTTATTACCTACAACATCAATTATCGAGTGAAGGTGCCTCAGAGATATAATACACTAATTTTTGCAGCGTTGACTATAGCTACGAACATAATTGATCAGATACTTCCCGCAGAGCAGTTCTTATTATAAATTCTCTGCACTGGACATTTTCAAAGATAAACGATAAAACGCTATAAAAATTTATAAATCCTAATTTTGCTTGTGCTTGCTTCGTTTTATCTCTGTGTGAGAAAACTGATATTGCTTTTTCACTTACAGTTTTCTCTGTATGCCTCTTGCAATTTCATGTAATTCTGTGATACCACAGAATCGAAATGGCTAAACAGTGTAGAGAATTCTATATAGCTGTTCATCATTATATAACACAGTAAGCTTAATATTAACTGATATTCAAATAAAAGTCGCGTTAACATAAAAAAAATTGTAAGCATCGAAAACAAATTACACCAACATACCGAAGGCATGTACGAATGGCCAAAGTTTGTGTGCCCCAATAATTGTCGAACGAAAATTTCCCAAAAAAAGTATATTTGTAGTTGTTAAGCCATATCTCTTCCTTCATTTAACAGCTGTATCTTCGAATATCAAAGCAATAAATCAGGCAGTACTTATCAATTCTGTCGAGGTACCGGATCAGTCTCGGCCAATTAAATTCACAGTCGTACTCATATTCCCACTAACTGCACTTGTGCATAGTGATCAACTGGTAAGACAGATCTCAGGTCTACAGAATTGATATTTTTATAGTCCTCTAAGCGATGAATGACGACTATCTGTAGCAATTCTACGCAAAAAAAGAATAAAAAATAAAAAAATACTAGTGGTTTTAATGTATCTATGACTGACTGGCAATCATGTCTGAATGTACATTAAAAGCAGCGTTGGCCGGGAGATCCCAAAGGGTTGTTCGGCGACTGTGTGACTTAGATTCGAATTGCCCGTCATTCCGCTTCTGCCGTGGCCGGAATCACAGTTTTACGAGAAATCCCAAAGACGGAATATTCTGATGAATCTCATATGAAAAGAAGCAATTCCGTAAAATTCCATGCCGCATCGGGATTCGACCCCCCACCTATAATTTTAGATACAAGCGCCTTATCCACCGCACAACCGGACAGTTCTGCGTGTAAGTTAAAACAAAGTGGAGGATAGAACCAGATGCCGGGCGGGCCAGTGTAATTCCTGGTAGTTCTCTCCGTGGTATCCACCCATATTGGACAGAGCATTAACCATTTTAAAAGGATAAATACACATTGTTCTTTTTAATTGTAAGCTAAACTCTTGTATCATTTTCGTTTATTTGTTGACAATTGGTTAATCCTTCCCATTTACTACACACGTCGCAGTAGAAAAGTTTTTTTCCACAAACGATATACATCTGATTATTCTCTCGTACTATCAACGTAGGGCGAATTGCAATACTTATGAACCTTTTTAATACGAATAATATCAAATAGCACATACAGTATTTGGAATGGATGGTACTGTTATGGCAGATAAGAACCAATATAACATTCAGTAATAATGTCAATAAAATGACAATTAAGTAAATATTGGACAGATATGTAAACATGTAATTTCTTCCCCCCTGCAGTGAGAACTGTGCTAATGTGCTAATGTCACTTGGTGATAAATCCACATTGACCAATCCGTTAATCAGTAAAAGAAAACATCGGGCAATTTTCCCTTTTTTACTTTTCTTTATAGGGTTTAACGTTGACGTCTTTAGAGACCGCAGAGGATTAATTTCTGAAAGCCATGTAAAACCATGCCGAACCGGAGATCGAATCGTCTTCTCTGATATTCATCTTGCATCAGTCTCCTCGTTATAATTGAGTCATATGTTAATAACCATAAACTAAACTTTACGTATTACTATTACACGGATACTTTTATTCCGACAAGGTATCCAGTTAAAAAAAAAATAATAAGAATTCACATGGTTAAAAAAATTATAGGAATTTTAATGAACTGTAGCACAGTGATGAATTTGCACGTACTTAACAAGTTTCCACAGTAAATTTAAAATATAAGCAAGCGAAGAAAAACGAAGTTGTTGTTTTTCCCATTGAATACACTACTGTAGTTCTGTTTCTCGTATACACCTAGGAGTCAAAACATTTTGACCACTGCTCACCGCGATACTGATTGGCGTTTCGGGACGTTGAGGTTACGCCATTCGGTAAAGAAATTATTAAAGTGCATGGGGAGTCATTCTAGCGACGACGCGTATCACAAATGAGAAAATTCACTGACCTAAGTGACTCCGACAAAGAACATATACTTACGAACAAGCTTCTCGGAAACGGCGAGGCTACTCGGCTATTGGCGTTGAAGGACGGTGAAACCATGAATAGCCTACAAAGTGATTGGCGTCCATGCCCCATCACAGAACATGGAGGTTAGAGTGTTTCCCGCTCTGTTAAGTAGGATGGAGGCAATCTGTGGCAGATCTGACGGCAGAGTACAGGCGAAGTGTTTCGGAGCACACCGCTCAGCACACATTGTTGAACAAGGGGCAATGCAGTACACACTGCCCCTACGTGTTCCCATATTGACCGAACGACTTCGTCAGTGGGCGTGAGATCATCGAGATTCAACCGTGGATCAATCGAATCATGTCGCCTGGTCGGATGATTCACGTTTTCTGTTACACGAGGTCGTTTTCGGATACGCTGTCTTGCAGGCAAAAAGCTGCACCACACCACGCATGCAGTATAACGTTATGGCGACCTTGGACCTATCGTAATAATCGAAGGCACCATAACAGCTGTGAAAATGATTGCGGGCCACCTGCATCCCATCCTGCTTCGTACCTTTCATGGCGGCGATGGTACAAGCTTCCAGCAGGGTAACTGTCCGCGTCACAAAGCCAGAATCAAGTCCAAGAGCTATTTTCAGGAACGTTCTCAGCATTCGCCTATTTTCAGGAACCTTCTCAGCATTCGCCTGGAATAGGAAAATTGTGGAAAACCCAAATCAGGATGACGGGACGGTTTCTCGAGACCTACTCCTGATGGATTATAAGTTTTCTCCTTACATATATTCTTCCTATTCCCTTCCCTAATCGCGTGTGTAAAAAATGAATCTATTCTGATCCTGATTTCTCCAAATTTCTCAGTCGTTTCTACATATGAATGCTGATTTTTATTTAGCTATATATTACCTGTCACGAATCGGGTGGCTCTGCTTGGGCCTTCTCCTATCCCTCTATTAACCCCTTTCGATGGAGGCCCAATACAAAAGAACAATAAGTGAGGACGTACCAGTGCTTTGTATGCAATCGATTTAACTTCCATTGTACACTGTTTCAAATTACAGTTTAGGATTCGGATCACTTGTTTTGCTTTCCCAATTACCTTCTCAATATGTTCATTCCATAACAATTTTTTTATGAATTTTTATCCTTGACAATTTAGCAGAATCTACCGTACTAAGAACAGAGTCATTAATTTTATATTCGGAGCTAAATGGTGTCACCTTTTTACTTATATGCATGACTTGGCTCTTTTTAGCGTTTAGCTCAAACTGCCAGTCTTTACGCAAGATTACTTGTACTATTTGCACAACATCGGCTTGTAACAAAGCTCAATCGCTCTTAGTTTTTAATTCACGGTAAATAATAACATAATTGGCAAATATTTTTAATTTCCCCTTAGTTACGTCGCACGAATCATTGTTGTATATCAGAAACAACAGGGGCCCTATCACACTTCCCTGAGAAACTCCAGAACTCACTTGGGTCAACGATAAACGTTCGCCGTTGACAACTGTACAGTAAAGTTCGTAAGTAACTTAGTATGAGGCACAGCTTCGAAAGTTGTTTTAAAGTCAAATAAAACTAAACCTAAGTTTGCTCATCTATAATATGACACAAGCATATGAATTAAATCTGCGGGTTGTGTCTTGCAGCATAGGACTTTTTAAAATCCATGTTGATCTGAGTTTAATAGCACCCTTTCATCCAAAAAATCCATGGTATTTGAGTAGAAGATGTGTTTTAAAATTCTACAAAATATTGAACTTAGCGAGATTGGCCTATGATTTTTATGGTGATTGTCTTCCACCCATTTGGTATATTCCTCGATCGGAGGAGGGAATAGCGCCTGTTCCGGGAACCTTGTCGCTCTTTACGTGCCTAATCTGTTATGTTATTCCCTCAGACGTCAAGAACTAGATCTTTCATAATTTTGTCGGTACGAGTGATAAATATCGGGGTCTCTACGTTTTCTGTTTTGAAAGCGTTGTTAAAACATTGTTGAAAATTTCTTATATCTCTATATTAGTTTTCGATAAGTCCCAGGTTTCACTAACCGGAGACGGCGTAACCTTACGAGTGTCTCTCATTAGTTTAATATACGACCAGAACATTTTTGGATTGGTAATTCTTTAAAAGCTTCTCGCATTGTATTATGCACTTCCGCCCGCTACTGCACTAATTCAAAGTGATGAGTCCTCGGATTTCTTTAGAGTGACATGTAAACGTCTTTCCTTCCTGGGCAAACGTTTTACTCCCCGATTGAGCCACGGAAAGTTCTTACTAATCTTGGTAAAACTTCTTATTAACAAATTGATGTATACCTCTTCGTCTTATTGCTTCCAGATTATATCAAAGCATCTCAACCTTAATATTGCTAGGTCCTCCTTACTAATTACTATCAATTAGTTGAAGGTAGACAGCCCGCCAACTACAACACATGGCGCAAGCGTTGTTTCCCGCGGTAGTGCTACCACCTAGCATATTATTATTGTTTGATAAACTGCTCTCAAATTACGAACTTCTGTGCAACGAATGTTAAATCAAATCTACCAATATTTTCATTTATCTTCACAATTTATTGAACACTTTAAACACTCATACAACACAATACATAGTTGTCACCGTCCATTTAATGCATTTCTTCGTGGTCTCCCTGCGCCATCTTAATACCTTCCTTCCTTCTCGACCAACAATACAGTAGTACCAACCACAAAAAAACATATTACTACAAAAGACTTAAAATTACACAAATATCTATACATACTACTTATGCTGTGAAAGTCTATTACTTGTTTATCTATTTACAATTTCGGCCATAATTTGTGAGTGGGACCTCACAGTATCCAGCATGTAGGGTTCAAAATTTTTCGCTATATCTGCATTGTTTGTCTTATCGAGTTTGCCTTTATCCTGCTTCCCCGTCAGACTAGATTTCAAAGTTACCACAACTGTGTTGTCATCACTTAAATTGTCTTCTATACAAACTGTTTCATCAATTCCGCAGTGATTATTAGAAAAAGATCCTAAATGGACGAGATATCTTTACCGCAACGCGTTGTCCCTTTGAACATCTGCTGAAGAGAACTTTCTGCGAATGTTTCGAGGAATCTATGTTTTCAGAATGACCTTAACGTACATTTGTCCCACTTATCCAACGGTAGATTAAAATCAACACCCATAGTCAGTACATACCTCTAAAATATTTTTAAGTGACTAGACGACCCGTGCGAAAATTTCGCGAATAAAATGCGATGAATAGTGAGGTTGAATATAATGTCACCAAGTTCAGTCATTACTCTTCATACTCCTACTTCATTTATCGATTTTGGTTAGAAATCCAGGGAGATAAATGGCTCGAAACATAAAAAACGTATTTTAGAAATATTGACATTTTTGCCTTTTAAGGGTCGAATTACGAAAAATTCCTTTCTTAGAATATAATGTTACCACGGCGGAAACCTTAGTCTTTAATACGATATGTCATTTATCTATATCGATCAGATATCAAGGGAAATATAAGGCTCATGACACAAAAATATGTTGTAGAACAATTTATACTTTTTCCCTTTAATAGTTGAATTCCAAACAGTTCTTTCTTAAAATATGATGTCAGCAAAGCTGAGACATTATTCCTCACAATCATACTTGATTTATCGATTTTGGATAGATATCAAGGGAGATAAGTGGCTCGAGACACAAAAAACGCATTTTAGAAAAAATGACTTTTATGCCTTTTATGGGTCGAATTACGAAAAATTCCTATCTTAAAATATAATGTTACCACGGCGGAGACCTTATTCTTTAATATGATACCTCATTTATCTATATCGGTTAGATATCAAGGGAGATAAATCGCTCGTGACACAAAAATCGGTTATAGAAAAATTTATACTTTTTTTCTTTAAGGGTTGAATTCCAAAAACATTCTTTCTTAAAATATGATTTCACAAAGCTGATACATTACTCCTTATATTCCTACTTCATTTATGGATTTTGGTTAGATATCCAGGGAGATAAATGGCTCGAGATACAAAAAACGCATTTTAGAAAAATTGACATTTTTGCCTTTTAAGGGTCGAATTACGAAAAATTCCTTTGTTAAAATATAATGTTACCACGGCGGAAACCTTATTATTTAATATGATACCTCATTTATCTATATCGGTTAGATATCAAGGGAGATAAATCGCCCGTGACACAAAAATCGGTAATAGAAAAATTTATACTTTTTTCCTTTAAGGGTTGAATTCCGAAAACATTCTTTCTTAAAATATGATTTCACAAAGCTGATACATTACTCCTTATAATTCTACTTCATTTATCGATTTTGGTTAGATATCCTGGGAGATGAATGGCTCGAGATACAAAAAACCCATTTTAGAAAAATTGACATTTTTGCCTTTTAAGGGTCGAATTACGAAAAATTCCTTTGTTAAAATATAATGTTACCACGGCGCAGACCTTCTTCTTTAATATGACACCTCATTTATCTGTATCGGTTAGATATTAAGAGAGACATATCGCTCGTGACACAAAAATGCTTTATAGAAAAATTTATACTTTTTTCCATTAAGGGTAGAATTCCATAAACATTCTTTCTTAAAATATGATGTCACAGAGCTGAGACAATACTCCTCACAATCCTACCTCATTTATTCTTTTTGGTTAGATATCCTGGGAGATAAATGGCTCAAGATACAAAAAACCCATTTTAGAAAAATTGACATTTTTGCCCTTTAAGGGTCGAATTACGAAAAATTCCTTTCTTAAAATATAATGTTACCACAGTGGAGACCTTAATATTTAATATGATACCTCATTTATCTATATCAGTTAGATATTAAGGGAGACAAATGGCTCGTGACACAAAAACGAATTGCAAAAATATTGATACTTTTGGCCTTTAAGGGTTGAATTCCGAAAAATTTCTGTCTTAATATATGACGTCACTAAATCGGATATCTTAATCTTTAAAATGATACTTCATTAAACGATCTCAGATAGGTATCCAGGGAGATATTTGGCTCATAAAACAGAAAACAGCATTTTAGAAATATTAACATTTTCGCCCTTTAAGGTCCGAATTCAGAAAACTTCATTTCTTAAAATATGATGTGACAAAAGGGGAGACCATAAGCTTTAAAATGACACCTCATTCATTGATTTCGGTTAAGTATGAAGGAAGATACAGAGGCTTGTGACAAAAAAATACCTTATAGAAATAATATATATGATTCTCTCTACAATAGTCTGCGTTAGATAATCCAGAATCTGCAGGTCACCGAGCGTGGTGGGTGAACGTTTAACGTTCTGGCCTCGCATTCGGGTGGACGCGGGTTCGAATCCCCGTCCGGGCATCCAGATTTGGGTTTTCCATGATATCCCCAAATCACTCCAGGCGAACGCCGAGATGCTTCCTTCAAAAAGGCCATGGCCGAATTCCTTCCCGTTCCTTGTCCCCAGTCCCATCCCGCCTCTGATTACCTAAGCCGTCGACGAGGCGTAAAGCCGTAAAAGAAAAATAATAAAAATAAATAAAATAAAATAAAATATTCAGGTCCACAATATGGTCCTATTATGAGCTTTGAATTTCTGCTATACCTGAACGTATTTGGCTGAAAACGTGGGTGATCGTAAAGCAAGCTGGAGTAAGTCCCGCTTGTGTTCTTCAGTTGGAGAATCTGACAGGTCCTGCTACTGCGGAGTGTTGGCTGGACGCGCACGAAGACGGCGGCTCGCTCCTCAAGGCTCCCGCCGCATTGATCCGCTGCTGCGTGACCACTCCAACGTGTTATTATTTTCACGATTCTTAGCGCTCTTATAACGAATACTCCATTTTCTGCGACGTTCGAATGCCTATTACTCCCACTTGGCAAATCTGGGTCAGACCTGAAGGCAAGTGATAGCAGTCATATTTATCTCGATGGGACCAGCGATTTCACTCCAGTCAGTTCAACGTTCCGTGATAGGTAGGACAGATGAAACTCATCCACATTTTGTCAATGCACCTGCGTGCACACTAAACATCACGGAAGGTTTCTCACATAATACCGAGGATTTCCTTTTTATTTCTAATTTTGATGATTTTTCGCAAGTTTTGCAAAACATTCGGTCTTCACTGTATCACCTTCTAAACGAGTTGTTATGGCTCACTGCTTTCAGCTGGTCTATGTTACGACTTTTCCGCCTTGCATAAAAAGTTTTGCTGAGTGAAATAATTTACTAACTGTATTTCATTAATATTTTTTTAAAAAATGAAACCGATAATTTCGTAACGTTACACGGAATTCGTCACAGAAGTTAATTTTGGACGTTAATTATCAAACGCCTGTTCTATGTAAAAATACGTTACTGCCTTTCGAATAAAAATAGATGTATTAAAAAATAAAGAAAAATGAAAAGTAATCGAATATAGATGTTTAATGATTTGATTGATTAAATTACTACCGAATTTATGAATAGTTTTTAGTGTAATGGGGAAACCTATGTTTGTGAGAGTATATCGATAATGTATTAACAGGGTAGCAGACATCATTCCATACAACAAGGGCCAAAAAAATAGAGGAGTCCTTGAAGTGGGATATACTCTAACTTTGCAAACATATGTAACCGCATAAAACAGCTTCTAAAACCAAGCAATTTAACAATAGATCACCCGTGAGAAAATTTCGCGAATAAAATATTATGGATAGCGTGGTTGGTGATTTTTAGTATGATGAAAGAAATGGTTCATTTCTCAACTGAAACAGGCGCGAAACAAAACACTTACAACGTCTTAGGGAACGTACATAAACCACGTAGTTCCAGTTAGGTCTCCTGTAAAACACCCCCCTCCCGCCCCCTCCCGTCCACATTGCCCGACGTACCTTTTGTCTCTACCCCCTCCCCCCTCCCCCCTCCCCCCTCCCCCCCCTCCCCCCCTCCCTCCAAGTAGCACATAGCTTTTTTCGCTATTGATTCCAGAAGCCATTTTGTTGTACTGTTTTCTCTTGTCAGACTATCGTAAATTACATACGGAGATAATGAAATGACGAAATAAATATTCACATGCTGTTGTGTGTTCTGTACCTCATTTTAACTGTGATAAATAATATGAATGAAAAGCTACGTGGCCTCGCTTGGAACCTCCATCCCCCTCCCTTCCCTACGTAGCCCAGCGTAGCTTTCCAGCCAACCCCACCCCACCCTAGACCAAGCCACGTAGTTTATGGACGCTCCCTTAATAACAATAAGGAAAAAAAAACTTTTACTGACGTAAAAATATATATGACACAAATTCGTGGTAATTTACACTTGATAAACAGAACATTAATTACCAGAAAAAAAAATAATCGAAAATTTTGTTACTGTAGAAAAAACACATACTGTATTTACATGTAGCGCTGCTGTCTACCAGTAACGCGATCAATCCCTATCGACGGCAGCGAAGCCTGGCGGCTTAGCTCTGAACAGTCTCATACGCATTACCTTCATAGTTAATACTTTTGCCATTTACAGATTGACTTCCAATAAATTCTTTTCTTAATTCATGATTTTACCAAAGCGAAAACCTTAATCTTTAAAATGATACTTCATTTATCGATTACGGTTATGAATGAAGGGAGATAATTGGCTCGTCGGAAAAGACATATTTTAGGAGATGATGATACTTTTGCCATTTTCGGGAGGAATTCCTAAAAATTTCTTTCTTAAATATCTAAAATGATAACTCATCTATCTATTTTGGCTTAGTACGACGATAGACAGAAAGCTCGCAACAAAAGAAAACCTTTCAGAAGTAATATATATGATCCGATAGGTGTTCACTGTTTTAAGTGCCCCTTTGAGAAATGTTTTATCAAGACTTGGAAATTGTTCCATTTGAAAATAATTATTGACGCACTCGGAGAAAAAATCTGCACATCAGACAAAAAAATCGTTTCCTCATAAAAGAAAAAAGAACAAAGCAAGAAAGTGAGCAGCTACTAATAGCGATTTCCTTTAATTCACTTTTCCCGTAAGTAAATGATTTCACCCCGACAATTCAGAAAGTTAAAATGCGTCAAAGTATTCATGATTAGCAGAAAACACAAAATCGGGTTGTGCTGAAATTTTATTACCTTCATTATGTCTCACTTTGGCTTTAGGCTGGTTAAAAGTTGACATGTTTTGAGCCAGCAAAAAAACTAAAAATTCTACAAATAATACACTACCAAATATAGCCTATATCGATTTTACAGATACTGATTTAAAATGTATACATTTAAACATAAGGTGATAAGTAGAAGTTGAATTTTTCATAACGAGGGTCATGAGAAAAACTTTCTATTACAACTGAAAGTGCGCTTACATAAAACGAATGCAGTATCTTTGATTACTTCCGTTATGCAATAAGATTTAGTTCGGGTGTTAACGCATTTGTTGTTGCACTTGAAATCCTCATCAGCACAGAAAGAGTCGTTTTGATATTGGCATCACAGTGCTTTCTCTAAGATCATCCCTTATTCTGCTCGAGGCTGGTGAAGTAAGTAATTCCGACTATTAGTAGTGTGATATACTAGAAAAGAATACCAGTTTTTTATGTTACGTAAAACATGATCTGCTATTGTTATTTGATAGCAGCATATATAATTTTTAAACTACATTCATACTCAATAGATACTTAATTACCAACATAGTTCAATTTCCAAACAACCATACATTTTTTTTTTTTTTAACTGCTTAACGTCTTTAGAGGTCTTTAGAGACGGGAAAGGAAAGGGGGCAAGGAATGGGAATGAATTCGGCCATGGCATTTTGAAGGAAGCATCCCGGCATTTGTCTGGAGTGATTTGGGAAACCATGGAAAACCCAAATCTGGATGCCTGGAAGGGGATTCGAACCGCCGTCCTCCCGAATGCGAGGCCAGAACGCTAACCGTTACACCACCACTCTCGGTAACAACCATACAAATGTTTTCCAGGTTTCCGTAGCCGAGAGTGATAAAAACAAAACCCTTACAGTGATTTCATCATTTCCCTCTGTACGTATTTCCACACCGCCTTTACATTGATTGTAATTATATGACATGTTTTGCTGGCCACGAAACAGACGAAGACAAATGTCGAAACATGTTATAAAAAATCTAATGATGCGTCTTTGAACAGGTATTCGAAATTGAAATTACTACTTCTTTGTGACATTTTCACATATTTCGATGGAAATCAGCTCAAAAAGTAATTAATAATAATGTGTCCCCACTAATTTAATTTTGCGATCATATAACAGAAATATTTGAAAAATTAAAGATCGTAAGAAATACTAAAATTCAAAGAAAATTTTTTGGTTCGATATGGTGACAAATAGTTTAGATTTTCCTATAGTACTTTTATCAGAAATTTAATTTTATGTTTCCTAAAATAAGCCTTCCATTCAAACAAAGAGGTTTGTTTATTTAAATAAGATATACGAAGATAACATATTTTAAACATCTGTTAAATGTTATAAGTAATCACATACTATCGTCACCATATGTAATGGGTGATTTGAATGTAGTGTTTTGCGTTCTTATGAAAGCTTGAGCAGGACATGAAGGCGGTAATAATACTCGTAATACCGAGAGGGACGGGTGAGTGATAGCGCTCGGGCATGGTATTCGGGAAGTATTCTCCGTGCGGACATTAACATTTCGGTTTACCATGGTTTGCCGAATACAGTCTGAATGCCGGAATGGTTAAAAATATCGTGGCAGAATTCTTCCAGTTCCTTTCCGTTCATTGCCCAATGCTCTACCGTCTCTAATGACTTCGACGAAGACGAGGCGTGAAGCCGGTCAATAAAATCATTGTATTCATACTATCCAACCCTATAGTCTACGATAGGAAGATCTTTTTTTTTTTTTTACGCGGTGGAATATTGCTTACAAAATTACGTGAAGGTAAAAATTCTTTAATGAAGCTACATTTATTATGACACACTAATTAATTCAGTTTTGAATCCGGATTTATAAGAATTTTATTGAACTTTCAATGGTCTTTCCTTCCAGATCGGAAGAAAAGATCATGTGAAACACAGCTGGCCCTATTTACACACGACGTAATGAAAGTTATTGATGCAGGTTCACAAGTAGATGCCATTTTTTTAGATTTTCAGAAAGCCTTTGACTCTGTGCCACACAACCGCCTTTTAGCGAAGCTACGAGCGTACGGTATATCGGATCAGCTTTGTGAATGGATAAAGGATTTTCTAACTGGTCGGTCGCAGTATGTCGTCGTTGAAGGAGAAAGTTCTTCTAGTCTAGATGTTACATCGGGGGTACCTCAAGGAAGTGTAATAGGACCACTTCTTTTTTTAATTTTTATAAACGATCTCGGAGACAAAGTGAAAAGCCTTTTAGATTGTTTGCTGATGATGCGGTTATTTATAGGGAAGTAAGGAATTTGGCCGATTGCTTAGAAATTCAGCGAGATCTGGATATTATTTTGGCATGGTTCGCTGAATGGCAACTTACGCTAAATTGTAAAAAGTGCAAGACAATGAGCATAACCAACAAAAAGAATCCAATTGTTCAGAAATACGAGTTAAACAATTCAGTTATTAATATGGTCGATTCTATGAAATATTTGGGAGTAACAGTACAAAGGAATATGAAATGGAACTTACACATTAGTTCGTTGGTAGGTAGAGCTAATTCTAGACTGCGATTCATAGGTCGAATATTGAAAAATTGTAATGAACAAACAAAGGAGATAGCGTACATATCTCTTGTGCGTCCACATTTGGACTATTGTTGTGCCATTTGGGATCCGTTTCGTAAGGGGTTGATCGAAAGTATAGAGAAAGTACAGAGAAGAGCCGCTCGATTCGTGACCGCTTGCTACAGTCCTTATGAAAGCGTCACAGAACTGATTAGTAGACTAGGCTGGGAGTCTCTGGTAGATAGACGACGCACGATTCGTTTAAACTTATTGGTAAACATGCGTACTCCCACTTTCACTCACGAGTGTAGTGAAATACTTCGTCCACCAACCTATTTGAGCCGGAATGACAGGATAGATAAGATTAGAGAAATAAGGTGCCGCAATGATTCTTATATGAATTCTTTTTTCCCTCGTACCATTAGGGATTAGAATGCACAACAAAGAGATTAGCTTTGGTGCTGAGCACCCTCTGCCACCCACAATTTTGTGAATTGCAGAGTATATATGTAGATATAGATGTAGATGTAGATCGTAATAAAATTTCTACCGTTTCCGTTCAATTTTCTGTTTAGACTCTTAAACGTTAAGATAATTAGCTCTAAAAATTTAGCCATTAGGAAGCATAACCTCAGCGAACATATATCTACGCACTTGTAAAACTAATGTGGTCATTCGACGTGAAGCATGGGAAATGTGCTCCATATAGATCCCGGGCAGTGAAAGCAATCTTCTGGCACTTAGCACGTGCTATCAATATGCAGAGAACAGGTCTCTATATTTATCCTCGTGCTGTCGGAAACGCCGGACTAGCGGCGTAATTCTGGCCGCGTTTGAATAATAAGCGACTGCATATAGGTTACCCGATTGGCCAGTTTTACCTTTCTTAGGTTTTCTAAGTCTTCGATGGCGTACCTCGCTACCGGATTGTGTTAAGCAAACATATCAATTTCTACAATTTCTTCCGTCTGTCTGATTGGAATAAAGACGAAAAATATTATTTATTTCAAAACAGCCAGTCAGTAATTTAGTTCTATGAATATTTTATAGAATCTACATTACAGGTTGTTTCCTTTGCTGAATAAAGTCCTATACCGTAATTTCGAATTAGTCTGATTTCATTTTTTGATATCTTAGTCATGTGTAGCTTTTTTTTTTTTTTTTTTAGGTTCAATACATCTAGCTTTTCCGGACAGTTTCTATGCTCCTAACAGTAATGTATGAAACCAAGCAGTTTTAATTTTCTTTCCTCCACTCCACTGTCAGTTGTCTGTTTTCGTTTTTTCTTTTTTTTCCAACGGAAACGATACCTGGCATTCCGACAGCTAAGTTAATTTTTTTATTATTTTTGTCTAAATGTCTGTTTCAACTAACGGTCTATCGGGATTTAGATCAACAACTTTTAGGAAATCATAAATGTGTCCTTCAGAAAAGTATTTGCTGCTTAAAATACAAGGAAATGTGCGTTTTTGGACATAATGATACTAAAAGTCAAGCGATAGAAGAAGAATTTAAAGATAAAATTTGTAGAGGGCAAATATAGATGGGTGCAGGATAAGTGGAAGATGGGTGTGTAGGGAAATTGCCACTGGAGCCTGTGCTCCATTGCAATTAAATTAAATTAAAAATTGGGACGTATTATTGACATCAAATGAAGGCATATTTAGTGTCTGACATTACCGCATGAAAATACATCTTACGCATCCTACAGTGTTCGGAATGTCTCCCCGCCAACTCGGTACCAAAAATGCAAAATATAAGCGGTTTGTTACAAAACTCACTTCTAGCATGTGAGCAAAGTTCGCTCCCAGAAAACCTTACCATCACTCAAAGGAAAGTTTCGGGGAGGAAAAAAATTTCGCTGATAAGAATATATTTATATTTTTACCAATTATCTGAAATATATTTTTAGTAAATATCATATGAGCGGTGTCCTAACAGTCAACTCTACAACAACAGATAGTATCTTTACAGTAATATAATGCAGTAGTATATTGAGACAAAGAAGTTACATATTAATATGACAGATCTAATCGACAAACAACGTTCTTATCACCTACATTCCTGAAACTACAAGGAGATTGGGCTTTTGGCATAGTTTAAAATAGGCAGGGATACTGTTCAGCGAAGGTTGATTGGGGGGAACAGGATTTTGAAAGGAAGCGTCTGAAACGATGGGATAGGGAAATTATGAGACAGAAGAGGAAGAAATAGTAATACGCTAGAAAAAAAAGGTGCGAAAAGGTGCGAAATAGTAACATCAACTTGGAGTACTTTAGAAAATGGCCAGAGAAAATGTTGGTGTTACACGATGAAGGGATGATATGATGAAATCAAAGATGGTGGAAACCTTCAGGTGGTTGTGAAGTTTAATAGGAGAGAACTGTAGAAAAAGAAAATAAATAAATTAAAAATGCAGAAAACCATAGCAATTTTTCGATTTTGAGAATGGGTGGAGATGGAACTGGGACGGTCACATTAAGAGAATACTAAATACCTAAACAGTGCCGGATGAATGTTTAAAGCATAAATGAAAGGAGAGATGTCTTGCTGAAGACGAAAGTACAGAAAGCTGAAAAGATTCTGAGAAGTGTGCAAGAAAGAGGAGTGAATATGGTGGTATTGATAGAATACGCTGGAGGGATATGTATTCAAGTTACTGGAAACTATTCGAGATAGGAAGGAAAATCGCTCATAATTCAATTATTTATTCATAATTTGGTATCTATATAGAAAAAGATGAAGTTACAAAACAGTAATCATTTCCAGGTCACATTTACCCCTCGAACAACTTACTTAATGATAACATATTAGAGTTTGTCGTCAGCAACGGTTATATTTGGAGCAGTACAATTACATTAGCTCTTTTACCTGAATAAAGCATAACTAAATTCAGTAATTAGATCTCTGGAGGGCTTATAGTCTGTTTTGCTGAACTTTCGCTATGTGATTTATATTTTTTTCTATTTGATGAACAAAAATGGTCAACTTCTATCGTAGAAGAGACCAAAACGATTAAAAACTGAACATACCTTTCGTATGTTGTCTTAATCAGAGTTTTATGAATAAGGTCATTATGAAATATCTAAATATCATTTATAAATCGTGAAAGTATCAGTGTTGATGAAATTAATCACCATAATCAACAGCATTAGTTCTTGTTGAACTCCAGTCCTGTTTATGATAACGTGTGGCTATTCTAGAATTTACAGGCGTCAAAGCCCTCTTGTCTGTGTCATCTTCTTGTGTATGGTGCACTTGGTCATATCCCACTGCCCTCTTGCAACCGTCAAGAGGTACCAATAAGACAATATTTCCTTCTAGAACATTTCTAGGACTGTATTTTTTCCCGCTACAGATTAAATGGCCCCGATATAATGTTTTTACTACTCACCTTCCGTGCTGCACTTCCATTTAACACTTCTAAATTGATTTCATGCACCTACAGTTGTATGTCACTTACAGCCGAGGGCAAATTTCTGCTTCTTTTAGACTAATCTTTTCGTGCTTTCCACAATGAACAATTTTCCCTTTTATTGAGCAATGTACTTATCTTTAACTAAAAAAAATGCGTTCAAGTAAATTTTTATTCCCAAAATATTCGGTTTGTATGTTCACTTCTAATGTCGCATCTTTTGGATCTGAAATACAGAATAACGACAGGAAAAAGTTGCATTAATTCAATCTTCGAGATGTCTCTTCTGAATTCGTATATCTTCTACATATAAAAATAATCTTATTTAATTTTAAGATTAATTAAACGACAGTCCAAATAGTGTTTCTATAGTTCTACCCAGGTATCATTTTTTACTTTTCGTTCTATCATAGCATCTATAGCTTATCGCACCGGTAGGACATGTGATTTCGACAGACTTGTCGCGTTCATCTTCTCTTCGAATTACGGAGAAAGGTCCACAGAATCTGCTAAACTATAGGGGCAGTAAGGGGGGAAAAGGGGTACCCATCACTCCCCGAGCGATAGGCGAGTAGGTTGCCTGCTCGGAGAGGACGAATACCTGATGAGGCTTCACTTGGTGCTACTGGAGTATATTTACAACCTTTTAACAAAGAGGATCGCTCTCAAGTATATTCAGACCACGGCTCAATAGCTAATGCTTACAGTTTGAACAGGGGAAATAAAAGGAAAGAGAAATGGAGTGATCGGTTGGTAGCATTGCCGGTAGAGCCTTGGCCACCCCGATCTCCCGATTTATCGAGCATCGATTACTTTTTATGGGGACATATAAAGCATCTCGTTTATGAGACTCCAGTTGACTCAGATGAGGATCTCGTTGCTCGCATATCCGTAGCTGCTGCAGGTGTGCGTGAAATACCAGGCATCTTTGAACGTGTACCCCAATCGCTCCACCGACGCTGTCAAGCATGTATCGCTACTGGTGGACGCAATTTCGAACACTTAATGGAAACATGACACTTGTCAACAACGCTTTCAATAAAAGCTTTGTTTTTCTTTTCGGCTGTTATTTCCTCTGTTTACGCCATACCGCGTCACTTGCGACCATACATTCCTGTACAATAAATCATTGTTACAATATCCTGTACCTACCATTAAGTTTGTACCATGAATTCGGGACCACCCTGTGGTATGCATACTGCCTCACCATCGCTTCAACCTCCGTCGACACAAAGTTACAGAACAGTACAGACTGTATCTGCTCCACAACCTCATAGAAATGATCCAAAATCTAGCAAATTTCATAATTTTGTTTTTGTTTCTGCTCTTTCTTGGTTTTAGGGCTGTGTTTAAATGTAACATATACATATTGAAAAGATTTATTTTATTTTATTTTTCATTATTCTTACGCAATCGTGAGGCACATCTTAGGTAAGAAAAATTTGTTATTTTTTCGATTTGTTTCTTATTAAATATGTTTTTTTTAAATCTAGTTTATGTAACTATTTCAGTTTTTCTCAAATGTCATCACTCTACGCTCTAACTGATCGTGTTGCAGAGCCTTCGCCGGGTCGCGAGTGTCACAAGAACTCCAACTGCCCGATTGGCAGCAACACCACCTGCAGGCCTGACCTGGAAGGCCACATGCGCTGCCTGTGCATCGACAGGCGACCGCCCCAGAACGGCGCCTGCCACCCCTTGTGGAAAGGTGAGACGAACAACACCGTGGCTCTGATGAGGCAACACGTCAATTCAAACAAGTATGTGTGGCCGGTACAACTATCAGTAAAAAAAAAAAAAAAAAAAAAAAAATCGACGCAGCTCTTCCCAGAAAACACTGACAACGGCCGCGGAAGTCCACGCAATCAACTGTCAGTTTTGCTAAAATGTGCATTCATATTTGTCAAGTACAGTCATGAAACTGCTGAACATGAATCACTCCGAAAAAATGAACATCTTCTTGATAATTCTACTTTATTCGTTGATCCATGTATACTGAAAATACGATTCAGGGGTCCCATGTCACTCCAATTGCACACGCCCCACAACATTACAGAGCCTCCACCAGCTTGAACAGTTCCCTGCTAACATGCTGGGTCCATGAATTCATGAGGTTGTCTCCATACCCGTACACGTCCATTCGATCGATACAATTCGAAACGGGACTCTTCAGACCAGGAATGTTTCCAATCATCAACTGTCCAATGTTGGGGCTGACGGGCCCAGGCGAGGCGTAAAACTTTGTGTCGCGCACTCAGCAAGAGTACACCAGTGGTCCTTCGGCTCCGAAAGCCCATATCGATGATGTTTCGTTCAATGGTTCGCCCGCTGACACTTGTTGATGGCCCATCATTGAAGCCCGCAGCAATTTATGGAGAGGTTGCACTTCTGTCACGTTGAACGATTATCTTAAGTCGTCGTTGGTCCAGTTCTTGCAGGATCTTTTTCCGGCCAGCGATGTAGGAGATTTGATGTTTTACCGGATTCCCGATATTCACGGTGCTCTCGTGAAATGGTCGTACGGTAATATCCCCACCTCATCGCTACCTCGGAGATGCTGTGTCCCATCTCTCGTGCGCCGACTATAACACCACGTTCAAACTCACTTAAATCGTGATAACCTGCCATTGTAGCAGCAGCAACCGATCTAACGCCTGCGCCAGACTTCTCTTGTCTTATATAGCTGTTGCCAACCGCAACGCCGTACTCTGAGTGTTTACATATCTCTGTGTTTGCATACGCGTTCTTACACCAGTTTCTTTGGCTCTTTAGTGTATGATCTCCTTTATCTCTTCGAGAGTGGGTGATGTAGCGTCCGGATTAAGTGCAGTTTCTGTCAGGGTTAATTTTCTTGTCGATTTCTCACAGTTGAGGGGATTTTAAAATTATCGTGCGAGAATTTTGCAGTTTGCTTTGGTATTCATTCCAATGGACCCATTTGGTCTTTTGAAACAAAAGTTTTTACAGGTTGGTAACCTGTAAGATTTTCTCTGAAAGTTCTGTAGAAGTTTCTTGTATTATTTCTTTTGAAGTCTTCCTCAATCTCTTGTATACTTTTTTTCGTATGGACGTTATTCCTTTCTAATTTCTTTCGAGGTTTGTTTTTGGACTGTGTGAAATTGCTGCCATTTTTCTGTTATACTGTTACTGTTGAATTTAGTAAATGCCAAAATCGTTAATTCAATAGCCTCATCATACATCATGTTACACCATCTATGTCTGCTATTTCGAGAGGTTGTTCCAAACGCATTGCCTTTTGGACTGCATTTGTGAGATCTTTTTTGTTGCATTTTGATTAATTTGTTTGATGAATTTTTTTCTGTTTATCTTCAGATTTTCTTGATCTGATCTGCTGGTTGTTGTTTTCCAATTTATTGGGATTTGCCTAATCTTTACTTGTAACAAGTGTTTATCTGATTCAAAGAATCCTTTAGCGTTTTTTCATTTAACATTTCTCTTCTGTTTTTGCTTGATATGGCTTCATGGTCTATCTGGAATTCTCCCAATAAGTTGTTTGGTGAGATCCAAGTTGTAAGCTTCCATCTGGGTTTTTGAAATTGCGTTGATATTATCTTTAGGTTAAAGTTCTGACAGTACTTTATAAGGTGTTTTCCATTTTTGTTCGTACGACTATATGCTGTGTATGGGCCTGTGATTTTTCTGTATTTTTTCTCTTTGCCTAACTGTGCATTGAAGTCCGTAGTAGAATCTTTGGTATGTCTTTCAGGTATTTTGTTCGTAGCTTCCTTCATATCTTCCCAAAAATCTTCAAATTTTTGTGGCTTCTTTCTCTTTGATCATTTGTGGGTGTGTGTACATTGATTATCGTATATCTTTTGTTACCTGATTTGAAAGAGAGCATGGAGATGCTTTCTGATATTGAGATGAAGTCTATGATGTTATCTGTGACTGATTTGTGGACAGTAAAAGCTGTGGCAACCACTGTCGGTGTTCGTCTTCTTACTGCGGTTTTGCCCTTGTAAATCCTATAATTTTCGGTGTTGAAATGGTTTTCTTCTGTAGATCGCGTCTCCCGTATCGCGAGAATCTTGATGTGAAATTGTTGTAGTGTATTTGTGAGTTGTTTAAGTTTGGCCACTATTACGAGGGTATTTGCCGATGTAGTGTTTATGTGGAGATTTCGAGAAGCTCTGGCCCTTCTCTTCATGATGATGACCTGTTGAATCCTGCACATTTACAGGGGCCTGGGGTAGTAGGTTATTTCCTTGTTGTTGCATCATGAATATTTTAAGTTGACGGTGGTTATGGTATAACTACCGGTATTACAACTGGATTGTTCAGTCGCAAAGCATAGTCAGATGGAAGGTTTTAGTGCTGTTTTGGTCCACGGGTGGTATTTTATTTCCCACCTACCTTGCATAGCCGAAGAGCGTTCCCCTATCCGCTACCTGGGGACGCGCCGGATGGAGGACAGCAAAACCCATCACAGCGTTAATCTTCCATATGAATATACCCACTTAAAGCAATAATACAGACTATTGGTTCACAACCTTTACTGCCCACGTAATATATGTCAAGCCGGGATGTAGTCAGGGTAAAAAATTTAATGGGTGAACTAGTTTTCCAGTCTATCGTAGTGCAATTCATCATTTATACTATTGCATTAAGTTTTAATTTCGGTTCGTAATTATAATTGGATTAAATGGTGGCTATGCGAAAGTTCTGCTACTAATAAAAGAGGTCGAAGTGAAAATAGGTATAACATAGGGGACGACTGCTGTTCATTTAAGGTAACAAAATAGTTTGTTGTCAAATATCACAGTGTTGTATGATAGGATTAAAATGACAGAGGACAAAATACAGCTACAAGGAAATCTCAACAGTGCATCTAGCTGTACTGTTCAAATCCAAATAAAGATAAACACCAAAAATGTTCAGCTTATTAACAACTCGGAAAGAAAAAGAAAAGTTTTCTATATGAATATAATGTTAAGGGGAAATTGTTTGTTGAAGGCTTAAAATAAATCATTTTTACATATAATTTGATAATAAATCAATTTTGGCGTGACATACTGAGAAGGTAGAGGTTTTAAAATAATGCATCTATTAGAGAGGTTGAGAAGCGGATTTACAAGGAAAAGGGGGGGGAGGGGAGGAACTGGGATACGCTGCTTGAGATAGAAGAGGACCCACTATACGGGTTTAAATATAGAAAAGTGTCGCTAAGGAAACAGAACGCAGTCAGTAACAGATGCAATTAAGGATCTAATAGCGTATATTCTTTTTGGAAGCCAGGTGGTATGTGAAAAGTGTACTGTGAGGAATGTACTGGCGATGAGGCCTGGATGAATACTGGAACAAGACTTAGGAGAAATAAGTGTAAGAGATGAGGTGACCACATTCAAATACTAATTCCTGTTTTCAAGCAAAACGTTTCGAAAAAAAAATTTGTTTGAAAGTACGGGACTGATAGGAGTGAATAATCTAGCAAGAAAGTTGGTAGATCACGAAAGCAGTAAAAAAATATTTCGTCTATTGCATTAGCAGCAGTGTATAGAAATTACTTACGGAACATACGCTCTGTAGCAGATGGCTAATTGAATAAAAAAAAACTTACAGCAATTCAGCACCTTCCATTACTTACTCCAAGTTCAAGGCTGCATTTCTTTCAGTACATTAAATTATGATAAGCCTATTTAACGCGTTGTTAATGTGGAACGTAGCACTATTTCGATTAGAATTTTATGGTCCGTCAACGACAAAGCTACTACGCTAGGAGAGGATTATGGTCGAGAAATGGGAATGAAGTCGGCCATTGGTCATGGAATTTATAAGGAAACTATTTCGGTATTTACCTGTACTAATTTAAAGAAAGTATGGGAACGTATGGCCGAATCGCGAATGGAAGCCACGTCCTACCGATTGCAAGGCCTGCATTTTAACATCTCACCCATAAAGCTCGGTTGGACCAAAGCATATTCATGTCCGTTTCTAATATTTTTAACGTATTTTCTCTTTGCTTAGCGTTATTTCCACAAGTGATGCCCAAGTCTTCATCACTTTCAGCTTATAGATTCAAGCTTTTAAGCCATTTCATTAATATCGGAGTAGTGTTGTTGAAATCGAGGTTCAAAGACAGCTGAATACCTTTTTGGCGAAGTGGAATCTTTTAAGGAATAGATATTATTTTCATAGGAATTGCTTGGATGACAAGTATATCTTAACTTACTACATACGATAGGCTGTGAATTTATAGGCCTCACTTGGTTCTTAGCATCATTAAGAGATGACCCGACCAATCAAAAATCCTCGATCAATCTTTCTACTTGTGTGTCTTTCGTTCTGTGCAGTGAGTAACTGGTTTATTATGTCTTCATACGCTTACTAGCGTGTAGTAACTCCGCTTATCTCACTGTCAGAATGTGGTTCTCGCCAGTCACAACCGCTTTTAAGTAAACCACTGACGTGGTAGGCAGACTGACTCAGTCTTACAAAATCTGTTCTGCAAGCTAAAAATTGAAATTTTCAAGATATCTAATTACAAGACATTCTTAATTTAAGTTGAAAGATTAAACGTTTTAATCATACATCTTCTAACGTTACTGATTCTTAACACACATTCATATACGAGGCAAAGTTCGTACGTGAGTCCGCTGCAGATTGAAAAACTATTGGACCAATTTACGGGAGGTTTTTCTTCCAAAATGGTACACGCTTGCAGGAGAAGGTTCAAAACTACTGAAATACCCGATCTGAACAGTAAAATGAAATCACAACTAATAAACACGACAGATAACATATAAAACAGTCACTTGCTACTGAATCGCCACAACACGACACACGAAATGAAGCAACTTGAGTAAGAATCATAGAAATAGAATAATTAATTTGTTTTCATATAGTCATCGAAATGAACAGCGTGACATTAATCGGTTACAAGCAAATTAATTGATTAAATCTACCGGTAAAACTAAATCGCATTGCATTTCAGTATAATTCTAAAACTGAATAAAGCTGTTTTAAATTACCAAACTAATATTACAGAATCACTCATTCATAAAAAGAATTGGTTCAATGCGTATTTCAAGGTACCAAAATAAATTAAAAAAGACATAAATGACTAAGAGAATGTGCAACATTAACTACAAAAAATGTGGATGTAAATTTCAATAATATAGGATAAAGATTCAACATATTTTACAAGGATAAACAGCTACTTACAAATCTTTTTTAATTTAATTCAATTGCAATGGACTACAGGCTCCGGTTGCAAATTCCCTACAACTCCATTTTCCCCCTATCCTGCACCCATCTACATTTGCCATCTACAAATTTCATCTTTTAATTCTTTCAACGTTTTCGGTAAATTATTCATCATTTCTATTGGTAACTCATTCCAATCCCTGACACTCTTACATTAAACAGAGGATCTTCCCACACCCTTGTGCCTGAAATCAAGTGCCAGCTTGTCGTATTGGTCATCTTTTCCCTTCCATGCACTACTTTTCATACCTACTGCAATATCTTTCCATGCTCCATCACCAGTATACGCCCTGTACACTCCCATGGCCCTCCTCATCCTCCTTGTGTCTTGTAAAGAATCCCATTCTAGCTCCTTTATCATATCCGTCAATGATTGCATTTTGCGATAATTTCCAGAAACTAATCTAGCAGCCCTTTTTTGCACCCTCTCCAACTCCTGTATTTGATACGCAAAATGAGGGTCATTACCATATTAAAACAATGGTCTGACCAAAGTATTGTAACCCAATTACTCTACTTCTCTCGTACATCCCCTCATCACTCTCTCCAACGAGTGCAGAATTTTGAAACCTTTTCCTACCACCTGTCCAATTTGTCCTGCCCAGTTAAGTTAGTTATCAAATGTAATGCCAAGATATTTACATTTCAAGTCTTCAGCAAGCAATTTTTTCCCCACCTTATATTCATAATTCACCTTTTGTTTTTTATTTGTGTATCTAATAAGCTGACTCTTCATTGCATTTCTCTTCATCCCATGTTTACCAACCCAACTAGATATCCTGTACAGATCACCCTGCAACTGTTTACAATCCTCTATCGTTTTCATTCTTTTATACAGCATTATGTCATCTGCAAACAATCTAATTTCAGATAGTAAACAATCAACAAAATTATTCATGAGAATAACGAATAGCAATGGTCCCAATACGCTACCCTGCGTCACTCCCATTTTTACTTCCACTTCTTTTGATAATACATTTCCTACCCTAACTTTCTGATTTCTACCTTTTAAAAATTCTTCTACCCAGCAAATCACTTTCTCATCCACTCCAATAGTTTTTACCCTATTTATTACCATTTTATAGCTAACTCCGACAAACGCCTTTGACAGATCTAGTGCTACACTATCAATTTGGCCTCCCGTGTCCATTTCATCTGAAATATCTTGCATATATTCCACCAACTGATATTCGCATGAATATCCTTGCCTCAACCCATGTTGCCTGCTTGAAAACCACTTACGATCCTCACATATATTTCTGATGTGGTTGCATATCAATCTTTCCATTAATTTACCTATCACTGTTGTCAAACTGATTGGCCTATAATTCTCAACTCTATTTCTCACCTCTCCTTATGTACCGGTACTACTATCGCACTTTTCCAGTCTTGTGGTAAGCAGTAAGTATCCAGACTAAATTTAAATAATATTTCAAGATATGGTGCTTTGTCACATCCGGCTATCTTTAAAATATCTGTAGTAATATTATCTACACCGGCCCCTTTATGTTTTTAACCAACTTCAAAAAAGGAGGAGGTTCTCAATTCGTCTGATTTTTTTTTTTTTTTTTTTTTTTTTTTTTTTTATTTTTTTTTTTTATGTATGTTCAGCGATATCTTCGCCAATTTTGAACCGATTTAAATGAAATTTTTATAGTGGATAGAGTATACCTCCAAAGTGGTCCCATATGAATTTCATTGAGAAACCACCCCTTCTACCCCTTTACAACCTTTAACTTTTATACAAACCCACAGTTTTTATCCGATTTGGATGGAACTTTTGAAATTTATAGTAAAAAATATACAGAAAAATACTGTCAACTTTTGGTTTGAAAAAACCGAACCCCTCTCCCCCTATCCACCCCTTAATTTTTGCCAATGTTCTTTATACAAAGCTAAAGTCGACACCATTTAACTGATCTCCATTAAAGTTGGCATATACATGTAATTTTTCAAGGAAAATGTTTCTGACCCAAAAAATAAAAAAAAACACCCATCTCTCCTTTACATCCCTTAACTTTTATACAAACCCACATTTTTTATCCAATTTCAATGGAACTTTGGACATGTATAATCAAAAATAAAGAGAAAAATGCTATCAACATTTCGTTTGAAAAAACTGAACCCCTCTTACCCTATCCACCCCTTATTTTTTGCCAATGTTCTTTATACAAAATTACAGTCGACATTATTTAACTGATCTCCATTAAAGCTGTCATATACATGTAATATTTCATGGAGAAGGATTCTGACCAAAAAATAAAAAAAATCCATCCCATCTCCCCCATTACACCCCTTAATTTTATAAAAACCTATATTTCATATCTGAGTTTGATTGAACTTTGCCAATGTATACTTTCAAACAAACAGAAAAATCTTGTAAACATTTGGTCTGCCAATGCACAACCCCTCTCCCTCCTACCAACCCCTTAATTTTTGTCAATGTTTTCTTTATAAAAAGCTACAATCGCCACCGTCTGACCTATTACCATGAAAGTTGGCGCTTATATGTATTTTTTCACGAGGAAGGTTTCTGACCAAAAAATCAAAAAACCACCCCACTCCCCATTAAACCGTTTAATTTTTATACAAACCCGCAGTTTTTATCTATTTTCGAACTTAGCAAACTATTACTGTAAAACAAAGAGAAAAATAATGTCAGCTTTTGGTCTGCAAAAACTGAACCCTTTTCCCCGTTTCCGCCCCTTGACTTTTGTCAATTTTCTTTTTGAAAAGCTACAGTTGACACCATTTGACCGATCTGTATGAAAGTTGGCACATATATGTATTCTTTTATGGAGAAATTTCTGACCAAAAAATAAAAAAATACCCTAGCTCCCCTTTTACATCCCGTAATGTTTGTACAAAACCACATTTTAATCCGATTTCGGTGGAACTTCGCATGTGTATACTTTAAAGCAAATAGAAAAATAAACATACTACTCACATTACTTTGACAAAAACACAAACCCTATTCCCCTTTCTACCCCATTAATTACTGTTAATGTTCATTAAATAAAGCTACCGTTTCTATCTGATTTTGAAGGAAGTATGCACATGTATACTTCAAAACAAACAAAAAATACTGTCTGCATTTGGTTTAGAGAAGCCAAACCTCTCTTCCCCTTTCCACCCCTTTAATCTACACAAAGCACAGATCCTATCTGATTCTGAAGAAAATTTGCACACATATTCTTTAAAAAATACATAACAATTGTGTTTAAATTAGGTCCCAGAAGCCCAATCCCTTTTACCTTACCCCTCCTAATTTCCAATGTTCTTTATAGATACCTACCGTTTTTATCAGATTTCGATGGAACACTGCAAATGTATACTTAAGAACAAAGAGAAACTTTCTGTTTACAAAACCCAACCGCTCACTCCTTTACCCCATTTAATTTTTGTAAATTTTCTTTACAGAGAGCTACAGTTTTTATCTGGTTGCGATGGAACTTTGCACATGTGTATTTTAAAACAAAGAGAAAAATGCTGTCCACACTACCTTAACAAAAACCAAACTACTCTTCACCTCCACACCTCTTAATTACTTTTTATACACACCTAAACATTTTATATGGAAATCAATAGAATTTACAAATGTATACTTTAAATCAATCAGAAAAGACAGTCTACATTTGGTATAAAAAAGCCCAATCCCTCTTCCCCTTTACCCCCATCGTTTATAATTTCCAATGTTCTTTACAAAATCGACAATTTTAAGTACCGTCAAAATCAATTAAGCTATTTTTAAGTCATTGCAGAATATTTATAAAATGTATGTGTCCTTATGTCTCAACGTGTACTTCAGATTTCAACTTGGACCCCGAGCTTTTAAGTTGTGAAAACCAATTAAATATCTATATTTTCTGTGTGATGCCGCAACGAACAGATATATTCCAGAGACAGATTTGTGTATGTGGTATGTATTAATGTCCAGATGTTACATGTTTCGATTATCGAGCAGCAGTTTTAACAGATATTATGATTAGATCGAAACACAACCTGGACCAAAATGTAAACTGACATTCCTTAATACAGCATCCAATTCACCCCATTCTGAAAGTTGTTGTAAAGACAGATATATTTTTTTTAAAACCATTCGCTTTAACCACTGAGCTACCAGGAAGTTCGCAAAATGAGAACTGCTGCGGCATATTTAAATACAAATTAACTATAATACTACTAAAAATTTAAAAATAAAATAATTGTTTAAAAAACATAAAAACCGCCTTCAAAAAAGGGCACTAAAATTTTAAAATAACTTTATACCTTGCTTAGAAGAAAATAAATCTAAAAGGACAATATTTTACATTACTGTTATTGAAATTTTTACATTAATTAGTTATTTTTGGAGTCGGTGCCAGCCAACACAAGAAAAACAAAAAGATAAAAACAATAATAAATAACAATAATATATAAAAATCATGTTACTACTTACCTACAATTAATTCTAGAAACATTTTTCAACAAAACTGAAACATATGGATGATACACCGATATTATACTAACTATAAAGTATTTACTGCATGATGCAGTATACCAACTGTCACTATAGCGCCAGAGATATGTCTGGATGACCAACGAGGCCGAGCCACAGATAACATACCGTTAATTTGTTTCCCTAAGCTGTCTCCCGGAATAAAACTATCTTCCTCACGACATGCTGTAAAATATTTGGAAATTTTGTTCGTACTCTCGGTTCACCTCGAAAACCAAATATAGTTCATTAATTCGATCTGCGCTATTTGACAGCTGGCACCGACTCCAAAAACAACTAATTAATGTAAAAATTTCAATAACAGTAATGTAAAATATTGTCCTTTTAGATTTATTTTCTTCTAAGCAAGGTAAACAGTTATTTTTAAATTTTTAGTGCCCTTTTTTGAAGGCGGTTTTTATGTTTTTTAAACAATTATTTTTATCAGCTTTCTTATTTCCTTCATAATTTCCTAAGGATGAATTTCAAATTTTTTAGTATCTTCATTTCTAATTGTGTTGTTAATCTCGTTTTCCCTCCTGTTTATGATTCATTGTCCCTAATGCTTTCACTGAACCAGTTACCTAAAATCTTTGTCTTTTTCAAATCCTCAGTAACGTATTCTCCATCCTTATCTATAAGTGTCTCTACACCTTCCCTTACCCTCAGTTTCCTGATATAGCCATAGAAATTTCTAGATTCATCAGTCAATGGTCCTCCTGCACTGACAATACTCTTCATAAACTCATCTTTAGCTATCTTCTTAGCTATTATTAGGTTCTTGTTTAGTTGTTTTAAATATTCCCTACTACCCTGCTGTCTCTTAAGTCTGTTATGTTCTCTTCTTACCAACCTCTTTAACCTCCTCACATCCCTATTACAGTACATAGGTTCTCTACTTCTCTTTATTTTCTGCCTTGGAATACATTTTTCTTTCCCCTTTTTTATTATCTCCTTGAACTCTTCCCACCATACTCTACTGTACTTGTGCCTTCCTTCCATTTGCTGAATTGTTCTCTGAAATATCTCTACATACTTGAAACCTTTGCCTTTTTATAATTGTACCTATATCCTCTTTCAGCTTTGGCTGCTGGTTTACTGAATCCTCTAATATGCACGAGAACTGCGTCATGATCACTTATTACTTCAGTTACTTGACACCCCACAAGATTTTCATCGGTCTTAATTAGAAACATCTCTAAAATATTTTGTCCCCTAATGTTTTGCTCAACCACTTGTGTAAATCCTCCTTCACTTATTAAGATATTTGCAAATCTTTGTTCCCTTGTATTATTTATGTTATTTCCTTCCCAGTTTGCACCGATAAATTCAAATCCCCACCAATGATGATCATTCTATTCTCACCTCTGAAATCTGAGTATGAATTTAATTTCTCACCAAGAGCCTCATCTTCATCTGTCATTCTTCCACTGCGGTAAACAATCGACACTCTGATTTTTTTCTTTTTTATTACTCCAGAAATCTACCCCTAGTAACTCATGGTCTTGACTATGAACGCCAGTGAACTGTGGTAGTTTTTGCTAACTAGTATGAAAACTCCTCCACCAATTGCTCCTCTTGTCTCTGCGGTACACTCTGTAACCATCAGGAAAAATCTCACTGTCTAGTACTTCTTCTTTTAACCAACTCTCTACCCCAATTATTAATTGAGCTTCGTGTATCTCTATTAATTTTGCAAATTCGATTACTTTGTTCATTATACTTCTACAGTTCACCATTAACACCCTTAGTACTGGCTTTACATATTCAGCATTTATCTCCTCTTTCCCAGTTTTACCCCAGTCAGTTATCATTTCAGTCACTTCATCTATTTCTTTAACATCTGTGACTTTTCCCATCGTGAATCTGCAATCAGTATCACTTTGATAATCTATTTTTGTCCCTTCACCCTAACCTAAAAAAGGCACTGTCCTGACACCATCATCACTGGAAATGGGCTCCCTCACAGCTTTAGCTAACAACTCAGAAAGTAATCACTTCCCCCTTCTATTTATGTGTAGGCCATGCCTAGTGAAATCCCACCTACCAATGGTGTTCACAGGCACAACCCCCAACACAGTACTAATGCCTTTCCCAAGTAGCACTTCCGTTTCCACATTACCCCCCTCACAGCATAGTTCAATTGTGGCCGGTCATGGGAACTTAGAACCTGCATGAACTCAACCCTGGTATACTGTGCCTCCTTCACCACCTTCCTCAGTTCACTATCTATAACTCGCGTTTCTATCAATACTATTTCCCGCACCTCCCACTATCACTACTCTATGGTCCTTAGTGAAACTCCTACAGAGTGAACCTATATCCTCTATTACCTGACTTAATGTTGCATTAGGTTTGAAAAAACTTGTGACCTGGAATCCTGTACCTAACTGATCCTGCAGAAGAGGGCCGACACCTCTCGCATGGCTACTACCTAGCAGCAGAACCCTTTTTTTTTCTCTATTCTTGCCCTGCACGCCCTTATTCCTAAAGCTCTGCTGCATCTCACCTACTCCTACACCTACAAGAGGCTCTTCTCATCCTGACTCTGGAAACAGGTCAAACCTATTTTTCCCACAATTACTAAATTGTATGGCTTGTTCATCCTGTTAACCATGTTTCTCCTACAACCTGTTACCAGCTCCCACCCATCCTTCTCAACTTCCTCCAATCCACTATCTCTACTTTATGCCTCTACAGCATGAGCCTCGACAAGCTCAGCCCCCACAGGCTGTGCCTGTGCAGTCTGAGCCTCCTCAGGCAGGACCTTCACAGGTTTAGCCTCCACAGGCTGAGCCCCCCACAGGCTGAACCTCCAATAAATACTGTCGAAGATCAAGATGAAGCAGTAAATTGTGCATCTAAATTATTTAATTCACTTCATTTATCTGCATTTCCACCACTCTTCATTAATCCTGGTGTTGGTGTTCCTATCATTCTTCTTAGAAACATTGCTCCACGCCATCTTTGCAGTGGTACCAGATTGGCAGTTGTAAAATTGTTCAAAAATGTAAAAAAAGCAATAATTTTAATCGCCAAATTCAAAAGACAGGATGCGCTAATACCATGTACACCAATAGTATCAACATATACATCACTCTGTTTTAAATAATTGCAATTTCCAACTGAACTTGTTTTTGCAATAACGATAAACAAACCACAAGATCAATCTTGCAAGTATGTTGGTTGAATTTAGAGAAACCATATTTTTCTCATGGGCAGTCGTACATTGGATGCTTCCGTGTAGGAAAACCAAGAGATTTGTTTGTATATATGTCAGATAGAGTCGCCAAAAACATTGAATAACCAAGAGCATTGAAATGAATTTATAACTTAATAAAACAGTAGTTACAATTTATGGTAATCCAAAATATAAACATTATAATCTATACCTAAATAACTAATTCTAACAAAATACAAAAATTTATATCAAACTTTCAATTGTGTTCATTCAAATATATATATATATATATATATATATATATATATGACACTCAAATCTAACTGTAGCAAAGCATTGCCGGGTCAGTTCAGTTACTTATTTATAATAATGTACTGGAGCATGTATCAGTGTGTACATGTGCAAGAAATGAAACTTCTATGTATTTTGCCATGTATTTTTCTCGTTTTATGTTTCTTTGCTCTCGAGTGGACGAACGATACTATCTTTATTGTATTTGCCGGTAAATAGGATCTTTGTCCAAGTTATTCTCGTAAACAAACGAAACGAATATAAATATACAAAAAGCAACTAATAAACAAAAAAGTAACTAAACATATTGATGCGTGTATCAGTGTGTCATAATGGTTACTCCTCCGTATTTAAATACACCATGTGACGTCGTCACGTTGATTTTCAGTAAATATTAAAGCAATTTAAGCTTTAATCTTTTTGATACATTTATGTATACTCACGAAACACATATATTCAACACTTTTACATACATGCATAGAAAACCTAACGCGTAACACAAACTAACTCAAAACGATGAAGCGAATACTCACTAATTAACAAAGTTTAAGTGATTTGGTACTATCGTAGCTGCCTGCGTTAAAGGATCGTTATCTGCGCATGCGCAGAACATTAAGTGCACATACGCAGATCGACAAGTGCGGCTGCATGTGTACGTAACACGTAGCGCTAACAATTAATTTTTTTATTATTATTATTATGTTACCGTGTCAAAAGGAGTTTTACTTCATCAAGAAACGGATAAATAATGTAGTTAAAAATGTTACTTTCCAAGTCGTTAAAATTCGTGAACAACTTCAATTTGTCATGTCATAAATCATCACCCTTGTGTACCATATACCGATTTTTGTAGAAAATATTGTTTTCCATTTTATGTAGGCCATCTTTTCTGTTGTTTGTGTGTTGCAGCTGTTTTCTCCATTTGCTTTGTGTGTTGTTCAAATCCAGTCTTCAGTTTTTCTGCCTATTCTGATATATTACAATCCGTTATGAGCACATTTGAGTAATGTTCTGGTTTTTGTCTGTTTTACCATAGTTTTTGTTAACATACTAATTTCTGAGATTTCAAATCCATGATTTGCTTTTAAGATTGATTTGTGGCTTCCAATGCATGCATTAATAGAGGCCTAGCTAGTTTTCCAACTCTGTATTCCTTATATCTTCTTGTGCTACATTCAATACCTTAGATATTCTACTTTACTTTGGTAACCAAGGTTTCAAATTCATTCTCTAAAATGTTTACTACTTTATGCTTAAATAACTTCTTCAATATGTTTGTCAGGTACTACCAGCTTCCATGTAAGGAATGTTGGGATATTTCGCACAGTTTCTTTCCTCAACCGAAGGGTCCAATATTTTTGCATGATTAAACTGAAGAACACCCTTGGTCAGTCGTCATTGGATTCACAAAGAGTATCCCGTTGTCTAAGTCCTTGACATTTGCTTGTTGGTATCCCATGGAATATGGATTTTACGTGCCATTTGGTGAATTATGTGATCGATTTTAAGTAACAGGTGATTTAATGAGCATTCATGTTCGACACTTATAAGGTATTGATTATAAAAATATTTCTTACTATTTTACTATATTTCTGGAGAAGATCTACGATTAGTCGCAGCAACTTGAATAATGCGGTGACCTCCACTGTATCGTTTGTATAAAGAGGTCTGCTATGAAGCTGTTTACAGAAGAATTACTGACCCGAAGGTATCGATTGTACTAACGGCTCTACGGTGAATAAGTCTTAAGGACGAGGATTGCTGAATCCACTGTGTCTTTTAATTTACAGGTCTGTGCTGAAGCAGTCTCAACGACAAGGACAGCTGACTTCACTGTGTCGTTTAATTTACCGGTCTGATGTGAGGCAGTCTCAAGGAAGAGGACTGCTGACTGCACTGTGTCGGTTAATTGACAGCAGTCTCAAGGAAGAGGAGTGCTGACTCCACTGTGTCGGTTACCACTGTGGCCTGAAGCAGTCTGAAGGATGAGGAGTGCTGAATCCACTGTGTCAGTTAATTTACAGGTCTGTCCTGAAGCAGTCTCAAGAACGAGGAGTGCTGACTCCACTGTGTCGGTTAATTTACACGTCTGTCCTGAAAGAATCTCAAGGAAGAGGAATGCTGACTCCACTGTGTCGGTTAGTTTACAGGTCTGTCCTGAAGCAGTCTCAAGGATGAGGAGTGCTGACTCAACTGTGTCGGTTAATTTACAGGTCTGTCCTGAAACAGTCTCAAGGAAGAGGAGTGCTGAATCCACTGTGTCGGTTAATTTACAGGTATGTCCTGAAATAGTCTCAAGGATGAGGAGTGCTGACTCAACTGTGTCGGTTAATTTACAGGTATGTCCTGAAAGAATCTCAAGGAAGAGGAATGCTGACTCCACTGTGTCGGTTAGTTTACAGGTCTGTCCTGAAGCAGTCTCAAGGACGAGGGGTGCTGACTCCACTGTGTCGGTTAGTTTACAGGTCTGTCCTGAAATAGTCTCAAGGAAGAGGAGTGCTGAATCCACTGTGTCGGTTAATTTACAGGTCTGTCCTGAAGCAGTCTCAAGAACGAGTAGTGCTGACTCCACTGTGTCGGTTAATTTACAGGTCTGTCCTGAAAGAATCTCAAGGAAGAGGAATGCTGACTCCACTGTGTCGGTTAGTTTACAGGTCTGTCCTGAAGCAGTCTCAAGGATGAGGAGTGCTGACTCAACTGTGTCGGTTAATTTACAGGTCTGTCCTGAAACAGTCTCAAGGAAGAGGAGTGCTGAATCCACTGTGTCGGTTAATTTACAGGTATGTCCTGAAATAGTCTCAAGGATGAGGAGTGCTGACTCAACTGTGTCGGTTAATTTACAGGTCTGTCCTGAAAGAATCTCAAGGAAGAGGAATGCTGACTCCACTGTGTCGGTTAGTTTACAGGTCTGTCCTGAAGCAGTCTCAAGGATGAGGAGTGCTGACTCAACTGTGTCGGTTAATTTACAGGTCTGTCCTGAAACAGTCTCAAGGAAGAGGAGTGCTGAATCCACTGTGTCGGTTAATTTACAGGTATGTCCTGAAATAGTCTCAAGGATGAGGAGTGCTGACTCAACTGTGTCGATTAATTTACCACTGTGGCCTGAAGCAGTCTGAAGGATGAGGAGTGCTGAATCCACTGTGTCAGTTAATTTACAGGTCTGTCCTGAAGCAGTCTCAAGAACGAGTAGTGCTGACTCCACTGTGTCGGTTAATTTACAGGTCTGTCCTGAAAGAATCTCAAGGAAGAGGAATGCTGACTCCACTGTGTCGGTTAGTTTACAGGTCTGTCCTGAAGCAGTCTCAAGGATGAGGAGTGCTGACTCAACTGTGTCGGTTAATTTACAGGTCTGTCCTGAAACAGTCTCAAGGAAGAGGAGTGCTGAATCCACTGTGTCGGTTAATTTACAGGTATGTCCTGAAATAGTCTCAAGGATGAGGAGTGCTGACTCAACTGTGTCGGTTAATTTACAGGTCTGTCCTGAAAGAATCTCAAGGAAGAGGAATGCTGACTCCACTGTGTCGGTTAGTTTACAGGTCTGTCCTGAAGCAGTCTCAAGGACGAGGGGTGCTGACTCCACTGTGTCGGTTAGTTTACAGGTCTGTCCTGAAATAGTCTCAAGGAAGAGGAGTGCTGAATCCACTGTGTCGGTTAATTTACAGGTATGTCCTGAAATAGTCTCAAGGATGAGGAGTGCTGACTCAACTGTGTCGATTAATTTACCACTGTGGCCTGAAGCAGTCTGAAGGATGAGGAGTGCTGAATCCACTGTGTCAGTTAATTTACAGGTCTGTCCTGAAGCAGTCTCAAGAACGAGGAGTGCTGACTCCACTGTGTCGGTTAATTTACAGGTCTGTCCTGAAAGAATCTCAAGGAAGAGGAATGCTGACTCCACTGTGTCGGTTAGTTTACAGGTCTGTCCTGAAGCAGTCTCAAGGACGAGGGGTGCTGACTCCACTGTGTCGGTTAGTTTACAGGTCTGTCCTGAAGCAGTCTCAAGGATGAGGAGTGCTGACTCCACTGTGTCGGTTACCACTGTGGCCTGAAGCAGTCTGAAGGATGAGGAGTGCTGAATCCACTGTGTCGGTTAATTTACAGATCTGTCCTGAAATAGTCTCAAGGACGAGGGGTGCTGACTCCACTGTGTGTGTTAATTTACCGGTCTGATCTGAAGCAGTCTCAAGGACGAGGAGTGCTGACTCCACTGTGTCGGTTAATTTACCTGTCTGATCTGAAACAGTCTCAAGGAAGGGGAGTGCTGACGTCACTGTGTCTGTTATCTCCACAGGTCTGCACTGGGTCTGTTCCAAGGATGAAGAGTGCATGCCGCGCTCCGAGTGTGTGGTGCCAGTAAATGCGACTAACACTAACAACACCAACGCCAACAGCAGCTCTGCGTCAAACAGCAACATGACGCGCGTCTGCCTGTGCAAGCCCGGATATACAGAGAGCTCAGACGGATACGAATGTAACGGTAAGTGTGTGGATACTATTTCTGCTCCTGTATCTCGACAACGGTAGATCATAGTGCGCACCTGTTTCTTTACCTCTAAACGGCATCAATCGCTGGTTGGATCCAATTTCTTTTGTGGTAATGGTAAACATATTTCTTTAATAAAGTGTAAATTAGCAAATGCCGACCTCGATAGAGGAAGAGTCGGATTTTTGGCACGACATGCGGGAGGTCGCTGGTTCGAGTCAGAGTGTTGTGTGTGTGGTGTGTTTTCTTCCACTTGGATAGTCAGAAAAATACTTAAAACTTTATTAATACACAAGATGATCATATAAATACATTGAAGTTGGCTTTATGACTGACACGCCAAAAAAAGTGAATTTTACACTCCTCTTATGGTGACAGGTGGCACTTGAAACTTCTCTGACACACTGAAGACCCTGTTTTCAAGACAGATGGTTGACGTCATTGCTGTTAGAGTCGGAATAGGGGGTAAGAAATAAGTAGGCTGTGGCGTTCATCGGGAGTGATTTCTGGAAATGAGCCTTCAGAGGTTGTTCACTTAGTTTGAACCATTTTGCTTACGTGTTACCTATAGCCCAGAACAGTTTGTGTAATTAGTGTAACCGATAGCGATCTGATGTAGTAATAATCGGTATTTGTCTACACATCAACAATTAAAGGCTTGTTGTCAGTGACGAAGTGTATCAGTAAACACACTAAAGGCCGTGAACAAAAAACCTGTTACGTGGACAGCAGGAGATTTAAGAAACAAAAAAGTTTAAAACTGAAACATCCACAGTTCATCTAAATGTAGAATATTTACACCATTTTAGGGCAAAATATGAGCGAAGAGCTTCTATTAATTTATACTCATATAACGCTATTTTATGACTTTGCTGTCAGCAAATAAATAACAGACTAACTTTTAGTTACTGACGTGACTCTTCATGTGGAAATTGTCAAAATTTCCTTGAGGTATTCTTCACTTAGGCACCATCTCGCGATGGAAGTAGGTGATTGACTCAACCAGCGTCGTCCTTGAGGACAACCAGTCTCCCTCAGAAGAAAAATATCGATAATTTCTAAATGAACAGTTCAGATCAGTAATGAGAGAATAGTGGGTTAATTTTATTTCATTTTTACCTGTCGACAGTGAAAGTTTTTATAAACGATCTTTGATCAACTGGTGATACAAAATTTCAAGCTTCATATTAATGGTAGAGGTGTCTGTACACTGTGTACCCCAGTGTTCACCTAGAATAATCATGAAGGAACGGAAAAAGACAGGCAGGAATTGCTGCATGCATGTTATTTGCAACTACAGTGTTTGCCAACGTTCACGGTAAAATAAAAACAAGAAAAATTGTGTGCTGTGTTGCAAGAAGCGCATGAAGCCTGTAATCTCGGGGCCTTTATCGCCATCGCATGACTACTGTCTGATATTACGCTGCAGACGTGGTTTTCTAGGGTATCAGTTTACTCAACACTTCTTTCCATATTTCACAGCGGACAAAATTTCAGTATCTTTAGATATGTTTTTTTCGTTTTATAAAAGTCACGAAGCTTTGATGCAATCACGCGCTCCTTTGTGGCCAGTCACATTATAACCACAAGCTGTCTCCAACATCGACGAATTCATAGAGAGATAAAGCTTGATTCTGGGTGAAACACATTCATTATGGCGCCCACAAAATCCTAAATCGCGTGTTGTACCATGCATAAAAAGTAAACAACGCGTAAAATAGAAGCAAGAGCACTGAGTATTTTTAGTCTTATATATCTACTCTAATCGCAAAATTTAAATTCCACTAGTTTTATCCAGCATTCTGAAACACTATTTACTTTATATTTACTTGGTTTTTGTCACTGTGAACCTCAACAAAGAGTATAAACAGCGTTTTGAAATTAAACGTCAATTCACTGCATACGTAAAACTTGGTTCAAATAACTAGAAACTTGTTATTTACTACTCAACGCTTAGTAAAGATTTTTTTCCTTTTCTCGTTTACTAAAGATGTTAGTGAACTCTTCTCTTCAGCCTTTTTTTGTCACCAGCATTTTTATTGATCTGATGCACAACTGGACTCCTTACTCTCGTAATTTTGACCATATGAAACCTAAGTCCTCAGTCACTTGTTTCCAGGTCTCCAATATTTACCTACCTCTAAAAATACGTTCAGTCACACTCTCTGTCAAAAGCCTTCTATAATCTCTTTTTTCTACCTACCATTTCTACCATACTTCCGTTGACACACATAATTTTCAGCATCCCATTAAAGCAGCGTGCCCCTGTAGACAACTCAGGCAACATAAACGCGAGAGAGGTCTCCGAACAGTGTAGGGTTTTTATTTATTTGGCACTTGGCAAGTTGACATGCTCTCTTAAAGAAATGGAGACAAAATGTCTTGTTCATAACGGTATTTCTGTCAGCACCACAACTAGATGAATTTGTTTAGACTGCTAATTTGTTGCTGGCGACAAAAGCATACAGGAATCAGTATAGTTACAAATTCTTCGAAGCTAGAAGAGCTGGTATTGATGTTGGTAGCTGTTGGCCTTCCCCTAGTAAGGGCCTTATGAGAAAGTCACGAATCGCAATATATTTACAGCAGCGAACGATGAAGTGTTCTTAGGGTGCAATCGTAGGTTGGATTGTCGACAATTTTCAGCCGATGGTGTTGTCGCCAGCGCCCCTAGTTGTTACCAGTTTATTGGAACATACACTTTTGTCCAACCACAATTTAATTTGGATGTGTTGCTGTACTGATTCGTAAAATCTACCTTTACTAAGGGACTCTGCCTTCCATTCACAATACTAATACACCATAAATATATTTTTAAACTAGCTGAAGTAGTGAGCATTGGGGTATTTCGAAAAGTATCTCATCGCCATTATTTGCCCATCCTTGGCTAGTGCCTCGACTTTCTCATTTCCCGCTACTCAGCGATATGCTTTAATCAAAGTCATTGTGACTGACTGACCTTGGTCCTCTAATACGGGATACCCAACCTATAGTATAATGCTGAGAGCCAGAAGGTTGAAGTGCTCGGTGGTGGTGTGATGTTTTCGAAGCTGTATTGCTGACATTGAATATGGGAGTCTAATAATTCATTTGCTATCAGAATTGCTGGCATTCCGTAGGGCATCTAAAATCACCGTCAGTTCTGCTGTCGTGATGCTAAAAATCTGAAACAGTTGTATATCCTGTACTTTCCTGAGTTTTAACAAATGCACATCCTACGCCATCTGCACACTTAGATGCGTCAGTATAGTAAATCAGAGGTTTTCTCCAGCATTCGATAAGCTGTACCATTGTTGTACTATCCCGTGAATTTCGTTGTTGGTAATGGTATTGTTGAATGTTTAGTTATTTTACAAGATTTTTTACAAGATAAGACGCACCATAAAAGAGGAACCCATACAGTAAAGGGAAGACAGGACCAGACTGAGATGGTATGGACATGTAAAGAGAGAATGGAAGCTCAGAGAATCCCAAGAAAAATCCATGAAATTAAGATGCATGGTAAACGACCCAGAGGAAGACCAAGAGATGGATGGCTGAGTGTGTACGGAAGAGAGGAGAGGACCGGAACAAAGCCGTGACAGAGAGGTGGTGGGATTGGAGAGGCTTGTGAATAAAGCAGACCCGGCCAGAGGCTGGAAACTGTTGAGGATGATGATGATGACAAGATTTTTTAAAGTTTCTATGTCATGACTTAATGAATTGCCTTTGTAGGGGTAGTAAATTAGTTAGGGCTATTGCTATAAATGTCATGGGCTTGCGCAGTCCACTAGTAATACTTTCAAACTGTTAAAATTGCAGAGCTGGTGCATGCATTTCTTGGCGAAATATTGTCAGTTCGTGGCCCTCCATGATGGCGAGTCACCAGCACTCTCCTACACAGAAGTTTATGAATTTTTCACTAACTGCTTTTGATTTTAAACAGTAAACACACCTCACACTTCTCTTTCACGCGGAAAATAGCAACAACGAAGCAGTGGCTAGCTCACAATGTCGCCTCCTCGGCGATCAGAAGTGAACATCGCAGTGTAGAGTTTGTCCCAGTGTCAGATTGTGTCTGCGAAAAGTGTGGTTCTGTATTCGAGCGGAATTTAAGGAAGAAACCTTATTCACAATATCCAATATGCAACTATTTCCCTCCTTTCTCTGCTATACTTCCCGAGAACGCTGTGCTGTAAACATAAGACTTTAGATAGATCTTTCTAATGCCGACGCTGGCAACTTTGCAGATAGCGTCTTAGCCTTAGGCATGGGTATTTTTAATTAAATGTTGTCTCCATCCAGTGTTGTCGGTACTTTGGCGAACAAAAATGCTTGAAATAATACAAGTACATTGAAAAACACTGTATAGACAAAAACATCAACGAGCACTAGTGATTCTGTAATAAACATTGTGAATTGACTGGTCAGAAAATAATTTTACTGCAACACAGTTACTTTACTTTCATAAGTCCATTTATTATATTCAAAGTAAAGAAACGTTGTGAAACTGGGTAAATGATATAAAAGCTGAAAGACATTTAAAAAAACTTTCTAATTATTAAATAAATGTTTGGTACAGAAAGTTTTAATTTAAAGAAGTCGAAACGCTAAAACAGATATTACATTCTGTTCTCGCCAAGTTCATCCAGTAATTAGTTTCGATGTCTAATGACATGTTCCAGCAGATTCTGAATTAGTGCAGAAATCTACTCAAATCGTCTCGATCCGTTTGTACAGTTTTTGATTTCGTAACTGTTCGAAAAAAAAAATTATTTTCATGGGCTAACCGCTTGAAATCTTAAAATCCGTCATTTAGTTTAAATATCTTGAAATAAAATTAGAGAGGTACGAAGAGATTTCAAAATTTATTGGGAGAGACTGATGAGGGTAAGTACCGTAGAGTTGAGGGAAACTGGTGGAAAAAATAAATAAAAAAAACTGCTTAGATACGGTGGTGTAGTTTGGGACTCACATTATGGTTACAAATGCAGGATATTGTCAGGGGACCGCAGAATACAATCAGCAACTGGTATGATAAAGCAGCTGGATTGGGGTTCACTGGAAGATTGGAGGAAGATGAAGAGAGTGTTGTGAATGAATATATCATACATTAGAGACGAATTTTTGATGAACATTAGTATCAGAATTAGGAATATTACATGGAAGGAAAAAGAACAATGACTAAGCTGACATTTGATTTTCGAGATTAAGAGATGGCGAAAAGTTTCCTTTATATTCAAGAGAGTCAGGGATCCGAAGAAATTACCGAAAGAAATTCTTAATAATTTACCATACACACAAAAACAATTCAAAACAAAAATCCAGAGAGGGCAAAAGTGGTGATATTAAATCAAAAGAATTTTCCATTAGTAATACTAAGTGCTCAGATGTTAAGCTTTTAGATTACAATTCGTATATGTGATGAAATGATCCCGCCCCGTTGGCTCAGTTGGTTCTGCACCGTGATGGTGTCCGCCGCCTGACACGGAATTGGCTGGTTCGAGTCCTGGTAGTAAAGGAGATTCGACTAATCAGGACTTGACCAGCAGAGAAACAAAACTAGTGGTCGGCAGTTTCTAATCACCAGATTGTGCTCCAAAGTCGTGGGCCAAATACCAAGCCTCTCCACATTACGAATACAATGAGGGCAAACGAATAGGGATATTAGGCGTGGAGTTGGTGAGAAACCTGAATGGTACGTCACGGGGTTTCCCCTTCTCCCTTCCTCCATATTTCATTCATTCATAATACATCACACTGAACACATACACGTCACAGTCATCCATACAAAACAGTAAATACGTACAGTACTTGCTGTTATCACTGAGGAAGGAGGGTAAGCACGGAATTTTAAATTTACCAATGAAACTACATATCAACTTAACAGCATAGGAAAAAAAAAAGAAGATGATAAAATTGTAATAGGAATAACATTTTTTTAAATGCGTTTGGGGTCCTATTAGTACAGTAAAATAGGAAGCTACTGCTTTTTTATTATTTTTAATTTGTCTGTATGTCTTTAAATTGAGATTAGCGGGATTCACGCAAAAACTATTTTTCTGATTTTGACGGGGTTTCGATTAATGCAGAGCCCTTTGGCCTCCGGGTAAAACAGGGTATGTTTCATTTTGATATGAATTCTGAAAGTTGAGAAATTTAAGATGAAATTGCCAGAAATTACCATCCACTTTTTGCTGAATCGGCCGGATTTTGAGGATTTCAAATAATGAACATTTCAGGTATTAGGAGTATAACAAGGTAGATTTTGTTTTGATATGACGTCGCAACTGGAAGAAATTAAGTATGACAGGAAATTAGTACCCACTTTTCGCTGAACGCGATTCATGCAGAAACTACATCTTGGGATTTCGAACAATGTAAAGCCCGTAGCGCCATATGTAGTATTAGGTAGGCCTATGTTTTGTTTTGATGTGACGTAGAAAAGCTGAGAAATATGGATACAAGGATTCACAAATTTGTATCCATTTAAGCATAAGTTAGTACTCGGAATTGAAATGTTTATCTTGATTTCAGCGTACAAGGCATCGTTCTATTTGGAGCAAATAAGTTACTGTGTGTTGTGGAGATCCTTCAACTTGCGATCAGTGATGGACAGGAGTCGTGTGTCATGTACCTAGTGATAATGTTGGTTTAAGAGAGTGGTCTGCCAACACGAACGAACTTTAAGCTAGCAACATGATAGGTATCACATTTTAATATGAAATAATTAGTCCAAGAAGATTCACTTTCTAGTTTTAATTTCCGTTAAGGCATCTAACTCCAAAGATACTAGGTGCAAACGTAAATAAATGCTCCAGCGATTCAGCTTTGAACTCCAAAACTCAACTAACTTTCAAAAACTACACTCGTCTCTGCCGGTCGCTTGTATAGGTTTTACAGAAAATTCCAGAATATTTCAAAGACTTTCGACAGATGTTTCTTGAACTTTAACAATAGCTATACAATTAAAATCACATTAAAATAATCAGAATTAATACAAAATCATTCACAATGATTATTAAATGCACAGAAATGAAAATTTATATCGCGATGCATCATGACATGTGATACAGGGAATGTATTAATTGTGATTGAAGTTTTGTTTTGCTAGCTTCAATATTAGCTGAGTTTGTGGTTAGGCTGAAATGCAACCTGGACCAAGTTGACAACTGAAGCTTTTTGCTACAGCACAGCTGACGATAAATTACAATGAGCTTTATTTTATAAGAATTATATTTAGCTAAGCAACCGGAGAGAAATAAATTACTGTAACACTCCGTTAAACCCGTCATTTTTGACGGGCTTTAGGGCTAGTAATAATAATAATCGGAAATTGGCTGTTCTAGAACTGTCATTTGATAGCTCGACTTGCATCTCACACATTGTGGCCAGAGTTCGCGTGTTCTCATGACTCTGTTTATGTTTTTGTAATTATTAATTTAATTTTTATTTTGTCCGCGATCACCTTAGGTTTGGTTTACGGTCCACAGGTTGGCAAACCCTGTTCTATACCAAAGTTAAATTTTTTCATCTAGAATGCTCCTAATTTTTACAAACCAAAGTAAAAAACATACATAAGCAGTATTTTTTTTTTTATGGAGAAAAACTTTTAAAATCAATTTCCGTCTTGGTTCGAATTTGAAAATCCGCGGCGTGGTGATGATTGAAATCTCCGGAAAATTATGTGAAACAACAATCATATGCAGTGGCGAATATAGAATATATTTTCGGGGAGGGCCAAGATTAATGTAAGGTTAGGTTAAGTAATTTTAAGTAGACACCCCATGATACTTAATATCAGTTTTCCTGCTCATATTCAGAGGATAATTTGCGCTGAATGCCCCTTTTACTTTGCCGAGATCACGTTTCTTTATTGTTCACATTAAATAATAAAAAATATATCTATTTTTAAACAAACCAAATGATGAAAAGATCTCAGTTACTATTATTTCAAACATTGGTCAAGATTTTAATAATGTCTCATCTGTAAACACTTATCCTAATTAAAAGAGTCAAATACGCGATTTTGATTATCGTGTTTGGAGGGGCTCTAGCTATACATAATGTTTTGTTTTGTAATGGATGTATAAATTGCCAAGACCCCTATTTTTTCTTTTTATATACACATGCATATATGTGTTTTATCAACTATCATTCAAATGATTGTTTTGAGTATCGTTTTGGAGAGGCCTTAAAAGAAGGTTTAAATAAATGCAATGTCAATGAAAATGCAACGAAATTTGTTTTATTAATCGTTTATCCAACTGACAATAAAAAGAATACAATAAGAGAAGAACAAAACTAACAAAAAGGAACTTCAATTTTTACATATATCAATGATTACAAAACAAAGTCTAGGTTTCTTGGTACACTTGCAAACTTATCAAGAACTTCATCATCACTAACTATATTGTCTCTGTAGATAGAAAGTAAAGCAAGTCTGTTAAGCCTACTTTCAGATGTGCTGTTCCTTAGGTAAGTCTTCAGTCTTCTCAGGGTGGAGAAAGTTCTCTCTACGGTTGCGACAGAAACTTTATATTCTGAGCTTAAAAGAGGCTTTCTGACAGCAGCTGTAATATTTATACATCTATTCTTCATTTGTCCATAATTTTATTTCATTCTCCCATAGACCACGTCTAATTTACTAACGACAATTTTCTTTCCTGCCTCTTCGCACTTTTCTTGTAACAACTTTTTTGTTTTCTTGTATTTCTTGTTTATATAATTTCTAAAATGTCTTTACAGCTCTCTTCCCGCTTTTTCATTCTGAGCATTTTCATACCTTATCCTCTGATCCATCAACTACAAAAAAATTTCTACGATCCATGGTTTTCGGGTGGCTTGTTTCATAAAGCCTAATGTTTGTTTATCGGCTCTGACTATTTCTCTCTTTAATGCATTCCATTCGTCCTTAATTGAACTCCTATCACAGTTACTTCTTAGACTCATCTTTCGTATAAAATTGGTTCAGACTGTTCGTCCTCCAGTCTGTTCTTCTTGTATTGCTTTGCAAAATAGTTGGTGATGATTCTACGATTGCTTTCATCGATACAATTCCAATTATTTTAGGTGATGACTTGTATCTAAAATAAATAGCCTTAAGGGATGGCGGAAAGGAGTTCTTCCTGCGGTGGCAGTATGGCAAGATAAAGACAGAGGGAGTGTCAGATGTGCAAAACCATGGACCTCCATTTAACCGTCGTTTAGAATGCATTTTACCTGCGTCCCATAGATCATTTGTGTTATTTATTTATTTATCAATCTTGTTCCATGGATCCCTGCTGAGGAAGTACCTCTGGGATGTGAAACATGTCATTGTTGATACATATACACATAATATGAGTCAAATCATAGTAAATATATATATACACATATTTTACAAATACAAGAAATAATAATAAACATACATTTTGCATATGAGTTTTGCAAACGTCATAATGAGTACAATTAATTATTTTCTTCAAATTCTTAAATGGAGAAGAAGGAGTTGCCAATAAGATAATCTCTAAGTATTTGTTTAAATACATCTTTATTATCTGAAAGCTGTTTTATACGATTAGGTAGTTTAATAAACAGATGTATCCCAGAATAATTAACTCCTCTTTGTACTAATGACAGAGATGTTTGTGTTTTATGCAAGTTATTTCTGTTTCTTGTATTGAAACTGTGTACCTGTGAATTAGGTGTAAACAGATTAAAATTTTCTATGACAAAGCTCATGAGAGAATATATATACTGAGAACACGTTGTAAGAATATTGAGTTTCTTAAAGAGTTGTCTGAAAGAAGTTCTTGGTTTTACCCTACACAGAAACTAATAGCTCTTTTCTGTGCTATGAAAACTTTTTTTACTTTGTGAAGAGTTTCCCCAAAAAATTATGCCATATGACATTACTGAATGAAAATATGAGGAGTACACCTGTTTCATTAATTCTAGATCTGCTGTTAGAGAAAGTGTTCGTATTGCGAAGGTGGCACTACTTAACTTTGTCAGTAGTGTAGTGATATGATCATGCCAACAGAGTTTCTGATCTATTTTAATACCAAGAAATTTTATACTCTCTGTTTCTAAGATTGTGTTGTTTTTATAGTTTATACATATATCTGGCTGTGCATAGTTTTTTGTTTTAAACCTAATATAATGTGTTTTTTCAAAATTTAATTTTAATGAATTTGCCTTAAACCAATTTGCTACTACTCTAAGTACTTCATTTACATTAAATTCTATAGTACTGTTTGGTGTTTTACGCACAGTCAGGTTAGTGTCATCTGAAAATAAAACACTCTTAACTTTGTCGGATAAATTTCCAGGAAGGTCATTGAAGTATAACAGAAAGAGGAGGGGACCTAAGACAGAGCCTTGTGGAATTCCATGTTTTATTTTCTCCCAGTCTGATGAAGCATCTTTACTTATTTTAGAATCAAAAATTGTAACTTTTTGCATTCGGCTTTCAATGTATGATTTAAACCATTTACCTGCGGTCCCAAAAATACCATAGTATTCCATTTTTTTCAAAAGTAATTCATGATTTACACAGTCAAATGCTTTTGCAAGATCACAAAATATTCCTACAGGATTCATTTTATCATTCAGTTCCTCAAATGTGTTATTTAAAAATGAATATATAGCCATTTCTATGAATGATCCTTTTTTGAACCCAAATTGTGAATTAGTGAGGATATTATAGTGTGTAACATCTTGTCTCTGGTGTAACATGTTTTATTACTCTACTATACATGACTTTTTCAAAAACCTTTGAGAATGTTGAAAGTAATGAAATGGGACGATAGTTGTCTACACATGTTACTTCTCCTTTTTTAAATAATGGTTTTACAACAGCATATTTTAGTCTATCGGGAAAAACACCTTGTATTAAGGATTCATTACAAATGTGAGCAAGTACATGACTGATACAGTCTGAACATCTTTTCAGTAATTTACTTGAAATATTGTCATAGCTGGAAGAATTTTTAGGTTTTAATTGTTTAATGAGTTTATTTATTTCTGAGACTGTTACTGGTGGCAATTTCATCTCCACAAAGCTATTTGGGAAAGCAGTCTCAAGAAGCCTTAGAGCACTATGTGGGGATTGCTTTTCTATGCCTAATTTATCTATTACTGACGTAAAATGTTTGTTAAATATTTCACAAACTTCCCCTACTTCGCTATACACATATCCATTTTGTTCTATTTTTATGTATTTAGAGTGATTTACAGTTTTTCCTGATTCAGTCTTTATTATATTCCATATTGTTCTCATTTTATTGTCTGAATTTTCCATTTTCGCCGATATGTACCTGTTCTTGGCCTTCCTTATTACATTTCTTAGTATTTTAGAATAAATTTTATAGTGAACTTTCAGCGTATAGTTATCTGATTCTCTCATTTTTAAATAAAGGTCCCTCTTTGTTTTACTAGAGATTCTAATACCCTTTGTTATCCATCCCATGCCCAGTTCATTGTTTGGAGTGTTGAGAATTTTCCTTTTTTTGAAACTACCTTCAAAAAGTGTTAGAAATATATTCAGAAGGGAATCAAATTTCGCATTAACACCCTGCGCATTATATACTTCTAACCAGTTTTCATTGTTTAAGGTATCTATGAAGAGTTTTATATTATTTTCACTAATATTTCTTCTATAATTGCGAGGATGAAACCGGTGGGTAAGCAGTTAGCGCTTCCTGTCTACGGGTATTTTGATTGTGGCTTACCATCGTTTCTCAAAACAGCCTGCTCATAAGCTTATATTCCACGAGAGCTTATGATTGTAATAATGAATGTTTTTCATTTCCCAGTTGTTTGTGTACAGTATTAACCTCCGCCGTTTTGTTGCAGGTGGCGAGTTGGTAACGGACGTACTGTCCTTGGTGGCACTGATGGCAGTTTGTGTAGCAGCCATACTGTGAATTCTTTGGTGCTGTACAAGAAGCTCCTCACTAGCTTCAGCAATAGGACATCAGTGCTACAGTTTATTTTTCCATTATTTAAGTACGTACGCACGACTACGGTGCCTCATTTGGTTAATTAATCCATGAAATTATTTAATTGCCACTATACGATTTCTGTTACAATGCGAGAGCTACCAGGTGTATGCAGGACGATCTTACTATTTTTATTCTGACAGTTAGAAGATTAACTATTTAGTAGTTTTAAGTCGCATTGATTTGCGTTAACATTAAATACCTGCAAATGTTTGAAAGTTTATTGAATTATAAAATCTGCACCATGTAGAATCATTAACCAAATATGTCGTTTAAAACTACACCATAGTGTCTCCTATTTCTGGCGAATTGTAGGCACAGTAAAGATGTCTTTCAGCTATAGAACAGTTGTCGTTTCATCCATTGCGTTAGCACCACCTCTTGACTTTCTTTTTCGAGAGTTTTGAGTATCTTTATAATAAACTTTCTTATCGAACTTGGGACATATTACTCCTCAACGAATTCAATTCGAAACGACGGAAATAATTCTTTGTTACAAACTTCTTGTACTCTATATAAATCAGTTTACCTGTTTACCGAAAGATGAGCATTCTTAATTCATCTTCATTCACAGCAATGATTTAAAGACATATGATACCAAAATCTAACAATAAGTTTCTCTGTAGTTCATACAAGTGTTCTGCGTGTAAAATTTGGACATGAGTGGAACAAATATGAGATTATAAATGACAACTAATATCCAGCTTCGTTCGGCAAAGTAATCATGTGTCATCGAATTTTGTCATTTCACTTTAAAAAATGAAGTAGCTGATTGCATATCCAGTTTCATAAAACTTGTACTCTTAGTAATTTTAATTGTGCAGTAATTCTTGACAATAATTTGTCTAAACTAAGTTTTAACTTCAAAAGCTATCGCAGTCTTGTATAAAAACGAACTAAATTTGTTTTTAAGGTTTGTTAATTATTTTCCCTTGTTCGACTGAATTCGGTATCCTAGCCACTCAGCAGTTCCATGAGATAAAACTACAAAACCAGCAAATGCTCGCTTTTGTACAGAATAAGGTCTTTGGGTAAAGATCTTTCAAGGATGCTAAAGTAAAAAGGTTAAGACGCTTTTTATTCTGTTGGTTGTGACCTATGCTCTTATAAGTAATATTTTTATGGTATGAAAATAACTAAATTACCTCCTTACGGACGGATAATATCTTAAGCAAATGAAAAAATATTTACGTGTGTGATAAACTGAAAGATGTTGCCTTAAAATTTTATATTCTGTGAGCTTGTACTCTTCTAAGGGAAACAAGACATTTGCCTTAATATCAACAATCAACAACTCATTTTTGGCACTTTGGAATTATATACATTATAACTAGATATTTTTTTTTTATTAAAAAAAAAAGGATTTTATTTGATACCTTCTGTAGGTTCGTGCTGTTTGTATAAGACGTTGAATATAAGCAGGTGCCTATGCTACAGATACATTGAAGATTTTTACACTGAAGTATTTGTTCCTAAAGAAAGGTATTTTTTACAATGAGGTAAACACTTGATAGTAATAATAAGAAAAACAATGTAACACTAAAATAATAGGCTTAAATGTGTCGCTTCTACATACTATATTTTTTATAATCCAAGTACAATTTTTGCACCAAAGTTTTGTCAATTGTTTAGCATTTCTTTCATTTGGAAAAGAAATTATTAATCTCAATTGGGCCACGTTTCTTGAGGCCTAACGATGTAAATATGTTTTAGATGCTTGTCAGACAATAATAAAATTCGTTACAATTAATATTTTAAATAAATCAACAGCACATTTAGTCCGTCCTTGATCGATGCCCTTTAGCAAAATAACAAACTACTACCAAGGTGAAGTTGAAAGATTGATTCATAAGATAGATGATGCTCTAATTTAATTTCGTAATTATAAGTTGAAATAACTGTGTTTTCCTTGTGATGCAATGATACATTTATATGAATCGTCTCATTAAGACGGAAGAAACGCGAAAAAAAATAGACAATGTATATTTAATGTGGTAAAATTCATATTACAAGTAGTATGTTAGTTACAATAATATCACAAATTTCTACGTTTATAATCAACTAATCATTGCCTTCTAATTTTGTTAAATGTCAGCTTTCATTTCACAAACCTATAATTATATAAAATTTCCATAAAAGTCGTGAAACGAGATAGAACAATTCTCTTTTGTGACTGGAAAAACAAATTTATAATGTATAAAACGTTTCACGGGGGAGCACGTCAATTTTGAGTGACGTTTCGAAGTCTCTCTACAACTCCATCAAATTTGCCAGCTTTTCCCATTTCCACGAGAGGACAATTGAATTTTCAGATATCCACGACCGTACAACCGGAAGGGTGATGTATGTTACAAAAGTAAAATTTATAGAGAAATTCTTTTTTATTTTTGAAAATAATTGTAATTACAATAAAAAATACTTCTGCGGAAGAAATCGTTTTTCACTACCTTTATGCGATCAAATTTCACAGTGAAAGTAATTTTACATATTTTACAATATGCGGTGCAATCGTTTTCCTAATACCGCCAAGTCTTAAACCCTTCATTTGACAACCACTCGACTCGGGAGTGTCAACAACGTTTCAGTATTTTCTTTGGTAATTGACTCATTATTTCTTTGCAAATTACAAATTAATAACACTATTCATTCTTTAATTTTCCGCGAAAAAAACGAGAACAACGTTCCGTTTTCGACGTAGTGTAGGTAACTGAAACAATAATCCAATTGCTTCGCGATAATCGGATTTGTCGTAAACGTTTGAAAACAGAGCGTAAAAGTTAAATTATGTTCAACGAATGGGGGAATAAGGAGCGTAATTTTTAAAATTACTTAATAACCGGACATTTTGTGTACAGTCGCATATAGTGAAACGGACAAATCGTGATAGAACTGGACAATCTGGTAGAAAACCGGACGATTGGCAGCTCTACGCCCTGTCCTTGTTGGAAGCCCGAGAACGAGTTATTACACCGGGAAGGCTTCCTTCCATTCTTTCATCAAATCTAGAATATCTTTCAAAATATTTATGACTTTCCAGCAAGAAGAAGTGAGCGGGTCAAATATTTTTGTCTCTCATATCACACAGAGCGCACCTGAAAGGGATATTTGTCCAAAAAACTAACACAAGCAAAAATATTTTTTTTCCATGCTTAAATTTTTTTTAAATGTATCGGAATGTTTTTCTTATATCATCACCCGATTCATTATTAATTTAAAGGGGCGTCTGTCAACCCAATCTTAAGCAATTTATCTTTGCACTGTAATGTATGAAAACTACTGCTTTATCATCATAAAGTAACCTATAGTATACGCCTGATTCCACCATCGTTCACACTGTTATTATTAAAGTTTTCAGGCGTGGTAGCTAAATGTGAATAAAAACACTATCTATGTTTCAAAATTATTGTATGTAAATATAACGCAATTTGTAATGCATTATGAGCTTAATTAGAATAATGGAGTGTGTTTAGCTGTGTTGCAGTATACTGTAGCCTACTTTATCTGTTATCTGATGACACGCAATTCTCAGCGTCTGTTTCGCGTTACGTATCAAGACAAAGGAAAGGTTCATGTATTTTAACATTATTCTTCTTTCAGTTATCTTTTGTAGTTAACATATAGAAAAATAAAAGAGTAAATGTAATTATTAAATGGTTTATAATAAAAACATGTTGTTGTACATGGGTTTATATTCTCTGTTTCTTGCTTTATTCCAGTTTCCATTAAATGACTTTTACAGCTGCTGATGAAGTCTGTTTCAACAAGAAAACGCATAATATAGGTTTTAGAATTGAAAACTGAGAACTACAGGTGGACGAAGTAACTCACTAGAGCGGAGTAAAAAGAACTTTTGAACGGTTCACTAGTTCCCTAGCTAACTTTAAATACAAATAGTGGTTATTTTCGGTGAAGTATCTGTTTTATTTACATTTAAATTGTTTTCGTTCGTTTCTAACATTTTCTCTTAAATACTGCTGCATAATTTTCGAGCATAAAAAACCATTTCAAATCGTTAATGAAGTACTGCTCGTGTTGCTAGCAATTTTTTGAGGGTGGTTTGAACATAATAATAAAGAATGGTTAGTTTTACTTTATTTATTGGTACAAACACAAAGTACAATCACTTATACAAAACTTTTTATCTTAAATCAAATGCTAGTTACTGTTCACAAATAATGTTTGAGACTTTTTTTCGCTCAGCAGCCTATTTCTTTAATTCTGTGCAAATTTGCTCAGCATTGAAAGACGGTGGTCGGGTCACTTGACCAGTACTAGTCTGACCCGTCACTGCAAGGACACTTTTCTTATTGTTGCGCTCACTAGATTGAAGTTAGTTCAACACACCTCCTACCACCCGATACACGACCATCTTTAGGAAGCGTCCATAAACTACGCGAACGGTCTGGGGGGAGGTGGGAAGGGATCTGTACAAGCCAAGCTACATAGCTTTACATTAATTTTTCCACAGTTAAAAAAGACACAGAACACACAACAGCATGTAAATATTTATTTTCGTCATTTAATTATCTCCATATATAAGTTACGAATGTCTGACAAAAGAAAACAGTACCCAATGTCTTATGGATTTTTTTTAACTGCTTAACGTCTCTTAACAGCGAGGTCTTTAGAGACGGGAAAGGATGGGAGACAAGGAATGGGAAGGAATTCGGCCATGGCCTTTTGAAGGAGGCATCCCGACATTTGCATGGTGTGATTTGGGAAACCATGGAAAACCCAAATCTGAATGACCGGACGGGGATTCGAATCGGCGTCCTCCCGAATGCGAGGCCAGAACGCTAACCGTTACACCACCACTCTCGGTTTTTGGAATCAGTAGAGAAAGAAGCTACGTGCTACGCGGGGTGGGTTAGAGGCTAAAGCCACGTCATGCAACTTGGGTGAGGGGAGTTCACTGGAGGCCATACCGAGCGTGGTGGTGTAACGGTTAGCGTTCTGGCCTCGCATTCGGGAGGACGGCGGTTCGAATCACCGTCCGGGCATCCAGATTTGGATTTTCCATGGTTTCCCACATCACTCCAGGCAAATGCCGGGATGCTTCCTTCAAAAGGCCATGGCCGAATTCCTTCGCATTCCTTGCCCCCCATCGTTTCCCGTCTCTAAAGACCTCGCTGTTAGAGAGACGTTAAGCAGATAAAAAAAAACAGGAGGCCATAATGGATCTAAGTAGTTTATGGACGCTCCCTTACTTGTGCTGGGCCTCTCGCCATCGCAGACGGCTCACGGGCTTCAGGAGGAACTACCGTTCACTTTTAGTGAACAATACTTCACTCGCTCACACAAAAGAACTGTTCAAAAGTACTGGTTCACTCGCGAACGACACATCTCTACCATGGACTCACTACGCTTATAAATCACGATTCTCGGCGAATCCTGCGGGAATCGACAGTAGCGTAGGAACCCCGTAACCTTTACGATACTTAGTACATGGTCACTTGCTGGCCAAAAGTAGTCTTCGCACGGATTTCAGCTATGCTAAGTGATCTAAACAATTTCCCTAATGCTTTTACTACATGCACACGGATAATTGCTATTTCGTTTTTTCCTTAATCTAGTACTAACATCAATTTAAAATTCCATTAGAATAAAAGTATCCACTACAAAGTCTAATGGTATGTATATACATTAACTATTATTTATTCCTGGAATAGGGAGATTGTTCTCCCATACTAAAACGAAACACAACAGGACCAAAACTACACCGAAAGTTTTTTTCATCCTAAGCCTTCATTTCCAAACCATTGAATCTGTCTGAATTCATTATATTCGATTAAATCTTCATCTTATTAGTTATTTCAGTTAGGGTTGGATAAAATAACAATTTTTCATAAAAATAAAAAAGTCAACTTGATCATGATTTTTCACATTTTTTTTTTTTTTTAAATCCATAATCTGTCCAAAACGAAACACTTCTGAAGGTGGCAGGAAAAAGGGCATTCTCATTGCCTTGTTTTGACAGCTGACGGGAATGTGTGTATACGGGTTTAGCTATAAAACTAAATAAGACATAAAGATACCATCTGCCAATTTTTTAAAGAAAAGAATAGTTCATCAAAAATTGAATGCAGGGTCTTATTGCGTGACTTAAAAGTCACAACTCAGTGTGTAAAAATAAAAAATCGTATGTTATTGAAATTGGTAAATAGTTTTGGTAATATTTAAAATAATGTACCTATGCGGAAACTAGTCCCAGCAATCTATCTAATCTATTAGTGAAAAATTAACAGTGAAAAAAAAGTATTTAACAACATAACTCATTTTTTTCTCATCGACTTAAATTTAGTTTTCTCTTATCAATCTCCTTGAAACTTTATTTTATTATTATTATTTTAAACGTTTATCTATCCTATTCATGCACAACATCCTGCCATCTCCAGTCACCACATGCATAAAATACTGATAGAAATAGGTAAATATTTTTTCAGATAATGAAACAGAATTGAGACCACTCTCCCAGCCCAGTTATTTTGCAAGTTCTTCATTAATGATGACAGTTGCACACACCGCCTCCATTTAAACACAATAGATGTGGAAACGTGAGCTCATCTTTAATGAAAACTTCATAATATATCAAATAACAATTAGGCAAGCAAGAGCCATATTTCTTACTAATTGCAGTTTCAGATCTATGGAACATCTTCACGTAAAAAATAGCCATTTAAATGTTGTGCCCAGACTGCTCATCACCATCTCAGCTTCTCAAACCATTCAAAGTATTATGTCAATGTGCCTGTTTATGGTTGGTCAAAAGTTCGCAATTAAATACAATTATTTGCACCACTATTAACACAGCAATGAGAGTATTGACACTGTAGACTCATCTGGAAAGCCACAACAGTGACGAAATATCGGAAAATCTTACTATGGATTTAACAGAGAATCTGAAATTTCAGTAGAATTGTAGGGTTGCAATTCTCGTAAAGGTAATTACTGTCAATACGGCTAAAATGAGAAGAGAAATTCAAAAAGAAAATACTATAATATATGGTTGTTCAGCACATTCACAGAACAAGTTATTAAACGATTTAGAAATGGAAATGGCTAATACAAAGAACCATGCTGTAAGAATTATCAAATATTTCAGAAACAATCAACCCGCAAAAGCACTGTTTAAAACAGAAGGTGGAAAAGCGTTGATATTGCCACAAGTCGTTCACTGAAACACTCTAACCAATTTTTATGAAATATAAGTTTCTGAAAAGCAGAAGTTATTGAAGATTTGTGAAAGGAACAGAAATGTAATTGGCATTGTAGTTTGTCAAAAAGTCTAAAACATGATAATAAAAAATCAATTGAAGAATTTCTGAAGATACTAGAACTGTAAAGTGCTGTGCTCCATACATAGAGTTTTAAAAAGTTCTTTCTAAGTCCTAGATCAATATTTTTCATGAAGGCTCTTTTTGCCAATGCTATTCTGCTTTTAAGATCATTCCTGCTTCGGCCATCAGTTGTAATTTTACTTCCCAAGTAGCCGAATTCACTTACTTCTTCGATCGCATCCGATCCTAATTGTATATTTTATGTTTTTTTTTATGCTTTGATTTATATTTAGTCCAAATTCTTCTTTCGATATTTTTTTCATACTATTCAGTAACTTCTCACCATCCTCAGCCTATTTTTCTATCAAGACAATGTCATCAGCAAATCGTAGCATAGTGATTTTGTTTTTCTCCTTGAACACTTACGCCACATACAATTTTTTTTTCACTTCTTTTATTGCTTCCTCTAATAGAAGTTCAATATTAATGGGGACAGACTGTAACGTTGTCTAACACCTTTTATAGCTGATGCATGTCTCTCATGACTATCTGCTTTTATTATAACAACTTGAATCTTACATAGTTTATAAAGTATTTTTGTTTTTCTTGATCCGCCTTTAAAATATTAATCTTAATGCCAGAATTGCTTCCCTTGTACCGTGGTTTTTCCTAAACCCAAACTGATCTTCACCTACTATCTCTTCTACTATCCTTTCCATTCTTCTGTATGTTATTCTGTCAGTAATTTTGAAGCATGTGATAGACTTATAGTGCGATAGTACTCACATGATGAGAAATTGATTTGCTGGGTAGAAGAAGTTTTGAAAGGTAGAAAACAGAAAGTTAGAATAGGAAAAGCACTATAGAAAGAAGTGGAATTAAAAATGGGAGTGCCACAGGGTAGCGTATTGTGACCATTGCTATTCATTAGAATAATTAATAATTGTGTTGATTGTTCACTATCAGAAATTAGATTGTTTGCAGATGACATAACGCTATACAAAAGGATCAAAACGGTAGAGGACTGTAAACAATTACAGGGTAATCTGGAGAGGATATCTAGTTGGGTTGGTAAATATGGGATGAAGATAAATGTAAAGAAGAGTCAGCTTATTAGATACTCAAATAAAAAACTAAAGGTTTATTATGACTATAAGAAGGGGAAATAATTGCTTGTTGAAGACTTGAAATGTAAATATCTTGGCATTACATTTGATAACAACTTTAACTGGGTAGGACACATTGGACATGTAGTACGAAAATGTTTCAAAATTCTGCACTTGTTGGAGAGAGTGATGAGGGGAAAGAAGTAAAGAAATTTGGTTACAAAATTTTAATCAGACCATTGCTTGAATATGGTAGTGGAGTATCGGACCCACATTTTGAGTATCAAATACTGGAGTTGGAGAGGGTGCAAAAAAGGGCTGCTAGATTTGTTTTTGGAAATTATCGCAGAATGAAATCAGTAACAGATATGATAAAAGAGATGGAATGGGATTCAGTGCAAGACAGGAGGAGGATGAGGAGGGTCATGGGAGTGTGCAAGACGTATATTGGTGATGAGGCATGAAAAGTGTCAAAATGAGAAGTAATGCATGGAAGGGAAAAGATTTCAGGCACTAGGGTGTAGGAAGATTATGTTTTTTAGGTAAGGGTGTCAGGGATTGGAGTAAGTTACCAAGGGAAATGATGAATAATTTACCAAATACGATGAAAAAATTTTATTTTAAAATTTGTAGAGGGCAAATGTAGGTGGCTGCAGGAAAGGGGGAAGATGGGTGTATAGGGAAATTGCCACCGGAGAGGCTTGCATTCCATTGCATTTTAATTTAATTAAAAAATTTTCAGCTTTTGCTTTCTTGGGAAGTGTGAAAATATTTGCATTAAATCAGTTGGAATTTCTTCTGTTTCATAACTTTTTGGTATCAGGTTGAAAATTCTGTGGATTCCTTCTTCTGCTTTTCATTTCAGTTCTGCAGGAATCTCATCAATTCCAACTGCCTTATGTGATTTCAAGTCATTCAAAGTTCGATCAAACTCTTGTTCTCAAAACAGGATCTAGTACTTCAATAATGTCGACATCGCCTTCATTTTCCATTACGCTGTTGTTCAGCCCGAGAGAAAGAAAATAGTGTCACCACGCGACAACAGCAGTCTTAAGCTCGCACTTTGGTAATTTATTTAATTCGTTGTTATTTTCGGAAAAGGATGGCAAAAGAACTTGGGTATAAAAATAACAATGGCTGGTAGTTTCCCTGGTATTTAGATCTCACTGGCGTTACTACTACTTCTACTATCGTTATTGGCTAGGAATAATAATAATAAATAAAATATTATCAAATAGCATCCTCAAAGCGCCCGGTTTGCCGACCCCTACTCGAAGTCCTAAAATTTTCGGAAGTAAAGTACAGTACATTTGATTTCCAATTGCCTTCGGAGAATTAAAATGGTCGAAGCGAAACTTCCTTACTGTCACTAATGTGCAGTGTATCAATATAAGGTTATAGGTAAACCTGTAAGATGAAAGGAACGTAAAAGCAGTGTGCATTGTGGTACAAATGAATCACCAAGTGTTTCAACACAGAAAAAGTTACGAATCTACGTGTTCTGTTGATCTGGCAGTAACGCACAAAGAGTTACTAAGAACAACGTAAAGCGATATATCAGGAGCCATCAGCGAGATAAGATAAAGTTGGCTATCGGCAACAGCCATCACGCGGCTTTTAGTTCTATATTCACCGCTATTAACTACTGATCTCATCGCAAGCACGCCAAACATAATGGTGAGTATCTACTTAAATAATACTGCATTATAACTCTAACAAACTCGGCATAAAAAGGATCACTCCTTGCTGGTTCTTCAGAAATCAAAGAAGTGGCCCGAATTGCATCATATATTATGAAACATCCAGAAAAACTTTCGAGAAACCGTTTAACACCAGCTACATACAGAAGTAACCTGTCTCATTTTATCTTCGCATTATACCATATATACTCGTACATTGACACCGGCAAAATTAAAAAGAAAAGCAATAATCTGCACTATTCATAACTCAGGTGGTTAAGTTCCTAAATATTTAAATCCACTCCCCTTATTTTACATTTGTGGTTTTCAGATTTTTTCAATAAAACTGAAAAAATGTCTTTTATGAACAATATTAGCTATCTGCGATTTGATCCTAATCGGTAACCAACTGATTCTAATCCGTAAAAGTATAATAATCTGTACCATTTGTGTCTAAACATGTTTTATTACAATTTAATGTAAAACATGATATCTTGCAAAACACCGCTGTTCAGCGGTGCTTAGTGAATGCTGATAAACCACTCGCATCTTAGTGTTTAGTAGACGGTTGCAACTGCAATCCGTAGATTTTCAGGTTTTTGTCGGGTCGACAAATGATTTATAACTTTCGCCATCTTTAACTTCTCCATGATAGTTAGTTGCTGGAATAACGACACCTTCAATACACTTTTTACTTGACTTTTTACGCTGTGAAATGCTCATAAAGGCATCAGACTTCTTCCAACGATTTTAGACCCGTTACCACTTGCCAATATAACTTCCATTGTGTCCTGTTGGCACCTTTCCAACCGAATTTGACTGCTTTCCTTCCCGTTCCTTGTTCCCAGTCCCATCCCTCCTCTGGTCGACCTTCGTCGTCGACGAGGCGTAAAGCAACAAGTAAAATTTAAAAAATTAGAAAAGTCTCGGAAGATTTATATTCTCGACCACATTCAAGAGGCCGATAGTACCTTCTGGAGCTCTGACAGTCGCTCCATCAACAGTAATCGCACAAGAACTGTTACAACATTTACAAAATTACTTACAATCATATTTCCAAATGGTTTTAGAAAATATTTACAGACATTTCATCATCAATTTGAGAAAATTAAACACTTAAAACACTGTGACTTGCACAACTTTCATAATAACAGTATTTTAATAAACATTTCAGACAGTGAACTATTACTAATCGAATTACAATTCGTTTAAATCACATTCATCAAAACAATATAAATTAATTAAAAATATACAAATTCTCATTTTTCTTCCTCCAACAACAATATTAGTTTTAAAGGATTGAAATTAATAAGACACTGCGATCTTTACAGTGCTCTTGTGTTTTAGGACTGAAATTTTAAATTCCTTGAAATGAACGGACAATTTTTTATAAATTGAAGATTCACATTAGAAATGTTCTAGGAAAGTAGTTTTAGGTTCATAATTGTGTCTAATAACGTACGGGGAGTTGGCTGATACATTACCGCCAAATACTGTTTCTTTGTTTACTTAATTCATTGCTATTTGACGTGTTCCTCGTGCACAAAGTATAGTCCTGCTTCCCTTTGTCCACCAGGTCACGCTGCGAATGACTTGACAATTTCTCCTTGGAGGCCTTCAGTCTACGTTCAAGAAGACAAAGTCACAAAACAGTACAAGTTTCGAAACAAACTTCTCCATTCGTTTCTATTTTCAATACAAATTACTATAGCGTGATTACATTCAGTTCATACCGTACAGAATTTCTGAAGGATAGCACCCTTAGGCAATTCCATAAACAAATTCACAACTGATTTTTTGATTGATTTTTCTAACTGAATTAAATACTATGGTGCCCTCATCCTCGAATATAGAGGGCAAAACTATCAGCAAAAGAGAAAAAAATCACTATGAATTCTTATTAAAATAAACATAAATTATTTTTATTATTATTATTACTATTAATTTTTAATTACAATTGAGCTAACACTCCTGTGGAAATTCCCCTAGTCATTTAACTACCCCCTTTTCTTTAATTTTTTAAAAATTATCTTTTATAATTGGAGTGTTTAATTCTTACCCCATTTAGTTTTACGATTTAGAAATTTTAATTTTAAATTTCTTAAGCGTTTTTGGTAAATTATTTATCACTGCACTTGGTAATTTCTTCCAATCCCTGACACCGTTACCAACATAAGAAAATTTTCCCAAATAGACGATATTCGAAGCTCTTTCGTTTATTATTATTTTTTCTTATGGCTTTAATAGTCGTCGACGTCATTAGAGGCGAGAAAGGACTGGTGACAAACAACGGGAAGGAATTTGGCCAAGGCCTTTCTACGGAACCATTTCAGCATTCACTTCGAGTGATTTTGGGAAACCATGGAAAACCCAAATCTGGATGCCCGGACGGGGATTCAAACCGGCGTCCTCCCGAATGCGAGGCCGGAGCGTTAACCATTCACCCATTATGCTGGGTCTTCCCATTAATAGTGTATAATGAGTTTAATATGAGACACACTGTAACAGATATCTCCAGAAAATAACTTCTGCTTCAGAGAAATGGAAAAACACTCGGTTGAATCACTGATTAAAAACTCACCACAGTCATTTCGTTATCGTTCTTTGAAGATCGCTTAGGAGGATAACAAATTGTGCAAGATAATGATGAGATAAAGGCTTGTTGCACTTAGCTAGTACTAGGCAGACACCGGTTTTGTGAAACAATTAATTTGACAACCTAAAATTTAAAATAGAATCCTTCATCTGTACAGAAGACAGAATTAAACTTTAACAGGAGAAAGTCTGCACATTTATGATTTTTTAAATTAATTTGGAGTGCAGTACTTTCCCGAAGCTGTAGAAAAAGAATCAACTGTATTAAAATTTTTGTTTGATTGGATGAAAAGAATTCACGCAACGCATCTAGTAAGGTTTTGAAGGGAATATGAATAATACACAGCTCCTGCTCCTGGGATTAAAATAGGATATATATAATTTTGATGGGAAGATAAAAAGACCGAGAAATTTAAGATAAAATCACCAACAAAGCAGTATCCTTTTTTCGATGAACGGAGCTCACGTAAACGCCACTGGCAGAATTTTGGTGCGATTTAGAACTATGTATATATAGCCCATGGTCCCATGAGCGGAGTAAGGTAAATTTTATTTTGATGTGACGTCGAAAAGCTAAATTAAGGTAAAAGTGACCACAAGTTAATTTCCATTTAATGGTAAGTTAATTCTCGCAGTCAAAATGTTTATCATGACTTCAGAGTACAAGCAGCCTCGAATTATAAGAAGTGATGAAGTTATAGATTATTGTGAGGATCCTCCACCCGAAGAGAATATACGTTCAGTGAGCCACGCAGGTTCTTGGTAACGGTTTAAGAGAGAGCTCTGCACATTACCAGTCCACGCGAACGAAGTTTCGGCCAACAGCTATTTGAAAATAAAACATAACAGTTTTGAGACTAGATATTCATCTGAACAAAGCTTTGCCGAATAATGAATCATTGGTCTTCTCATGATCCTAGCTCAGGCAGAAGGTCTCTCGAAACAGAAAATCAGTGAATCTACTTAAATTTTTGAATCCATGGGTAATTTCAGCAAGGCAGCTGTTAAGGCCTTAGTCAAGTGTTAAAGTGTATGTAATACAAGAATAGATCAAGCAAAAATATTGTTATCTAGAAGGTAGATGAATCACCTATGGTATGTAGTTATGTACCATCCATTATCAGTTGTTTTGACTGTAATGTCTGTGTTTGGAGAGAATCAACAGAGGGCATTCATCTGAAGCTGATCCCAGGTTGGTGTAGAAACATAGAAAGAAGCAGTAAATCAGTACATTGTGGTAGGAACTAAACAATCTAAATATGCGTCTAATTGTGATACAGAGGTGTTAATCGTCTTTACAGGGGTTTTAATTAGCTTAAAATATTATTGCCAATTAAAGGAAATTTTAATTAATTTCATATTGATTTAGATTTTGATGAGTAGAGTTATTTACTAAGAAGTTAAGCTAAGGAAGTCATAACTTGACAACTTATTCATCAATTGGCATTCAAATGACCCAGAACATGGTGTATTTACCGTTAATCGTAACAAACAATCAAAAATAGTTTGCAAACAAACACCAACGCCTTACATTAATGGGTCGAGTCCTTATAGCACAAAACAAATTATTACAACAATTGTAATTGCCATATTCCTGAAGTATCAATTTTTTATACGGGATTACATAACACTGAAGACCCAAAATATATATATATATATATATATATAAGGTATTTGAGACACGATACAACTGATTATCGTTAGCTTACCGTTTTGAGTCGATGGGCGCCAGTTACTTCAGATGAAGTTACTCATCAAACAAAACTAATAAAAAAATGCATCCGCTAAGCCCAGGGTCCGCGCTTCGGCACAACACGTATCTTAGCTGACAAATTTCTTTGTCCAGGGCGTCGTAGGCCATTGAAAGTATAGACACAAGCACATTAAAAAAAATAATAAACAGCTGTATTGTCTTTACCGTTTCCAGCAGTCTCAGCAGGCCGCACCAGTCCCTTGACGATACATGACTCGTATCATCAGCCTATCTCAAAACATTACTTAGTTCACAAAATAACTTTTATGTTATATGAAGACTTATACTGGGCGGCACTGTCGGTTTTTCGGCGTTGCGCCCTGTGAGTCCCCAGAGGTCACCGCGAGTGTCACTATCCGTACTCGGCAGGTCGCAGTTCACCTGGGATCCGTCTTTGAGGAAACGGGTGTCTCAGGACCCAATCAGACGTGTCGCTTCTTTCCCGCCACGACGCGTCTGGTAGCTCCCACATAAGAAATAAAGTTTATAATAATTAACAACATTTTATAAACAATATTCCCTTATTGGAGTATCCATTCACACGCCATACGCCTCCAAAACCTCTTTTGCCTTTTATTCGAAAGACCATTTGTGACGTAACGTGACAAAGTCCTCTCTTTCTACATCTTTTTCTTTCTCACCTTCATACATTCGGTAAGTGATGTTGACATATATATATACAGCAAACACGTCCTTATGAGGGTCAGCCTTGTTGTTTTAGGTTCATACCGAGCGTGGTGGTGTAACGGCTAGCGTTCTGGCCTCGCATTCGGGAGGACGGCGGTTCGAATCCCCGTCCAGGCATCCAGATTTGGGTTTTCCATGGTTTCCCCAAATCACTCCAGGTGAATGCCGGGATGCTTCCTTCAAAAAAGTCCATGGCCGAATTCCTTTCCATTCCTTGCCCCCCCCCATCCTTTCCCGTCTCTAAAGACCTAGTTGTTATAGGAGACGTTAAGCAGTTAAAAAAAAAAAAAATAGGTTCACTTCCGGCGTCTCTTGCCGGACAATCAAAACATCTTCAGAATCTTGGCTGTGAAAGTGACCCTGTTCTGTCGCCCGCCATGGTGGCTCATTGTTTAGGGGCGCCTGCACAAACATCTGCTCACATTTATCCCTGTCGAACTAATCATCTGCTTGGGGACCGAAAACTTGAGTCTCATCATTGGCTTCTAACACATGCAGTAACTTATATATTACAATATTTAGAATACACAATGCATCATACTACAATAAGCATTTAGATTTTCATCATCAACCTATTTTAAAAATTTCCTTTGTTTTCAGGTGTCTGAAGTTTGTATCCCTGATTTGAGAACTTAAGCTCTGTTTTGTGGTACTAGTCATGCTATACGTTTATTACGTCACATTCTGCTAAACAATTTAAGTAAGTACAGTGGAACTCCAATTACAAGAATCAATTGGGACCAGACCCCATTCGGATAGTCAAAAATTCGGTTAATTGGATTTTTTTCTAAAAAGGATCTATTTTAATTAATTATGTATGTCGAAAATGGGAAAAAACACTATTTTCAAAGAAAAATAGCTTTCAATTAATTAAATGAAAAGGCAACTCTTTTACATGTTAAGTGTACTTACAAGTTCTGTACATTAGTATAGTATGTACGTACCGTACTGTAGATAAAAGACATTGCTTGCTGAAGATCTCTGTCAAAGTAAGCAGTTTGACTGTATTCATCCATTTTCGGGCAGCCAAGTCGCGAATCCGCTTGACAGTGAGGAGTTGCATGTGGTCACACTCAGGATTCAACGCAGTTTCAAGGCCGGCAAATGCTTGACTAGCTGATGTCTCCGCGTCTGTTTCAACTTCGACAATAAGGTCACCTTCTTCCTAGACAATTTCTTCTCTCACAGTTTCAATAAGTTCATCAACATTTAGAATTTAATACTCAGCGTCGGACGAATCGCACACCACCCAGTCTCCTATAGTTTCAGCACTAACTTCTCGACATCCAGGAATTTTCAAAAAAATGTTTCTCAAGTGACACATCATCCCTATTTTCTCCTGTCTCTTCCCTTTCCTTTTCTTGAGCTTCTTTTTCATTTTTATCCTTTTCCTTCTCTTCTTCAGTTTGTATGCCTTTCAACTTGTTCCAAGGACGTCTTAACCAGGCTCCAAGCTTCCGCCACCATGTAAGCGTTTCCGTCTTAATTAAAAAAGCGATTCGGATAATCAGCGATTCAGATAGTCGGAGTTCGGATAGTTGAAGTTCTACTGTACTCTAACGCACAGTCACAGTAAACGCACTTACGTACGGATTTGACTGTTTTATCTTTGTACCGTTTAAGATTGAGGCCCCTTCATTCATTTATGAAGAATGCAAATCACGATTGTCAACATGCTGCCGTTACACAACATTTCCATGAGGATATGACGTCACGATATACACTACTGTTTGTGAACAGAGCAACACCCAGAGGGATTAGACTGAATAGGTCCGAAAGGGTGTGGAGAGCAGTGGAACTGTAATAAGTGGTTAAGATTGCAGAGAGATGGCGTGCAGGTAGATCCATGTTGCGCCACGCTCCGTCGGTGCAGAGTCATCAAACGAAGCAGGAACGTGCAAACAAGTGGCTGTTTGCCTCGTCGACGTGAATGGGAGCAATATCAACATTTGCATGAGTTCAAACGTTGCGAGATCATTGCTCCCCGGGAAACTAATTTGTCGTATCGTGATATTGCGGCAGAGATGCGTGTGTGAAACCAGTGGGTAGAAGAGGGTCGTACACAGCGGCGAGCGGGTACGGAACCACATAATATGACACAAGCGCGGGATGGTTGCAATCTTCTCTACATAGCCATAACCGACAGAACAGCTTGACTGTGCAGCACTGCAACAAGTGTTGACAGTTCGACGACATCTGCTGAGGGCTTGACTGGTGGTACGCATGCCATTGCATCAGTTTCTACTGACCCGAAACCATCAACGCCTCAGACTGCAAGAGGCTCGCGAACGTCCTCACTGGTATGCTGAATGGAGAAATGAAGGATTTTTTGACGATTCTCGCTGCAACGTGATCTACAGTGATTGTCGCGTCTATGTTAGAAGCTGCCGCCGTGAGCGCAATCTGACAGACTGAATTGCCGAGCGGCATAGCGGACAAACGCCAAGTGTGATGGTTTCGAGTGCCATTGACTGTATCATGCGATCTCTCCTCCTATGTACTGAGGGCAATCTGAACAGAAACAGCTACATCGGAGAGATTCTAGAGCGCAACGCATTGACCCTCCTACAAGCACCTTCACATGGCCATATTTCGGCAGAACATTGACAACCACATGTGGCGAGGAATGTGTAAGCCTTCTCCTAACAACGACGGGTACCACTGCTTCCCTGTTCTGCACAATCACCTGACATGTAATCCTTCGAACATGTCTGGGATATGGTCGGCAACTGCTCCGTTCTAGTCCTCCTGCAACCACAGTCGATGCTTTGTGGAGGAGTGCGTTTTTTGAAACCATATGTAGACAGTTTTTCTGTTTGTTTTATAGTATACGTGTGCAAATTTCCAAAGAGATAAAATCTTTGCGTTTGTGTAAAAGGGAAGAGGGGATGATTTTTTTTTTTTTTTTTTACCTTCACAGACGCACACTCTAAACATTCATTTTTATATATATAGACTAGCTGACCCAGCGATGCTTCACTATGCTTGAGTAAACATATAGATTAAATGTATACATTCGAAAGTTTGTATTTAGTTAAAAATAGATATTTACATATAAATTTTACTTATTGTTTCATTCAATTTCACGTTCATTGCAGTGGTCTTGGATATACTATGTTTTTGGTAATTCCATTCAGCAAACATATCAAAAAAAATCTCAGTTCGTTTTGGATATATTTGTTAAACAAGGAAAAGTTGCAGATGCAAATCAATCAGTCTTAAGAGGGGTGAAAGGGAATAGCTAGAGCAGTTTTGCAAACTAAATGTAAACAGCATTTTCACTTATTTTAAAATACAAGTGCGCAAACTTTCGTCGATATCAAATAAAAACTTTAGATTTGTGTATTCTAACAAAAACTTTAAAATCATTTTTTTTAAATTCAAGTTCGAATTTCTTGGTCAGCAATTGTCTGATCGGAATCGGTCCAGTTCTGTTTAGTAGGCAATGTTATTTCTCCTTGTTTTAAAGTATATGAATGCAAAGTTCCATGGAACTCTGATAAAAACTGTTGGTTTTTATAAAGATCTTTGAAAATTAAGACGGGAGGGAGTAAAAGATGAGAGGGGTGGCCTTTGGCAAACGAAATGTAGACAGTAATTTTCTGTTTGTTTTAAAGTATACCTATGTAAAATCGGATAAAATCTGTGGATTTGTTTAAATTAAGGGGTGTAAAGGGGAAGAGGGGGGTGTTTTTTTTTTTTTTTAATTGTCACCAACCTTCGCAGGCGCACACTTAACAACTCACCAAAGTTACATCGTAATTGGATGAACGGTATAAGAGTGCGTAGACAAACATACAAACATTCGTTTTTATACATATAGATTGTCTAAATTCAGCTTTAAACTCGTCGTTTTACTCCAGTATTTGTCACTACCTCATGCGGACTGAGATTGATAGAAAAATGAAGATTTTGCATTATGAAAAGCTGATAGAGGAATTGCTTCTGAAGACGGAGTGTAGATATCTTGGCATAATATTTGATAATAAACTCAGCTGGGCAGGGCATATTGGGTAAGTAGTACAGATGGTTTCAGAAGAATTCATTTGCTGCAGTGAGTGATGAGGGTATGATACAGGAAAGTGAAAGGTTTGGGTTAAAAACCGAGGTCAGGTCACTGTTTGAAAATAGTGGCATAGTACGGGACCCAAAATAAGGGTATCAAACACAGGAGTTTCGTTAGATGATCTTGACCATAAACATGCATTTAATTTCAGGACAAATAATACAAATAATATCAGAAATGAAATCACCAGTCAGTCATATAGCGTCGCAAAATAGTTAATATACATTTTCCAATTTTAGCGGCCTCTTGTCTATCAGCAAACTTATAGTTACGCTTTCGTTGTACAATAAAGAGAAGAGTATGATAATCTTTGCTCGTTCAACTGACACGAATCGCTTGAGACACAAAGAAAGCAATCGATCACGGCAAGGAGATAATAATTTATCAGTTGTTCTGTCACATATACTGGATTTCAGTTACTCTTAAATTTTACAAACTTTTTCACTTATAGGACCTATTCTTGCGAATTTAGGCAGCAAATCGGACTTATCAGAAAATTCAAATGCTTTCCGTCCATGATGAAAATATCAGTTACAAATACATAGTTCCACTTATAGCCACGGAAACTTACTCAACAAAGTTGGGCGATTGCAATAACAATCTTCAAAATAAAAAATCAAATACGTAAATTACAGCAGTTCAAAGTCGAAACCAAAATTAAAAATTTAAATAAATTTTGTTCCTGTTTTATTTTTATTCCGTTTTAAGAACGCTCAAAAATATGTTTCTTATTGACGTTATACTGCATTCTCGTAGCGATGTAGAGAAATTATAAGCAAAAAAAAAATACGAACCATAATTATTGCAGCCTTTAGCAGCTGGCCGTTCGAATCACTTTAAATCTAAGGATCGTTAAACCAAAACATTAGTGGAAAATAAGCCAAGTCATCGAAATAAAACCTTGAGTAACTTGTCACCGGATTTGTGTTCATCTCTTTCTTACATTGGAGAACGCAGAAACTATTTCAACAAAACTTGTCAATTTTAAAAGGACATTTCTTATTTGCAATTTTTTGAAGCTGACTGTTTCCAGTACGATTTATGTTTTGTCTGTAACGGCGTTTTGCGAACACAATGATTCTAACACGAAGTTTAGTCTTGTTAGTACCACCGGCCTTTATACAAAAAATTATTTTAGAAAATCTCGATTACGCAAAAATTTCAAATTTTCTGAAAACTTCTTTTTAAACAGTTTCTTTTATCCTCTGAACATATGAAGCGCTTATCTGGTTTTACTATTCAGCTCTACCAACATTTAATTCCATTACTGCTCAAACTGTTAGACTCGAACTATTAGAAAACAACTTCATGATTTTTTAATCTACAGTGAACAATCAAATAATTTAATAGTAAGCATAAGAAAACTAATAAATGAAACAACAAAATTTATTTATTTTGTGTCAAAAATGCTGCTTTTACAATTGTTTGAAACAGTATTAACAATAACAGAAAAAGAAAAAGAAAATGATATCAATCAACACTAATAAAGTTCATATACTGGATGACCAAAAGTCAGTAACTTGTATGGCTTTGTCACAGGCGCGAAGGAGGTCTTGCAGAGTGCAGGATGATGGGCACTGCGGGCAATTGTAGAGATGCTGAATAGTCTGTCTTGCCCCACACTCAGTATTTGGATCTTCAAGATAACGCCATCTTGCCAGGTTATCCTTGGTCCTGCCCAATCCACTTCTCAGCCGATTTAGCGCTCTCCAGATCTTCAAGTTGAGATTGCCACCTGGTGGTAGTGTCTCTAGTAGGAATCCATTGATTCACACGACTCATTCCTGCTCGCCACAGATTGAGCCGGGAAACTTTCGGCGGTACATCTAATGCAGCTGTCGTCCTAAGGAAGATTTCCCCTGATTTCAGCCTTTGTTTGGGGAGTTGATGCGATGCGATGCCCGAATAAGGGATGAGCAGCGATTTGATTAGTCTTGTGTTTTTCTGACCTTGGAGCTACGTTAAAAAACAAATAACCCTGAGTCATTTACGAGTCACTGAATCCGGCTAATTTATAAAAATTCCACTGGCCCACTAACAAAATATGACAAATCGCTGATGAACAAAAAAGTTACATCAATCTCAAAATAACAGCCCTCGAGCAAAAGATGATAAAATCACTGAAGAAATAAATTAGCACTATTCTTCCATCACAAAAATAATAATAATCATGGTGTGTTCACGCGGACCCTCCCTGAACGAAATACGAGTGTCCAATCTCTTCATCCAGAATATATAAGTGAACACGCAGTGATACTCCAGATCACTACAAGGGTCCTGCTTCATTGAATCCTGAATCCTTATATGGATTCGTATCCTATCTCGAAGTGGTACAGCATTTATACAAGCTACACTGCTTTCGCATTCTATCTGTTCAACTACGACGCAAGAATTCTGTCATCCAACCGATGATTCTGAAATTTCAACATAAAAAATAATTTTTAATTACACTACCGCTTTAACAGAACAACGTTTGTATCACAGAAAAGTAAATATATTATGAACAGTGTCCACTTTGTGCATATTTTGTTTGGTATTACCATGTGTGTACAGCGACCAGGGTGTGTAGGTGAACGATGATACATACTATCTTTTATTTCTAGTACATGTTCAGAAACTAGAAATGCGAACAGTAATAGTACAATGTAATAAGATTCGCAGACGTATAATGACACTCACGTTTATTTTGTGTTAAAAACGATGCCTATGCAATAGTTAGGAAAAAGACAAACGATTATTAACAAGAAACTAAAACGAAAAAGAGAAAAAACATATACCAATTAACACAGCCATCCACAGAAATCAGTAACACGTATATACACACCCATGACAGGTGAAGTCAAAGAGAAATCACCCAGTTGAATTTCCCAAGAAACTGCCATGGAGGGCAGCCACCAAGCCGGGTTCTGGCAGTGTTGATAATCATTATCATCAAACTTATACAAGGGTTGGAACTTAAATAGTGGCAACACTGCTGTGGAGACACTATGCAATGGAATTTACTATTGTCGGTGATAGCACACGTTGTTGACATACCTACCTTATCTCCGAGCAAATGGACTCGCCCGTCCCACTTCCCCGGCGTGTGCACAATCGAGGGAAACTCAGTCACTTGTGAGCGAGCGGTCTAACGGTCATCCTGAAGGAACGCCTGGGCATGCCAAAAATTGTATCACGATCGGTTCCGCATGAATTGACGGAAATGCAGAAATGGATGCGTTACGACGCTGCTCAGACGCACTTGGAGCGCTATGAGCGTGAAGGAGAGGCTTTCTTGACATGGGCCACATCGTACGAGCCAAAACTGAAACGCAAATCCAACGAATGAGGTCATTATGGATCGCGTCAGAGCCCGAGAATGGTGAAAGTTACGGTGATTCTCGTGTACGACTGTGATGGTGTTATCCTAACGCATTACGTTCCTCCGGCAGACCGCCAATACACAGTATTACTGTTCGTTTTTGGAGCATCGCATGCGACCAGCTTTGCGAAAGAAGCGGCAACACTTTCTGCGCAACCCAACTATCATTTTGCACGACAATGCGCGGGCGCATACAGCGCAAGCTGTGGCTGCTCTGTTCGGTCGATGGGACTGGGAAATACTATGCCATCCACCATACTCTCCGGACTTCGTGGCATTCGCTTCAGAACTGTTCCAGAGATTCGACAGGCACTAGACCACTCTATTCGCACCATCAACATAACAGGCTCTGCTAACGGTATACTACACCTTCCACATCGCTGGCAACGGGTTCTACACAATGCTGGTGACTACTTTCAAGGACAGTAACAGGTGTAAACATTTAGCGCTTTTGTATCGGTTGTGAATAAGTAGTTGCCACTATTCAAGTTCCAACCCTCGTATATTTCAACATGTATGGACCGCAATGAAGTCAGGATTTCTGGTACGTCTTTTGTTCCTTCTTTTCCAGAACTTCATTTTTTCTCCAAACAACACGCTTCTGATCTTCAGTTGATAGTATGTGAGTTTCATTTTACTGTATATTGTTAAACTCGTCAATTACTTGTAAACTTAAATGTAAATGATAATACTTTTTAAGAAGGCTGACTTTATAGCGGAGAAGGCTGAACAAAAAATAAAATGTCACTCTGTTGATTTTTCTTCAAAAGTCATTGAATAAACAGAAATAATACGAAAAAACTAAACTCTGATGACTTGTCACTTAAGAGATTCTTTTTCTCTTCGGTTCTCTTTTTTTTTTTCTTCTTTTTTTTATCTTTTTTCTTTTTCTTAGTGAAAACTATAGATGCATAGGTGATTTTTTTATAGAGTAAATCTTATGAATTCCCGTCACCGACATGTTTATGAATCGTTGAGCGTATGACATGCGCGTTGGACGCTTTTTCTATGCGTAAAATCTTATGAGCTCGCATCAGCAACATGCTGTAATAGCAGCATATCTGTAGCTATAAGTATGGCGTGTTGCGATTGGACGGCAGTGAAAGTATAGATTATGCTTGTATATATACATACTGGCTTTTTTTTATTTTTTTTTTTTTTTTTGTAACAGTTTAACGTCCCTTTTTAACAACGTGGTCTTTAGAGACGGGAAAGGATGGGGGGCAAGGAATGGGAAGGAATTCGGCCATGGCCTTTTGAAGGAAGCATCCCTGCATTCGCCTGGAGTGATTTGGGGAAACCATGGAAAACCCAAATCTGGATGCCCGGACGGAGATTCGAACCGCCGTCCTCCCGAATGCGTACATACTGGCGCGCGCGCTGAGGCCTGTGTACACATTTACACAAAGACTTTATTAGGGGGCGTCCATAAATTAGATGAGGTGAAATAGGGGGGGGGGACGGTCCGGCGAAATCTCACCAAGGGGAAGGGGGAGGTTCAACGAAAATCTCAGGTGAGATATTGAAAAAAAGTTTTGTTGCACTGTAGATCTAAAAAAAAGTCTACAAATGACGCAAAAGACGATTTTAGGGGAGGGTTTTCCGTCGATAAGTGGGGGTGTAACCGGCTTTGGAAGGGCGAGACCCCCCAAAAAAAAACAAAGGTCTACAAAAAGTTGCGAGGGCGACTTGTAGGGGGGGGGGGGTCTCAGATCTCACGAAGTCTCACCAGAGGGGTAGGAGGTGAGGTGGTCCGGAAATCCGGAAAAACACTTCACGTAATTTATGGATGCACCCTTACCACACGTCCTCAGTCTCCGCGGAATCATATGCTCGAGTGCCCTATGTGCCCATCATCCTGCAACAACGAAGACCTGTTTCAAGCAACACACAATGGGATTGAGGTTGCGAAGTACTGGGCCAAGTGTGTTTAAAGTTGTTGATTTACAAAATGTATTTAACTGTGTATTTTGATGTTTTTGACACGATAATAAAATAGTCTCCGCGGAAGGTTATATATACACTGTAGGTATAATATAGTATCTACGTAAAGTTTTTTGACTATCTTGACTTAAATATTAATTGTTCTGTAATATATGTGACATTAATCGACCGAATTAGATCTTATAAGTTCGCAGCCATTGGCGGTCCTCGTGGTCGAAGTGCTGCACCATAGAATTGAAGGTTACGGGATAGAGTCCCAATCAGAGAAACTTTTTTGAAGTTAAAACTTCTTTAGGGAGGTTGGGCTATTTTTGAATGGTTAAAATCTTATTAGCATGGTAATGTTAACAGTGTATTTGTAACTATATGTATGATGTGTTGCGCGTATGATATTCATAGTGACAGCCAGTTGTTTTGTATGAGCGCGTGATGTGTTTTGCTGTGTAGATGCCGACGCTGTGGCTGTGTGTGCGAGCGTTGCTGCCGATGCTGCTGCTGCTGCAGCTGCCGCCCCCCGCCGCCGCCTCAGAGGCGTCGACCCCGTGGCCCACGCCTCCGTGCCCCGAGGGCTGTATCTGCGAGATGACCCGCGAGCTGGAGGTGCGCGTGCGCTGTGAGGGCGTGCGCCCCGTGTGGAACACGCTTCCCTCCAACACGACTGCTGTCGCTGTACGCAGCTCGCTAATCCCCGTACTGGACGGCGCCTTCATGGAAGGCAGCAACCTGCCACTCGTCGTTGATCTCTACCTGCGCTACAACGAGGTAACCTTCACTTACCAATTTGTTTGGAAATTCCCATTAAGAAGCGCTAACGGGCTTTTGAATTCAACAATCAGAACCCAAGGACATATGACGTCACTGGCAGGTGATTCAAATGGACCGAGGGGAAATTTGGCGCAAATGACGTCATAGCCACAGGCACATTTTCTGTCACTCTCTTGTTGCGTCTGGAAATTCCCATGACGTCATTGTCCCAGGCTTCTCAGACAGGTTTCTACAGGTCTAATTCTAGTGTCTCAACACGCGCATGACGTCATAGCCCCAGACTACCATCGACATGTTTCTAATGGATCCCTAGCACCCGTACCACTATGAAAGTGGTAATGGAATATGTTTGCATTGCAGTGCGACAAACAGGCACCAAAGAAAAATATAAAATGTTTGGTTCAAGAACAGTTATCAATGCAATCATACCAGCCAGCTCAACCTCAGTCCTTGGCAGACGCTCGTCTAGTGCAATTCCTTTAAACAAAACAAAAAACACAATAATTTATGAGACCTTCTTGTGAACCAAGTCTATGCTTTACATTGTATATTAACTTCAATTAGTGAAACAGATTAGTTTATCTCGGTATCATAGATATTATTTAGAATAAAAAATCTGGTGACTTCTCAGTTGTGCATGCAATGTTTTAATAATTCTATATAAATACCTTAAATCCATTGATTTATCAAACTTAAAATCTTAACTTAGTCCACAACCCGAAGTTTAGTTGGATCCTCCCGAAGGAGGCATACTAAGCCATTGCATCAGAGGTAGGACGGACAGTTCCTTTCCTCTGGGACTTACAGTTTAACGTGGAATCCGAACCACGGAGCGTCCTGGCATAGCTCTTATGATCAATCAGAGCTCTCAAAATTCCTACGCCTTCGGGATTCGAACCCGAGACCGGTCATAAATACCCACATTCCAAGATTTCGCATGTTTTTTTCTGAATTTGACAAGTGTCTATTATACCTTCCATTTCAGTAAAATTATGACAAGCATAACAGCCAAGTCACCATAATTTTTTTTATTCTAAATAAAATCTATAACACCAAAAGAAAATATTTTGTTTCACTACATGAACTCGTACACACTGTAAAGCATAGACTTGGCTCAGAAGAAGTTCTCATAACTTTTTGTCACAACTCGAGCATGAGACTTGACCTATTTTTGCAATAATTGTTTTTTCTGGGATTTCATTTCTTTTTGTAAGTAGATTGCTTTTACCGAATCGTCTCTCAAATGTAATGATTTCAGTAAAAAATCAGTGAATAAGAACGTTTCAGAATTGAAGACATCAATATACTTTATTAACAGTGCCCCACTATTGAAAACAATAGGTGTGCGCTGGAAGCGAGCAATGCAGATTGTCACTGGTTTAACTACTACCATAAGTATATTCGACTAACTTCCAAACTTAGCATAGGAACAAAGTAAAATTTAATATGTTAGTTAAACTTGCTGATCTCTATGTATTAACGATATCTCAGGCACATAGCTTCATTAAGAGCAAAGCATTTAATCCACAAATATGTTACAGAATTTTTCATTTTTAGGATTTCAATTAAATAAATACAGGGAAAAACGGACTAATCTTATTATTTAGGGATGAAACCATATATCTGTACCAAATTACTTGTTTCTAGGATTACTGCAAGTTCAGTGGGATTTTGATGTCGGGTGTCCGAAATAAAATTTTGAAATTCAATAACTTCCAAAATAAGGAAAGCAAACAATTGAAATTTAACACGTTAAACGCAGCAAGCGCACTCTACAATGAATATCTGAGGTACATAAGATTATCAGGTAGATAGCGATTTCACCTTAGGGATAGGTAAGGGGTAGAAATATGGAAATTTACGAGTTTCGGACTATTCTTTTAATATGTGCGTGAAATTGTATCTGTTGCGAAATATTAAGGTAAATAAGTTTGTAAATAATATGTACGTATTATTTAAGAAGGGCTCACAGTGTAGTAGGATATTTAGAACCTGGGGTAATTTTAAGTGTGTGTGTGTGTGTTTTTTTTTTTTGCTATATTTCATTTGTGTAAGTTGGTAAGACTGTATAATCGGAGTAGCCGACTAAATTAGAAGGCGCGAGGCGGGAATAAAAAAACATGGCGGAGTGAGTGAATATAGTAGCGCATGGTAGAAGTATTTGAAAGTTTGTGTAGACCGACAGTACTGTATATCTGGTTTTATGAATGTGAAAAAACAGTGTATTGATTGAGCTGTGTATAAATAAATCGTAATTGTTTTAGAAAAATTCTGAATACTTTGAATTATAAAATATATACAGGGCGTTCGCCGGGAAACGCAACCCACTGTTAGCGCTACAAGGAAGAAACTGCTCCCGGCGAGCGAGCGCTCATCTTCCGGCATTGTTCGACCGTCGGCCGCGGACTATTTCATAATAATTACGCTTCATAAACTTCATAAACTTGTGTGCTAAGCATTTAAATGTGACGTAATTCATTAGATTACCTTATAAAAGATGCTGGAAGTGTTGACCCTCTTGTGTAATGCACATTTCACATCTTCTGAACATTTTTCGAGACACACGCTGCCCTAACTGACTTAATGATTTTTTGGGTGACTGTTCTAGTCGAAAAGCGATATCGTCAATTTTCTCCTCTGTGAGAATACGGTTGACCGACAGTCTCTTTTTGTTAAAAAATGAACCCGTTTCTCTTACTTTTTTAACCAGACGCAGAATTGTTGATTTAGCTGGCAGTAAAGCGCCAGGAAATTCGCGACGAAATTTACTGCGACACTTTTTAAACGACTTCTTCTTCACATATGTATCGTAGAGAAATATTCTTTGTTGCAAACTGTAACGTACCATAATTTTACTCACACTCAAACACGGTACAGATTAGTAAGAGTATGAAGCCCCAAACCAGCCAAACCGCAAAGAAACGTTTATTCACCGCACTGATTAATAAGAGACTGAAGTCACAAACTATCTACAATGCAAAGAAACCGTTCTTAACAATGTAAGGGTCACTGCACTGCACTGTTGGGGCAGCGGAGGTGTTAAACAGTGCGGTGATTCACGGTGGCGTGTGGCGGAAACCGCTGGCTCCACTGACCGAGCAAGTTGCCGACGGCAACAGACTGGGAGGGTTGCGTTTCCCGGCGAACGCCCTGTATTATCGCATAGCGAAGAGAGGCAGTAGTGTAAAAAACGCGCGAGAAGATATTTTGGGGGCCACATATTAACCTCAGGAGGCTACCGTTGTTCAATTAATTAGAAGAGCCTTTCACTGTGTACCAAATTTCAGCTTCCTACGACTACGGGAACTACCTTAGAGTTTTGGTGATCATCAGTGAGTGAGCGAGTGTCAAAATAGCTGAAATTTGCATATTAATAACATCCGAACTAAGAACAGTAACGAAATAAAATTTAGTATGATTGTTAAGATTGCTGATATCTATACATAACAAAAATTTGATATATGTAGCTTCAATACGACCCAAGAAATTGAGGTACAAAAATGGCCCGAATCAGTGCCATCGTTGACTCGTGAAATGCTCTTGTTTTCAAACGCTGCAAGTTTAACAGCAATGACGACACCAATCGGCTCACTGTAGGTTTGGCACCCAAACTGGAATTTAATCCTAAATAGTTGGGTACAATAAAGTCATGTTTTCACATGAAGAATTGGATGTACTGAGACAGTTGGTCTATACAATTGGTGGCTTTTTCGACAACAGTAAGCATTTTCAAAAGAGTGTCTCACTTGGCGGCCACACCATTTTGTCCTGAACAGTAGCTGGAGCTAAAATATATCGTTTTACAACAATACTGTTCTTCTATATAAGTAATTAATCCATTGCAACACAGTTACCTTTAAGGATGTTTTATTTACATTGTGCGTTACGCGTTTCAATAACTAATTCCCATTTTCAAACGCAATATAAAATACATTTTAATGTGCAATGTGTTTGTGTTTGTTTCTGCTACATATAAGAAAACCTTATGGAGTTTTTCTGGAAATAAAATTTTGGAGTGTTGTACTACATCAAAAAATTTTTTAATTAAGTTGATGTAGAATAATTATCTAAACTTACGTTTTTAAGGTGTCTTAAAATGCGGCATCGCAGAAACTCACAACTACACACTCACATTACGTTAAACAAATGTCTTATGTATGCAATTTGAAAGTTTACATTATATAAACAAAGCAAAGATGATTCAGTATACAAATCATTAATGTATATGAGAAACAACAGGGGCCCTATCACGCTTCACTGGGGAACCCCGGAACTCACCTCGGTAAGTGATGAACGCTTACCATCGAGAACTATAAAATGTGTTCTGATCTTCAGAAAGTCTGCAACCCAGTCGCATATTTATCTAGATATGCCGTAACCACGAAGTTTTCTAAGTAACCTAGTACGAGACACAGTGTTGAAAGCTTTTTTAAAATCTATTAGAACTAAATCAAACGATAGAGGATTGTAAACAGTTGCAGGGTGACCTGGACAGGATATCTAATTGGGTTGGTAAACATGGAATGAAGATAAATGCAAAGAAGAGTCAGCTTATTAGATACACAAATAAAAAACAAAAGGTTAATTATGAATATAAGGTGGGGAAAGAATTGCTTGCTGAAGACTTGAAATGCAAATATCTTGGAATTACTTTTGATAACAAACTTAACTGGGCAGGACACATAGGACAGGTGGTAGGAAAAGGTTTCAAAGTTCAGCACTTGTTGGAGAGAGTTATGAGGGGATGCACGAGAGAAGTCAAGGAATTGGGTTACAAAACTTTGGTCAGACCATTGCTCGAATATGGTAGTGTAGTATGGGACCCTCATTTTACGTATCAAATACAGGAGTTGGAGAGGGTGCAAAGAAGGGCTGCTAGATTTGTTTCTGGAAATTATCGCAGAATGCAATCAGTGACGGATATGATAAAGGAGCTGGAATGGGATTCATTGCAAGACAGGAGGAGGATGAGGAGGGTCATGGGAGTGTACAGGGCATATACTGGTGATGAGGCATGGAAAGATATTGCAATAGGTATGAAAAGTAGTGCATGTAAGGGTAAAGATGACCACGACCACAAGCTGGCACTCGATTTCAGGCACAAGGGTGTGGGAAGATTCTCTTTTTTAGGTAAGGGTGTCAGGGATTGGAATGAGTTACCAAGAGAAATGATGAATAATTTACCGAAAACTTTGAAGGAATTTAAAGATAAAATTTGTAGAGGGCAAATGTAGGTGGGTGCAGGATAGGGTGAAGATGGGTGTGTAGGGAAATTGCCACCGGAGCCTGTGCTCCATTGCAATTAAATTAAATTAAATTAAATTAAATAAATTAAATTAAAATCAACCTGGGATTGCTCATCTATAATACGGCCCAAGTCGTGAATTAAAAGTGCAAGTTGTGTTTCGCAGCATCGGCCTTTTCGAAATCCATGTTGATTTGGGTTTAAAAGTTCACCTTCATCCAAAAACCGCATGACATTTGAATAGATGATGTGTTCTAAAATCCTACAAAATATTTATGTTAACGAGATCGGTCTATAATTTTGAGGATCATTAACATTCCCATTTTCAAACACTGGACTTACGATGGCAGTCTTCCATTCGGCTGGTATTTTTACTTAATTCAAGGAGGCGGTATATAATTTCAACAAATACGGCGCAATTTCCTTTGCGTACCTAGAGTAGAATCTTGTAGGAATAGCGTCTGGTCCGGGAGCCTTATTGGTTATTACATTCATAGGAAGTTTAGTTATTCCCTCGACATCAAGAACGAAATAATTCATAATTTTGTTGGTACGATTGTTAAATATTGGAATATCCTCTGAGTGTTCTGTCGTGAAAGCTTTTTTAAATATATTATTCAAAATTTCTGCTTTCTCTATGCTAGTTTCTGATAATTCCCCATTTTCCTTAATCAGTGACGGAATAACCTTAGGAGAGCCTCTTATTACTTTGGCATACGACCAGAACTTTTTTGGGTTATTAATCAGATCTTCGGATAAATTCCTGGCTTGGAATTCCTTAAATGTATCACGCATTGCCTTACGCACTTCCGCTCGCAACTGGACTAATTTAGTGTGATTAGATGAGTCCCTCGATTTCTTCACCGTGAAATGTAAACGACTTTGCCTCCTGAGCAAACGTTTAACTTTCCTATTGAACCACGGGAAGTTCTTACTAACCTTAATAAATTTCTTAAGAACAAATTGATTTAAACCAGTCCATATTATTTCTTTTAAATTAAACCATTGTTCCTCAACATTTGTATTTAGCGTGTACGTTTCAAATTTTTTCGCCATGTGATCAACCATACCCGCATTGCCTTATCGAAGCAATATACGAATTTGTCTTTGTCATGCTTCAAATTCAGACTAGACTTTAAAGTTACCACAACCGCCTTGTGATAACTTACACTGTCTTCTATACAAACTGTATCTACAATATCAGGATTGCTTATAAGAAAAAGATCCATAATAGACGAAGAATCTTTGTCGCACCGCGTTGGCTCTTCGACCATATGTTCAAGAGATCTTTCTGCAAATGATTTTAGGAACGTTTCGGTTATTAACCTATCTCTTCGACCCAACCTGAATGTGCATGTGTCCCACTTAACCGACGGTAGGTTAAAATCATCACCCACGATCAATATATGTCCCTGAAATTTTTTATTAATATTATTAAGTGACTCTTTGAAGCATTCCGCATCAGCTAATTCAGGATCCGGAGGTCGATAAAATTACCCATTACGAACTTTAAATTTTTACCAATTTTTACTTTGACCCATATTAACTCGCAAAATTTTTCCATTTCAGTTACGACAGAGCAATTTATAACTTGAATTGTAGTCTACAGGAGCTGTGTCGCAGAAACAACTGGGGCTTCGTCGATCTTCGACCGATGATAGCTGCCAGCTGGGACGCATTTGACAGGTCGGGCGTCCACTACACACCGAGAATGGCGATCAAGGTGGCTGCTAAATTATGGAACCGTCTTGATGTGAATTATTTTTTAGGAACACCGTGAGGCCCGAGGATCCCTCAGTTCAACGAAGAAGACGCGTCGTTAATCTAGATCTTGGTTCTGGAAGTGACGGCGTGAATAAATCGAAATTTACAGCTCCAAATACTTCATCCGTTTCCTTTCGGAGTGAAAATAGTAAAAATGCGAATTTAGACTCTACAGATACAGATATTAAACCGCTAAGGATAATGGTACTTAATTGTCGGAGTATTAGAGGGAAAGTAGCCGATTTCCACGCTGCCGTTGCGACTAACGATGTTGATATAATACTAGGAACCGAGAGCTGGTTGACGCCAGAGGTAGAATCTAGCGAAGTATTTGCTCCTCAATTCAATGTTTTTCGGAAAGACAGAACTACCTCAATGGGCGGAGGTGTGTTCGTGGCCGTTAATAAAACCATCAATTGCTCCGTAGTAAATGAAACGAAAATTGTTGCGAGTTAATATGGGTGAAGGTAAAAATTGGCAAAAGCTTAAAGTTCATAATAGGATCATTTTACCGACCTCCGGACTCTGGATTAGATAACGCGGAATATTTTAGACAGTCACTTAATAGTATTTCTCAGAAATTTCAGGGACATACATTGATCATTGGAGGTGATTTTAATATACCCTCTGTTAACTGGGACACATTTACGTTCAGATCAGGCGGAAGAGATAGGTTAATAACCGAAACGTTGCTGGAATCATTCGCGGAAAATTCTCTTGAACAGATGATCGAAGAGCCAACGCGGAGCGTCAAAGATTCCTCGTCCATCTTGGATCTTTTTCTTACTAACAATCCGGATATTGTAGATAAAGTTTGTATAGATGACGGTATAAGTGATCACAAGGCGATTGTGGTAACTTTAAAATCTAGGCTGAATTTGAAGCATGATAAAGACAAACTCGTATATTGTTCCGATAAGGCAAATGATGCGTTTATGGTCGATCATTTGGCGAAAAATTTTGAAACGTACACGCTTAATACAAATGTTGAGGAACTTTGGTTTAATTTGAAAGAAATAATATGGACCGGATTAAATCAATTTGTTCCCAAGAAGTTTATTAAGGTTAGTAAAAACTTCCCGTGGTTCAATAGGGAAGTGAAACGTTTGCTCAGGAAGCAAAGGCGTTTACATGCGACGGTAAAGAAATCGGGGGACTCATCTGATCGCGCTAAATTAGTCCACTTGCGAGCGGATGTGCGTAAGGCAATGCGTGATGCGTTTAAAGAATTCCAAGCCAGAAACTTATCCGAAGATCTGATTACTAATCCAAAAAAGTTCTGGTCATATGTCAAATTAATAAGAGGCTCTCGAAAGGTCATGCCGTCGTTGATTAATGAAAATGGGGAATTATCAGAAACTAGCGTCGAGAAAACAGAAATTTTGAATAATGTATTTAAAAAAGCTTTCACGTCAGAAAACTCGGAGGAGATTCCGATATTTAACAATCGAACCAACAAAATTATGAATGATCTCGTTCTCGATGTCGAGGGAATAACTAAACTGCTTATGAATGTAAATCCCAACAAGGCTCCAGGACCAGACGGTATTCCTACAAGATTCTACTCTAGGTACGCAAAGGAAATTGCGCCGTATTTGATGAAATTATATACCGCCTCCTTGGATCAAGGAAAAATACCAGCCGAATGGAAGACCGCCATCGTATGTCCAGTGTTCAAAAGTGGGAATGTTAATGATCCTCAAAATTATAGGCCGATCTCGTTAACCTCAATATTTTGCAGGATTTTAGAACACATCATCTATTCAAATGTCATGCGGTTTTTGGATGAAGATGAGCTTTTAAACCCAAATCAACATGGATTCAGAAAAGGCCGATGCTGCGAAACACAACTTGCCCTCTTAATTCACGACTTGAGCCGTATTATAGATAAGCAATCCCAGGTTGATTTAGTTTTATTAGACTTCAAAAAAGCTTTCGACACTGTGCCTCACACTAGGTTACTTAGGAAACTTCGCGGTTACGGTATATCTAGACAAATATGTGATTGGGTTGCAGACTTTTTGAAGGACAGAACCCAGTGTGTAGTTCCCGACGGTGAGCGTTCATCACTTGCCGAAGTGAAGTCCGGGGTTCCCCAAGGAAGCGTGATAGGGCCTCTGTTGTTTCTCATATACATTAATGATTTGTGCGACATAATAAGGGGAATGAAAAGATTATTTGCCGATGATGCTATTATTTATCGTGAAATCACAACCCAGGACGACTGCGCTTTGTTACAAGACGATATTATGAAAATAATTGCGTGGTGTAAAGATTGGCAGTTGGAGTTAAACGCTAAAAAGTGCCAAGTCATGCGTGTAAGTAAAAAGGTGACACCATTTAGCTTTGAATATACAATTAATGGCACTGTCCTTAGAACGGTAGATTCCGCTAAATACCTAGGGGTAACAATTCGTAATAATTTGTCGTGGAATGAGCATATCGAGAATGTAATTGGGAAAGCAAATCGTATGCTTCGATTTCTAGGTCGTAATTTAAAACAATGCACTCCGGAAGTTAAATCGATTGCGTACAAGTCACTAATGAGGCCTCACCTGGAATATTGTTGCTCTGTATGGGGTCCTCATCAAAAGGGATTAATGGAGGCATTAGAGATGGTCCAAAGAAGAGCCGCCCGATTCGTGACAGGTATATATAGTTGGAGGGAAAGCGTAAGTGCCATGTTGAAGGAGTTAGGTTGGGAAGACCTGGAGCACCGAAGGCTTTGCTCTCGACGGAAGCTAATTGAAAAATTCTCGACTGACGTATTTCGGAATGACAGCAAACAAATATTGCTACCAGCAACATTCATATCTCGGAATGACCGCGAAAATAAGATAAGAGAAATCAGGGCCAGAACCGATTCATTTCTCTACTCATTTTTTCCACGAGCGATTAGGGAATGGAATAGAATAGATTTACCGGGCGAGTAAACACAAAATCGGACAGGAGTAGCTTCCGATAAAGCATTCCGGCCATCCAGATCTGGGTTTTCCATGGTTTCCCTAGATCGCTCCAGGCGAATGCTGGGATGGTTCCTCACAATAGCCCATGGGCGCCTCCTGCCATATCCCGTATATCCCTTCCAAACCATTACCTTTCCTGACAGGTGCAATGCACCCTCCGCCAAACACTTTTGGTGAATCGCGGAGTGATTGTAATAGTAATAGCAATTAACGGTTTTGCTAAAGGCCACGAACACACCCCCGCCCATTAAGACATCTCTGTCTTTCCGAAGAACATTAAAATGAGGGCCAAACACTTCGCTAGATTCAACCTCTGGCGTCAACCAGCCCTCGGTTCCTAGTATTATATCGACATCATTAGTTGCAACTGCGGCGTGGAAATCGGCTACTTTCCCTCTAATACTCCGACAATTTAGGACCATTACCCTTAGCTGCTTTGTATTCTTATTTCTGGAGTCTAAATTCGCATCTTTCATATTCGCATTCTGACGAGAAATGGGTGAAGTATTTGGAGCTGTTATATTCAATTTATACGTGCCATAATTACCAGAACCAAGATCTAAGTTATCGGCACAGCCTCTTCGATGAACTGAAGGATCCTCGGGCCTCACAGTGTTGCTAAAAAGTAATTCATATCAAGACGCTTATATATTTTAGCAGCCACCTTGGTCGCCATTCTCGGTGTGTAGTGGACGCCCGACATGTCAAATGCGTCCCATCTGGCAGCTATCATCGGTCGAAGGTCGACGATGCCCCAGTTGTTTACTGCGACACAGCTCCTGCAAACTACAATTTGTATTAAAAATCTTCCACCTTACCGCCTCCCCATAATCGATGTGCGGCAAGACACTACAAATGGAGAACTGCAACGATACAGAATTTTCCCGCGCGGTCTTCTAGCAACCAACTTGTCCATGGATTTCACTATATCTGCAACGGAAACACTACACGAGTCATTCGTACCGACGTGCAAAGCTACTCTTAACTGACGGCAGTTTGATTCTATGATCGCTTTTGGAAAGGCCTCCATGACTCTTGGCACGGTTGCTCCTGGAAGACAAACAGAATGAACGTTAGTATGATGGTCGGCACCGTTCTTCTTGGCTAGTTCTCCTAGCGGTTAGATCCTGCGGGTATGTCAATTACCTTTCGCTTGGAGTAATGAAAGCAAGAATTACAATTAACGAAACATCCAAGTATATTTCTGATTGAACGGGTAATAAGGGAATAATATGGCATCCGATAAATCACATAACACGTGGATAAATTTAAGGATATATTTAAATTATAATTTTTTTATCAATAAACAATAATACAGCATATTGTTTATTTTTCCCCTTTTTATCATATATAAATTAAGCTACAACAATTACAGTATTTTTTCACTTCACAATCATCATATATATTAGGCTAGCTACAAGATAAAAGACAATTTCACAACATATTTGCATAACTCATGAGTTATTGTTTCCCCATTCATTGTATGTTAGCATTTACAGTTTGACTTCTTTCAGTGCATGGATAGAGGATATTTTGCAATGATATTTGATACCAAATACTAAATAACAGTGCACTGATCAAACCCCACAGCAATATAACAGTATCACCAAGAGGTCCCCATCAACTATCTACAACAGATCGCCATCAGCTATTTACAACAAGTCACCATCAACTATTTACAAATCATGTTTGCCATAAGTTAGAATCAGTTATTTACAACAGGTCCCCATCAACTATGCACACAGGTAATCGGTATATTCAATTTCCGTTCAAACATATTTACACACACGCATTCACTCAGATAAAGATTTGTGCCCCCATGGCAGGGTTCAAATCACGTCGTGCTAAATAAAGAGTTTATCATCCAATCTCGACAGACCCACCTTGGCTACTTCAACAGTTGTGATTCAATGGAAGTTTTAATTAAAATGATGTTGAGTACGGTACTTAGAGCTCCATGTAAACATTCAATATAATCTGTTACCGCAAGTTTTCTTGTAACTGTGCTTAACTCTTACTTCGACCAGGAATTTATTTACAGGCTTCGCTTCATTCATATGAGAAAGCCGAGGACGCACCCTTCCTCGTATTTTCCCTTACCTGTTGGTCCAGCCAAGACAGATGCGAAATGTTAAAATCGAGACTATTAGGGAATATACAGGCTAATATTATCACTCGTACTTGTTCTAGAGCATGTTCTCAGACATCTTGGTCAATTTTAGCCAGGTGACAAAAGATAACTGCAGGGGCTAATCTTACTACCAGATTCCATAAATAGACAAAACAATATGCAACAAAAATAGCATTTCAGAGTATGCGTAGGTACACTTTTAGTACGTGATATGTGGCAACACTGTTGTTGACTACGTCAGACCTCCTTATCAGAGAAATCATAAGTGAACAACACGTCTCCCATCTCTCAAGGACCACTCAGGATACGCTTATTTTTTAGCCTAAGCTTAAATGCAGCTTATCCTACGCGGATACCTCTGATTTGATACAGGTTGTAGCCTGAGATATCTTATAGTAAAATGCAAACTGGTTTGATGAATTGCGTAGAACCTTCGCAATACCGAATTTTGGAAGCTTCAACATTGGAGAAAATCACGCCTTTGGTGGATTTTTGTAATCGCTTCAGCTCAAGAAAACATTTAGAAACTAGCACTGTCCAGTGCGAGTTACTCTCGCAGCCTGAGTGTTCCGTACCCAAATTGTGGTAAAAATTTAACTCAGTTAAAATTAGTAATTTTTTCAAGATTTAATAACATCTTATTTCCTGGCATATTAATTATCCGATTCATGAAATTTTTCATCTAAAGATACATATGATTTTTTTACAAAAATATAATATTCTGAAGCGTTAAATTTGTGAAAATAATTTATTTATTTTGTGAAAACAATAAACTCCAGAAATAATGGTATGGTTTTCCTATAAACTTAAGCAGACTATATATAACCCTAAATTTTGAAAGAATTTTTGGATCAGTAGTCTCTGAAATAAATGGAACAATGATTTTATTTTTTTATGCTTTTCCTTCAAAAGCTCCCACAAGTCGAGGAATTAAAAGAAAACTTCAAGCATTTTTTTGAGTCGGAGAATTGCCAGCTTTCATTGATACCAATGAAGCTTATCTAGAGAAAAGCTTTCCTTCGGTCAACCTTTTTTATTCTAGTACCAAATATTAACGTGAAGAAGCAAAAAAAGTACATTTATTCTAAAAACTTATCATTCTTTTAGTTATGAATAAGATTCGGTTTTCATACTGATGTCCGAAAGTTTTTGTTGTTACATTTTAAAGCAGTATAATAAATGAAATATAAGAATTTAAAGCTATGCGAAACATTATTGGTAACGGTACATAAAGAGTGTACCGAGAAGCAATTATCCCTTTGTTCAGAAATTTGCAAAACTCGTTCCTGAGGACGTACCCTTTTGATAAAAAAAAGAGCATATTAAAGAAAAAAGAAGTTTAACTTACACAAAAGAAAACACTAAATTTACCGTATGCGACAGTGTAGGCACTACAGTCGGCGTCCATTTCTAACACATCTTTGCCGCCAACGATAGCATCTGCAGCAACGACTTAAAATTGCTGCAAGTATTCGTAATACACTCCTATTAATACGTACATGTGATTACTGTATTTTAACGAAATTATTTGCTGTTTGGATAATGGTTTTATTTAGACTATATATTAATTCGTTTAATTATTTCTGCTTTGAAATAGAAATTTGTGTGAGTTAAAACTAATCTTAGGCGGTATTACATAAGTAATAATTAAGAAATACTTTTAATCTCCTTTGCATTCACTGACTTCATGTTACAAATGTCATTATTTCAGCCATATATACATAATCAAAACGGGTCCAGTTGTGATCGCGATACACTGAATATATTAACCCAAATGTGAAAGAAGCTATGATTTTCGAACGACAATATTAGTGGAGGTTGTTGCTAGAATGAAATGCTGACTGGACCAGAATGACGACTGACACGTTTTGTTAAAGCAAACAGCACGATAAATTTAGTTTTATAATTTTCTTGATGTAGCATATGATCTTAGGCTTCTTAATTAATTTTTTATTGGTTCCATATTGCCGTCATCATTAACTCAAGAGCGCGTAAAAAGTTCCAACTTTATGACGATATAAACTACAAGTGAAAACATACATTACAAACTCAGAGTTATAAACATTATTTAATAAAAATTCTATTTAATTAAGCAACTGCAAAAAATAAATTACCAGACCCTGTATTCAAACCTTCATTTCCGAAGGGCTTCTAAGACAGCTGATATGTAAACACAATTTTACTTTTTTTTCGTAGTTACGACTATAAAAATATTAAAGTCAAATACAGATTTATATTTAGAAATTTGGAACTATTAGTTTATCAATGGATTTAATTTTCGCGCTTTTAAACATAACAAATCGCTGAATATGTGACAACGATCTTGCTGTGCAGTGCGCTCGATATCTGTGAAAAGCAGTGATTAAAGATGATAATACCGGCTATGAAATAGGATATTCTTTGGTGCTGATAAAATGCGAAGTGATAATGACAATTCTGAATCGAACTATTCGTTTTAAGAGTCTTATTACGTTTAATTCACGTATTCCGTATACTTTATTGTACAAAACTAATGAAATAAAATATAATCTTAGTAAAAAAATAAAACTAGAATCAATACACGATCGTAGTGTAATTCTTTGTCAATTTTTCTTCAAAAGAGTGCTCATCTGAAATACAGAGTGATCTATGCTCAGTTTCTTTCAATTCGAAATGAATTTAATTTATAGCTTCGTTCCTCGGTACATATATGTAAGTCATAAGCTATTGCCGAAGATTTTAATTTAGACGATTGGCTCTAAAAATTGAGAACACCATCCATATTGCTGCGGTAATTTTTGCGGGATACCAGTTCAAACCTTACGACAGGCTAAGGCAGCTTGCTTACAGATTTATAACAGTCTAGATTGTGTATAGGTTAGAAAGAACTAAACAAGTGTGCAATTACAAATTTCTAACTGTATGCAACAACACTTGTCCACATGTAACTATTTACTGGTGCAGGCAGTTCCCAGAAAAACTTCCTCATAAAATGTTACTTTTTAGCACAATTCCGGATAATGGAAGATACGATGAGCATGGTTTTAAAACTGGGCTTCGCTTCCTGATAACGGTTTCTCGGCAGACTGCTATATAGTCAACACAGTTAGGAAGAATAAAGCAACACCATACGGAATTCCAAGATCATCCATATCAATCGTAATGTCAGCAGGACACAATGTCTTTGTAAAAAATAATATAACTGCTGTGTGCTACATTTAAGTGTTATGTGTGCAGATCGAGATGGTCCGCAAGAACGCGACCTGCGGCCTGCCGTCGCTACTGACGCTGGATCTGTCCCACAACCGCCTGGAGTGGATAGCGCCAGACTCGCTGACCTGCAGCCCCCAGCTGCGCATACTCATCCTGTCCCACAACCCGCTGCTCGCCGTGTCCGACAGCGACCCTTTCCTGGTGGGACTGCCCAATCTGTCACGACTGCTGGTGAGTACACGCTACGAGCCCTCATATGACACGTTTCTCCCTATTTATTTCTCCTCACAGCTCATTTCTTTCTCCGCGTAGACTTTCCCCGTACTCATTTCCCCATGCATGCTTTATTCCATGCTAGCTTCTTTCCTCCATGCTCTCACTTCCTGCTGCGCACTCGCTTCTAGTTCCGAACTCACTTGTTTCTCGGTTCTCTCTTCCTACTCGGCTCTAGCTTTTCAGTTCTTCCTCTGTGCTCCATTTATTATTATTATTATTATTGAAAACTTCTGTAGGCACGTTGGGCGATTTTTGGATGTGGTAAATCTTATGAGTTCGCCTCACCGACATGGACAGCAGTGAAAGTAATTTTCCAAATGATCTTTATACGAACTCTAGTTTTTATCCGATTTGGATGGTACTTAGCATACATACACCTCAAAACAAAGCGGTCTGGAAGCTCAGCGAATATAAGCAGTATATCTGTAACTACAAGTATGCAGTGTTGCGCGGGCAGTTTCACGGTTCGAATCTCGTCTCGCTGGAATTTTTTTACATATTTAACTTCTGTAATACATTATGCATGAGTATTTCATAGTAGTTATCTTACTAGAGTGGTAAAACAGTAGTATTTTTTCCGTGGGTTTTAAAATTAAAAATTGTATAAAATTTTATAATAGCTTTATATTTATTTTGATAATTTGGTTACTCATTCAAAATTATTATTATTAGCTTATATTATCGAAATTTTGGATTGAAAAATTTGGAAAAATACTTATATTTTGCATTTTAAATCTAAACATCAAATTGACTTTTATTTCAAATTTAGGGTTTATCAGTATATACTATCAAAATTTCAGATTGAAAATATGCATATTTAAATGGCAAAATGATTGATTTTAATTTACAAATTATGAAATTTTAATTTTTGATACTACAATTAGTTTGAAAATAAAAAACACTGTTACTTCGTAGTTTTAAGTTTTCACTTATGTCGGCAGTCCCCAATGACTGCCAATTGTTTTTTTTTTTTTAATTGTTTTTTTCAGGGAATATACAGTATATCCTTTTACGATAAAATCGACTAAGTTAGAGTCATTTTAAGTTTATGGGTATTGATAAATCATTTTCGTCATTGTAGATGTTGATACCTTCAATGGGATATTCGTGATTAATTTAGATTCTTAAGGTTCGAAAAATATAAATCCTTTGGAAGACTTCGGAAATGTATCATCTGTTTGCTTATCACTCTGATGCTTCCCTAAACTAGAACTAATCATTTCTCCTTATCACAAGCTGAATGTTTACTTCAGCCATTAGAAGAGTACATCCAACAGCCTGAATTGTGGTGTCTCCTTCCAGTTGCGTGAATTACTGGTTTCGAATTACCAAAACTGAGAAACGAAAATCTGAGACTAATGAATTTTACAGTTTATCTACTTCTTATTCGATTGATGTTCCCCAGATATAGATACATTACAATCTCCTGAACACAGTAAAGATTTAACAGGAGAAGAAATGATGTACATTGAATAATTATAAGTGGCTACAGGCATTATTTGGTTTAGGGTAGAAAATGTACTGTTTTCAGAAAATGGAATTTATTGAGAAAAAATAAGTATTATTTGAAAAGGGTAACTTAAAATTAATTTAATATCTGTAACAAGGGCGTATCCAGGATCAGAACTAGAGGTGGGCAGGATTTGAACTAGGAGGGGGGCAGGATTTGAACTAGGAGGGTGGGGGCAACTCATTTTGGTTTCGAGGAAGTGGGGTGGGGGACTGAAACATGACATTACAAAATCAAACTCAAAGCTATTCAGGAAACTATTTTTATCATTGATTAATATAGTAACCCAACTACTTAATCTAAGGACCTACTATGTAGTTAATTAAGATCGTAAGTCAGTTAGTTTTCTATGTAAACATTAATTGCCTCAGATTTTCAATTTCAATCATTTTGTTTTGGTGTTCTTTCACGAAATTTCGATGCACACTCGTCAAACATAATCCAGTCAATCTTTCTCTCCCAAAGTGCTCCTGACATAGTTCTTCACTCGTCGAAGCGTACTGAAGGCAACTTAATTTTTCTTCTAGGGTGGGGGGGGGGGGCAGCAGCCCCCCTCTGCCCCTCGCTGGATACGCCCATGATCTGTAATTACATTAAACACGGTACACGAGAGACTAACATAACGGAATGAGTAGTTCCATGAATTTTGCTTGAGAAGTACCGGTATGAAAAAAAAAAAAAACAACTCTTGGCATTATAGGGTTGATAATTGTAGAGAGAACACATCGTCAGTGGCAATAAACTATCTCCATAGCTGCGAGGCATGGATCTTTGCGGCTTTGGACGTTGCTCAACCAGCAAAAACTATACGGCCTCATCTCGTCTAACGTTCGAAACTCTCCATCTGTTCGAGGTGGTCGCTCAGCAAATGCTATCCCACAGCCTCTCCGCTGAACTGGGCGCCCGATATCGCTATTGGTTCTTCTAGGCAATCAATTTTGTAGGAGAACCCGGGCGTCAAAGAGCAATTTTAAGGTGCTTTTCCAATGCAACGTCAGATGGCTTGGATTGCTACAATGTTCATATGACGCGTCAGCGACCTGCGTTCGCCGAAACAACCGCATGAGCCGGGCGGCTGTACCGGTCTCAGAGCAGCATAGACGCAGCCGCAAGTAGAACAGTCGAATAGTCCGAAGGAATGATATTATTTACTGCGAGGAACGATGAAAACTGTCTAAATTTCACCACTGTACAATAATTAATCTGTGAAGAATAATATTTGCAAAGATATAACTGAATTCATCGAGAGATCAGATAAAAAGTACAATGTAGTCTGACGTAAGTTTATTCACTTTGTTCATTATGTTGTATCATTTTTTTATCATTTCTTTATTTTTACAGACGGTGTCAAAAGGTACAAGTTACATCGCGACATCGAATTATAATACAACGTGTGGTTAATTGTAATTAAACTTTATTTAGAAATTATGTTGTATTACTTATTTTTACAGATATGATAACACGGATAGTATTCTGACAAAACCCACTATTCTTGTTATTTTTACTTCCATACAAAATGAAGTGTCGTATTTGCGTAGTGATTTAATTTTTATTTAGGCATGAAGAGTTTCAAATATAAACTAAATTTTGCTCGTGTTGACTATAGGCCCGTCTATAAAAGATGTTCTTTCATTGATTCACCGGTCTCATCTTTATCATGAAAATGAATATTAATAATTATCATAACTATTTTATTACATAAAGAAATTTTAATAATCAATACACAATATATATATATATATATATATATATATATATAAACGTGTGAGAATTTAATAATATATCATAACTTATTTTTAATTATACGATACGAAGCCTACTGTGTTTTAGTTACGTGATAACCGTTCAGTTCGTTAACCGTGCACCTGTTGAAGTATTCTGTAAATGAGACTGTCACAGAAAAACCATAAGCATGTGCTTATCCTCCACTCCTTGCTAACTGAACAACTGTTTTCAGTGGATAGTTGATCATTTCCCTTTAGTCCATAATGTTGTTCGTTATTTTTATCTATGAATAAATCTCTAAGTAAATAGCAAGCAACATAAACGAATTGACGCACTACCAACAGTTCGAGCCAGGGCTAAATGCAAAAGATTTTGAGCCATCTACCTCCAACCATTGTCTTCGGAGATGTCTTTCTCGGCTGGAACTAATGACCCGTAAATAACTCACCATAAAAGGTTGTCGAGAAGAATGGCTTTTGTAGGCAACGCATTCGCACACTTCCGTATGTCTTCCAGAAGAAATACTCTGCGTTTCGTTTAGCATGTCCCTCGGTGTCTCCCTCACTGTTCCATTTTACTATTAGGTAGCAATTCAACACTTTTATTGGTCAATTTCTAGAAACAATGGAATGTAGAGATATAAAATCACGAGGTACTGTAACAGACTATCAAGTAACTATCACTTTTGATAAATATCTGACATTCCACAGTGACAGGATTTATGTGAGATATAGTACAATTTTTGGCATGTCAGTGAACATTAATCCATCTAAACTCCTTAATTCAACGGTACCCACCAATGTATTCGTGTATTAACTTCCAGCACTAGACTGGACTGGGAATTACAACGGACCAGGGTTCAAATCCTGGGTCTGGCTAACGATCGTCTAAGTAAAGTTTTGAAGCGTTTTTCCGCAATGTTAGTACGATCCTCTATCTCTACCTTATAATCTATGCATTTAACAAACAAAAAATACACTTAGGACACAGATAGTAGTTTGATAAACAGATGGCAACACTTTAGCTCCTCCAGTCAGATAGTACTCACGACAGAGAGGGAAGACGCAAGCATTCTAAACTCTGCCACCAACAGGCGGCCGAACCCCACGGAGACTCCGCCACAACAAGCATAATCATCATCTCAGTCTTTTGTCTGCTGGGCTGGGCCGGGCGACTGAGGCTGGGCGCACATTGACGCACAGTCGACACAGGCGGCGCAGCACAGTTTCTGTGGCTCTGTCTTTTGGATCGGAACAGCGCATATTGAGACTCACGGCAGGGCAGCGCAGTACTGCGCCGCACGTAGCCTGCACCACGATGTGCTCACGACAAAGAAACTGTGCCACGCAGCTCACTCGTGCCGGTTTTTGCCGTAACACTTCTTGCATTATTTATAATCTTGCTATACTTTAAAATCATTTTCAACTATGGAATAAGAACAATTGGTTAAACTGGCACGTAACCACACTGCGATTCTTAATACCAGTCACACTAAATACATAAAAATTAAATTTTAACAAGAAATTTGTACAAGTGGCGAGTAAATTCGGTATTTATTTATCATATAACTGTCCACTTACAATTTTCACTTTTATTTTCTCTGTTTGAATTCATTTTTAACAAAACTTACAAAAATATTGATATATAGGCTATAATTACATTATTTGTTTTCTTATTATTTGTACTACATTAGTCAATAGTGTCCCCTAGAAACACTTTTTTTTTCTAACTGTGGCACACGTCCGACTGAATTGAGCTCTTCTGCTTCTTCTCCCTCTTCAAGGCAACCTCCGTCCAACTGCTAACGAGAGAAGGAGGATTCTTGTGAAGACAATTTCCCGAATAATTCGTTGAACACTGCTTTTTTAGTTCCAAGTGTTTCTTATGTTCTGTTATGTAGTTTTCTTAAAAATATAATATGAAATAAAAGAGAAATACATTCTTATAAATGTCATGTACCATCAAACGCTAAATAATTAAATAAATATCCACGAAAATACTGGCAGATTTTCTTCAGTTCCAACTGGTATTTGAGCGTCGTCGAGAAAATAACAGGTTAGACTATGCTGTGAATATCCGCTCGAGTCATCCGGAAAGAATGCATATATCTTTTGAGAATTCTCTTGTCACTGCAAAAGCCAGATGAGAGTTTCTTCTTTTCATACACTCACTTTTTCATAGTTTTATCTAACTAAGCTTCTGATAAAGTTATACTGTAATAATTTTCCAAGCTCGGCATCCCAGCCTGATTCAGAAATCAAAAATCGAGTTTCTGCATCGACATGTTTTTGGTTACGCTTTTTTGTCGGTTTCTCGCACAACACCACAATACTTTGTAAACTGCCCATGAAACTGTGGTACAATATGCGCGAGTAACTGCCCGACACAGTTTCTGTTTTCCTGCTGCCCTATCCTGCTCTGCGCTGCCCCTACTGCACCACGCAGCTCAATGTGCGCCCCGGTTATCGTCTTCCGTTCTTCAGCCTCGGTTTTATTTATTGTAGTCGGTTACCAGACTCTGCCCCCCCCCCCAAATCAGGCCGCAAAGCCTCCACCAAGGCCGGTAAGAGCAGTAGGGAGATAGGTGGTGCGCATAGTCAGTCATTTGTTATTTGTGCTTGGCCGTCATTGTCTTGTATTGTTTAGTGTGTTTTGTTACGGTTTTTGGTTTGTTGTTGTTTGATAGTCATGATTGTGTGTTATGTTGTCTCGCGGTAGAATTTCTTTATACTACCTTTGTGTATGGAGTGGGATCTTTGCGTTTATATATGTTTCTAGGTGTTTGTGCTTTGTGTAGTGGGTTTAGAGAAGTTTCGTCGCGTAGTGTTTTGAGTATGAAGTTGTAGGGTGTATTGTCTAATGTGTAAAGTTTGTAGGTAAGTTGTTGGAAGAATGGTCTGTTAAGTGCTTTTTGAAAGTACTTCCCGTTGAGTTCCGCACGTATTCAGACAGTGGATGTACTTGTGTTGTGTATGTGATGCCTCGATCCGAGTCCGTCTGTCAGCTCGCAGTGCTAGGCATAGTGCCCACCGCTCTACTCGCTGTAGGCGGAGTAGACCGGTGGAGGTTTTATGCATAAAGATATGAGCGTAAGTTTTATATGGCCGTATTAGAGTTTTTTAAAGTGTCAGCAATGTTTTTGTGGTACAGCCATGGTTTCTACCCTAAAGGAGTCTTATGCTTTTGACTCTGTTCCTACTTTGAGTTACTATATTTTGATAGTGGCTTTGAAAGTTTATTTGTGGTCTAATTTCTCACCTAGATATTTTGCGCGCCTCACGTAGCCCACCTCCACTCTATTCACACGGACGCGCAGTAGTTTGTTCCAGTATATGCGTTGTCCTCTGCCTCGGAAAATGGTGTTAGCGGCATTTATGGTTATTCTTCATTTTTTGCCGAATTTTGTGAAAGCATTTAGTTGCTTTGGCAGTTGTGGCACTGCGTTTCTTGGTCCCAACCTTGTAGCCCAAAAAGCCGCGTCATCTGCAAATAGGGCTGTTCCTGTCCACGGGTCGTCTGTGGTTTACGGGGTATTTCGTACATACTTCATGTAAATCGGTGGTGAAAGTGGGGATCCCGATGGTACGCCTGCGTGCATATAAAATGGGTCCAACAAGATGTCCCCCAACCTACACTGCCCCAACCCTCCAGATATTTTGTTGCATAGCCAGCGGTTTCATGGAGATCTAACTCGATCAGTGTTCTCCGAAGTCCGCGGTGCCATACGGTATCGAAGGCTTTCTGGACATCCATGAATGCAGCGACGGTTGTTTTTCTTCTTGCGTGTCCTTCCTCAACCGCTGTCACGACGCGGATGAATTGATCGTTGATTGTTACTATGGGGCGGAATTCGGCCTGAATATTACCCAGTTTGTTTTCAATTGCGAGGTCGTTGTGGATTCTCCTTGCAATGAATTATTCCATGAGTTTTATGAAGACGCTGAGAAAGCTTATTGGGCGATAGTTCTTGGGCTGAGTTTGGGGAAGAGAAGTACGTGGGAGTGTTGGTATGTGCCCTAAGAAGTAACTAACAGTGTATAACGCTGATAGATGGATGTGAAAGGTGGGCGGCAGTTGTTTCAGTGCTGCATTCGGAATTCCGTCATGTCGCAGCGCTATATTTTTTTAAAAAAAGTTAATAATAGCTTTAATTTCAGTTGTGGTGATGGCAAAGGTAAGTGAGGAGCGTTGTTCTGAGATTTCTGGTAACTGCTGAAGAGGATGTAGTAAATTTTGGTGCTGATTAAAAAATTGCTTAGTTTGGTTTAGAACGTGGTTTTTGAAGGTTGGTGAGTTTGGTACTTGGTGGATATGTTGTAAATATTTACTAAAGATGTTTGCTTTTTCGAGATTGTTGCTTAGTGTCCTGTCATTAACCAGCCGTGGATAGCTAAGACTCGGTCGCTTGTTGTCTAGTCTTGCAATGTACTTCCAAAACTCATGTGGGTTTCACACTCTGTTTCCGTCGATTCTGTCACAGTAAGTACGCCACTTGTCTTCACGGTGGAATGTGATAGCTTGGGCAACTTCCTGTTTGAGTGTTGCATTCTACTCCCTATCCTGGTACTCACGCGGCATACGGTTTTAAAACTTTAGCTGACTTAGTATATTTCACGAAGCTTCCTTCATTTCACTATAGAACAGTTGTTTGTACATTGTTCACTTAGTATCATACGATAGAGTTACAATTGAGGAACCGAGATTTAGAAAGATCGTTGTCATTGTATATACTGTTTGCAGCATGTGAGGTGAGCCTGTGGCCTGTTTCAGATGCGTCACTGCGGCCTGACTACAGTCCCCGACTCCCTGCTGGAGGTCTCGAGGCAGGTGGACGTCCGAGGCAACCTGGAGGCGGCGCGCGCGTGCAGGGCCCTGCGGGTGATGGCCGACCTGTACGACAGGCTGCTGTGCGACGCCCCTCCGCGGTACATGTCGGACGGGGGGCCCTGGCCGTACGTCTGGAGGATCGTGCTCGGCTGCTCCTTAGCCGCCGGCGCTGTCTCCTGCATCGCCGCACTCATCTACCGCTTCTCGCGCAAGGCCACTGTCTACCGCAGGGTCTCCCACGTCAGTCTCTATGCCTGACACGTCACTACTACTAGCTCCTCTTTTTTTACTTCGATAAATATCAGCTATCTTAAATTAACTAGTGTTATTAGGAAGCCGCTCACACAATACTTTCTATATACTAACTATAGGCGTTGAGAAACGTGCTGCTCAGTACTTACATGTCAGCTTAATTCATGCCATCAACACATCAACCTTTTAGTAAATGAAAGATTTTCTTTTATATCTTCCATTCGAGGCTAGCAAAAAACATAGAACACCACTATCATTTCAACGTGAAGCCCAGGCTCCTTTACGACATATAGATTTAAAAAAAAAAAAAAAAATGTCTACATGAGCTAAACAAATATATAATTGAGTTCAGATAACGATCTTAGGCTTCCAAGTCCACATATCTCGACAATCACGACCAACTAATGTCTGTCCCATACCACTTCCTTATTTAAGTTAATTGTCAAAGAACCAGTATATTATTCTGTTGTTCAACAACTTGATTACAACCACTTATACAAGACTCAATTTATTTTGATCTACTCACCTCGTTCAAAAACATTCACCATTTGATCGCATTGATAACATTCTAAGTAGGTATCTTCTGGTTTGATTCCAGTCACAAGTTTTCTTGCGGTATATGCAGTCTGAGGAAACCCGTATCTTCCACTGTCTACCTCGCGGGGGGTTAACAGAGCTGGTAAAGCTATGATTGTGAACGTGAGGTTCTCGATTCACTATCAGATTTACGAGTGAAACAAGCTTGTTTCAGCGTGACATGTGATCACTCTTAGGCTAGGATTGCTTCTCTAGAGCATTACTATCAAGTTAGCTAGTGAAAGTTTTTACAACATTATGTGAGCAATATTGTTTAAATTTTTTACAAAAAGTAAGTTTTTTCAAGTAGATTATAAGTTGGGTATTGCGTAAAATTAGGACATTTCTAAAATGACCATAAGAATGTCTACAAAACTGAAAGGTATATTTTTTATTGACTCTTGCTTTGGGTTGAGTTTCCTTTGTGCATGGTGCAAAATCAACTAATAACATTGAATATTTAAGAAAATAGTCTAAGTTAACAGTAAGCAGTTGAATTACCTCATTTGTTTCTCCAGTTTCAAAGTTAATCAATGGTTAACTATTGTTTTATGAATAAATCACTTTTACACAGCTGTGTACAACAGTTTTCTCTCGTTAAATATTGTCACAGAGGGATTTCTTTTATTCCAATAAATAAAAAGATTAGTACATTCCATGAGTTTTCTTCGCTTTCTTCTAGAACTATATTGTAATTTGTGGTGTTTGAAGATTGAAATATAACACTGAATCGATAATAAGGTTATAGTTTCTACTGATCATTACATTGAAGGTATTTTGCTTAGTAAGTAATTAGCCGGATATTCAAAAATTAATTCATACATTTAAAATAATTACTTAGACATTTTGTATTTTGCTGTTTAATTTTAATTGTTAAACCTCATATTTTAACATTCTGGTAGCTAAATGGTTATGACACTTGTTAATGTTCGGGGTTCCAGGTTCAAGGCCTGGCGGAGCCAGAAATTTTTAGGATTTCTGTTTGATCAAATGAGCTGTGCCAGAACGTTCGTGGTTCGGATTCCCTGTTAAGCTGCAGGTCCTGCCAAGACCTAGGCAAAAATAGACGTTTAGGAAAATTGCCAATGGAGCATGCGCTCCAATTCTATTAGAATTATATAAATAAAATTCTTAATATTAATAAGTTCTTTCCGAAGCATTAAAAAAAAAACAGCTATTTAAATTTAAAGAATTCAAAAGTAACACGAAAAGGGAATCTCAATATTCCAATTATTTCAGTTTGGTTTCCTTAAAAAAGCTTTTTTTCCGTCATGCCTTTACGTTTTGTTAACTTCGAGGTCATTAGAGGCGGGAAAGTACGAAAAGGCTTTTTGTAGGAACCATTCTGGAATTCGCCTGGAGTGACTTGGGAAATCATGGACAATTCAAAGCAGAATGGCTGGACGGGTATTCAGAATCTCGCCTCCCGAATGCGAGGCCAGAACGGTACCACACACCCACCACGGTCGGTGTGAAAAATACATATAAGTAGAGAATATAAAACAATGTATAGTACTTACATTACTTGAAAAATTATAAACAGACTAAATATTAAATGAAATAGATCGCGAAAGCATTACTCATTCAAATAATTTTAAAAGTGGCGTTTTAGTGCTCCCATGGATTCGCAGACAAATCACTACCGGACTGTGCTGTAGAATATAAAAATAATGCGATTCTAATAGGTGGATCTCGCAATTTTAGTGTATATACTAAAAGCTGAGATGATCGTATGCTACCAGTTTAAATTGTAAGCAGGGAGCTATTGGCAAATTGCAAAAAATTTTACACGCTCTGGCGACAATTTCCTTAATCACTTATAATCGCATTTCACAAACTTATTTTATTTCAAATTCTTTCGCTCTTCTAGGGAAATTATTCATCATTTTCCTTAATAATTTATTCTACTGCTTAACTCCCAGTCTGCAAAAGAAAATATCCCCACACTCTGACGCCAGAAATCAAGTGATAGTTTTTGGCTGTGGTCTTCTTTTCCCTCCCATCCTCAAATCCTGGTTCTTCTACCGCAGTGGTTCGTGATTACTGGTACGCGTACCATCTGGGATATGTGAGGGGTGCGCGCGGTAACCTCTAGTCTAAGGTAATCACTACGATAATTAAAAAACATTACTAACGACAAATTTAATTAAGACAATCAAGCTAGGTGTGTGAGAGTAATGCTGAGGCCGTGCGGGACATAGGCAACGCGGCCGGGGGATACGTACGTGTTTCTTTATTGTGTTATTATAACAGAGTCGTCGCACCGATCGTCCTAGCTGCTATTAACTTACCTTTGCCAACTGCAATAATATGTTTTATTTATCTTATCAACTATGAACACAGATCAAACGTTAAATCGTATTTGTATAACGCGTACTGTATCCAAAAACACATAGGTAGGACAATGTGACAACATGGAGACGGAGTCCTAATGCTGCAGGCAGGATCGTCTCGTATACATAAGTACATTTAGTAAAAACCTGTGTACAAAAAGTAATTTTTTTTGAAAAACTTATAAAAAGATTACGATTTGTAAAAAGCTGAGTAAAATATACGTAAGTTTTATATGCGTTCAGAGTTTCTGATTTATTCCGTATTCTAATCTTATTAATTTTAAAACTAAAAAAGGTGAGTCAATAAGTACTACTTCTCTGAAGGCTTCTTGGGTGGCTGATAGGACGTCGAAATACTGATGACGAGGTGTCAAGCAATACTAACAATCGTGTGCTTATGATGAATCATCCCTCTATCAGTAGTCAGACACAAAATAAGCCAGCAAGGAATAGTCTCTCCAAAAAAAGGGGGGGGGGGGAAATTCGATGACAGTTATATGCAGTTTAGCATTACAAGCTCCCGATACACTGAGTCCTCTTTGCCGCAGCATGTCCTTGGTGCGGAGACGCTGTCAAATCATTCGTTAAAATCATTCTTACAACGTCGCTATTTGAAAACTAAAAATGCTAATTTCAAAGATCAGTCTGTGTCCTTCATTCAACATAAAATAAACGATCTCAAACAATGATAAAATCTACAGTCACTATCCCTAAACAGGAAAGTCTGTGAATGCAAGCCTCTTTCAGAGTTACGTATTTAATTGTCAAGCACGCAAAACAACACAATATTGGAGAAAACCTCATATTGCCAGCAGCAAAAAAGATAGTGAAATGTACGTTCGAGGAAAAAATGGCACAGAACTTGATGTTATTCCTTTGTCAAATAACACTGTTTTAAATCTTATTGCAAATCTGTCATATAATCTAAAAGCCCAGTAAATTCGGCGTATTTTACAAAGGCCACTGGTCTACTGTAATCTCTTGTAACCATCACAACTGCTTCATGACCAGCTATTTCTTCTCTATGGTGAGACTCCATCAAATTATCATCAGGCTGATTAAGGAGATGTCCAACATGTTCTGTCCGCTCGAGATCTGTTCAAATGGGGCTAGTCGCTATTTGTTTCATGAACCTATAGCTACAGTGTTGTAGTTAGAAATGACTTGCACTTAATATATAAATACCTTAAATGTGTTGCTTTATCAAACTTGCAAATACACAAAAAACTATGATTTCCGTCGCACGTCTTTCGGGCTTGACAAGTCTTATAACAAATCACATAAATTACTACTTTCACTTCAGTAAAAATTATGACATACAAAATGGCCAAGTTACCAGATTATTTTTTCTCTAAATAAACTATAACACCTAGAGAAACCATTATATTTCAGAAATTGAATACGCACCTAAACTGTAGACTTGGCTCAGAACAAGATCTCTTAACTTTTTGTTATTGCAAAAGCGCAAAACTTTGCCTATTTTTACAAGAACTGTTTTTGTTGGATTGAAATGAAAATGTAAATGTATCACTTATTCTGAGACGTCGATCAAATAGAACGGTTCCATTTGAAACTATGTGAATAAGTTCATTTCAAAATTCAAGACATCAAATCACGTTACAAATGGGCACACGCTCTCTGCAAACAATGGCCGAGCAATATCAATTGCCGTAGATGTATCTTACTTTTGTTGGCAGTCCCCAATGAACTAACAGTGACAACCTCAACCCCGGAGTACACCTTGCTCAAACACCACACTATACAATGGCCCCCCAACCCACCACTTCCAAAACCTCCTAAGCAACTTTTGCTCAAGTCACCCAATCCACTTTTGCATCAACTTCCCCTTCTCACCAGATAGCTGCCCAGCGCCGTAGGAAAACTAAAATGCCAATAACATTGACCCATACAACAACAAAAAAAAGTTAAATCTTCTGCATTAAACCCCTCACCTCCGCTATTTATGGTCCCCACGGATGCAGCCCTTACTCCTCCTAGCATGCCTACCCCTCACTCCATCACAGAGCCAGCTTCACCTTACTTCTCTCAACTCTCTTCCCCCCCCTCCAATTCTAAATCAATTCTCTCACTATCCTCCTCGTCCTCCACACCAACTACATACCTATTTCATCCACAGAATATCAACCGAAGAACACCAACAGCAATCTTCCAACAAAGAATTAAAAAAAAACCCATAGAATACCTCAAGACTATCCGCACCTCTTTAAAAGTAAAAAGTCCAGAGCCTCATCTTTCCTCCACCTTACAATCCGAACTTTCTGTAGCTTTCCGTACCACATATCAGTCACATAATCCCCCCAAAAAAATATCCCACCATCCAACAACCCCGCCACCCTTTATTCTCTGTCGTGATCAAGGATATCGACTACATCATGGAGGAGGAAATCGCCGAATCTCTACAGATCCAACAGCCAGAATTCCACAAAGTATTTTGTATCAGATCAAGAGCAACACACAACCTTAGAATGATAGTGAGAATCATCACTTTTTTCAAAATTTACAGTAGATACCGATGTTGAATAAGGTTTTTTATTTCCAGATGTTCTAATACAGGACCGAATCACCTAATCCTCCACCACTCATCCCAGCTCAATGTGGACATTGTCTGTCCTTTGACCATCCATCCAACAGCTGCAATAAGCGCACTCCACATGTACGCATTGTGGAGGCGATCACTCGCTCTGACTCAACAAACAACAAAAGCCAACATGCACTAACTTCAAAGGCCCCTACACTGCAACCTCCTACAAAGGCCCAACCAACCCAAACAGGCTAAATCACTAGAAATGGCTGCAAAAAATCAAGTTTACTGACGAAAGACAATTGACGACGTAACAATAAAAGACGTCCTCGTCAGACTCCTCTTTTCAATTCCAGGACAAAAAGCAAGAGATCTTCCACCACCTCTCACAACAAACAAGGCAATTCCTAAACCGAACAGTCAAGGTAACCCAGGACAATAATCAGCTGCACACAACCATTTCTAGACCACCCCTAATTTTTCCGATCCGTGATAATGGACCAGACGACAATGACCGGTAGCGCCATGAACTTCTATTTCGTTAACATTGGTAGCTTCCGATACAAATAGACTCTACTCCATAATTCATTAGTTGCCACCGACGTCCATATCGCGGTCGTGGCGGAAACCTTCGGCTCATCAACAGTTGACATCAAAATACTTGGCTTCGACACTTTACGTAAAGAGGCCCGTGGAGGTGTAGCCATCCTAGTCCGTAATATCCTCATATGCCCCAATTCCTTGTTACATTACTATATCATCGACCCTCCGAACCTCCCCCCTCCCCTCTCGTTAACCTGGCAGAATATCTCTCTTCCTTTCCCCACATATCATTCTAGGGGACTTCAACGCCCGCCACACGATCACGCAATTAATCCCACTGCTCATGTTCTAGTCGACACCATCACTTGTCACCTTCCCACCAACACCCCCATCTTCATCTCGCAACAAGGTACCTCACCTTCCCTCCACAACACCCTTACCTCTGCGCGCCTCGCCGAATCCCAACCGTTCCAACTAATCAAATAATACCAAAAGCAGACTCTAAAATATTCAACACAATCATAGAATCATCTCTCTTTCGGCCCTTCCAAATTACTACAACTGCAGACATAGACCACATCAGCAAAGAAATACAATCTTCCTTTTCGGCTGCATAGAAATTATACCCAATAAAAATATCTTCCCATACAAATCTTCAATTCCGCCAAAGGAGATATAACTCATCGAGACCAAACGACGACTCTACAGACAACTCAAACGAGATTCCAATCTCTTGCTGCGGACTGAATGGAATCGACTCAATTCAAAAATACGCAAGACAATCACCCACCACCAACAGCGGTAACAGCAACACACCTGTGAGACCTCGATTACGAGAGTGGGTGTCTGTACTGGAAGAAATTTAAGGTTCCGGCAGGGCAGTACTCTCGTTCAACACACCCGTTAACCATCAACAATAAAACCTCCACTTGCGGCGACGAAAAAGCCACCATATTCGCGGACGAGCTTTCGTGAGGTCTACTCGCCACCGACCGACCCACCGTTGAAGACATCTTCAGACAGACAGTTGAATCCTCCATACCATCAATTTTCTCTTCACCGTCGGCACCCACACCATTACAATAGGCACTGACAGAAGAAATCAATGATCTGTAAATTATAAAAAAAAAAAAAAAGCTCTCCTCTCTGACCGAAACTTGACTCCCAACCGCGACAAAATCACCCGATTCCTTCTCAGAAAAACTCCTTAACACGTAATCATACCTCTCTTCCGCCAACTCTTCAACACTTGCATACAATTTTCCTACTTCCCGTCCCTCTGGAAACAAGCAGAAGTCATTATAGTGTTCAAACAAAACAAACCGCCTTCCTCCCCTTCATCATATCGTTCCATCTCATTTCTACCTGTTCCTGGCAAAGTCTTTGAAAAAATCCTCCAAACTAGCATTATCCATGTCGCTGAATCCTTAACATTTATCCCTTCCATTCAATCCGGTTTCCGTCCCAATCACTCCACCAATGAGACACTCCTCCGCCTCACATCTGCAATAGTACCACCCCTCAACGCTAGTCATTGTACACTAGCAATTTGTCTTCCCTCCCCATATCTTCAACTGATCCATAGCTTCCTTACCAACCGCACATGTTCCGTCAAAGCATTCACCATCCTTCTCGCAGTAAACAAGTGTCCCACAAGGTCACGTGCTCTCTTCTCTCCGGTTATCCCTATACATCTCCGACGTCCCTACTCCTCCACTTACGGTAACTCCGAAGCAATAGCACTCTACGGCGACGACATAGCCTACTGGATCTCACATAATAACACTATGTACATCAATAGCAAAGCAACCAGATACCTCAACACCCTCCAACCCTACTTCCAAGAATGGCGCAACAAGCCGAATCACAAATACAAAACCTCCACATTTGTCCTAGATGAAAATAACTTCAAATAAAAATTTGGAACACATCCCTTCGCTTCTGTTCCAGTGCTAAATACCTTGGAGTCCACCTTGATAAAACCTTGAATTTCCGCCAACACATTCACCATCTCAGACAAAAACTCTTATCAAGATTAAATCTAATCAAGATGCTCTGACGAAAGCTGTCTGGCTCCTCCCATTCAACGCTAATCCACACCTACAAAACATTCATGGGCCCCTTGTTAGAATACGTCGCCCCAATCACACCCATCTTCACAGAACCCAACTTCAATAAACTGGTTTCAACTGAAAGAAGAATTCTCCGTAACATCTTAGGAATTCACGCTGCACCCCCTCAGACACCGCTTACCCCTTGGCCAACATCCCCACCCTTAAAATAGAATGTTCAGTCTCCAGAAAAAGTATGCCAATCGATTAGCAGACAGAAACTCATCATCGCGACGATGATGGCCACTTTTTTAATCGCCCATCATGAGCGATTGTGAAGACCAGCCATGACAATGTTTGTAGAGTAATGAAGTTGTCAGACTTTTAGGATGTCAATTGTATAATACACAGTATCTAACTTTACATTCGAACTAGTACTGAATCTAAAAAGTGGCTCCAACAACTTACGGCCTTTTTTTTTTTTTTTTTTTTTTTTTTTTTTTTTTTTTTTTTTTTTTTTTTTTTTTTTTTTTACTATTCCTTGGTCGCACAAGCAGAGCTAACATAAATTCAAAAGGAACTGGTTATAGCTGTCATTCAGAACTGCCCTACACGGTAAATTTTAAAAGTCGATAATCAATCATTATGTAATATCTATCGAAGTCATCGAGTATAATCATATCATCTATACTAGGTTTGCGCTTGATTATCAAAGTATATTAATAATTAGTATTATATACTAAAAAAGCAAACTTTATTTGCAATTTTGTTTGTTTGTCGGGAAAATCTGGACCGATTTTAAAAAATTCTTTCACTAATAGAAAACTGCATTGTCAATAACTGTTAATTAAATCTGTTTTATTTTCACATTCTATGTGATGGAAAGGTTTTTGAAACTGAAGGATTCGCTTGTTTTTTACCTAAGCCCAAAACCAGTCGCGATATTCTCCCCTCTTAAAAACTTAACTTAGTCCACAACCCGAAGGTTGGTTGGATCCTCCAGAAGGAGGCATACTAAGCCATTGTGTCAGAGGTAGGACGGCCAGTTCCTTTCCTCTGGGACCTACAGATTAACGAGGAATCCGAACCACGGATTCTCCCCTCAAGAATATTTAAAAAATTGTGCAATTAATGAAACCATTTGCAGATTTACTTACTAGAAACTTAAGTAGTTCTCAAGTATTTCATCAGTCATACCCTTGGTTCAAGTTCTTAAGACCACATTACAACAAAAAGAGATGAGACGTGATATTTCAGAACAATTCAGAAATTTTACAAGATTATTACGCGATGAATTGGACGCAAATGTAAGATTTGGAGATCTTACCAAAGACGACAAATACACAATTGCGACATATTTAGATCACTGCAGAGCAAGTGGTGTCTAAATTATTAAATATGACCATCAGCAGAACCAGGGATACAACTAATTTGATTCAAGATGATAGTGGCATGTCTTACCCAAAGGTGCCGAACTCAAATTGCGAATGAACTCCAGCTTCCATCATCATGATTACAATTGTTGGAACCTCTGTTAGATATGAATAAAGACCAGCAAGCTAGGCAACAACCGATGGTGGTGACAATCTACTTTTGAAGTTACAGTCGCATCTTCGGCAGTAAAAAAAAGATATGAGATTACCTCTACTTGAGTGATGGCAATCAAATGCACACAAATAACATCATTATTTGATAATATTTATCAGCTCCCCCCAGCAGCATATTAGATATTTAGCGGATATGGTCTAACATATGGAGAACACCGGAACACATTGCAGTACGGTATGTAAAAGCGGAAAAGCTATTTTTTCTTTAAATATAACTTATAGCTACTTAATTTTGAATATTAATTTAATAAAAAATAATACTTGTTAAAAATTGTACTTTTTCTTTAGAGTATTTACACTTTCGCTAAGATTTACTTTGACATCTGTTTCCGTTTCTGCTTCCGTTATGACACATTCGTTGCATCACTGCTGTAGAGAGTGACATTACATGCCTTGCAGTCCAGTTAAAAATGGTTACAACACTGCACTCGCTACTGTTTTCTTGCGTGTTGCATAATGTAGCGATCATCTGCTTCATTGAGCGGTCTGCTTGCTCTGTGGTTAAGTTATCTGACTGGCGATCGAAAGGTCCCCGGTTCGAAACCCTGTCTCGGCGGGATTTTCATTGGGCCATAACCTGATCTTCACCTCTGATACAACTTGCTATCTTATGTGAAGTGTGCCAGAATGCTTCCGTGGTTCGGACTCCATGTTAAACTGTAGGTCCCTTGTACCCGGTCGAATTACCGAGCTAATTCAAAGCGGCTACGATAGGGGCGGAATGCGCACAAACAGAAACCCTGTCAGTACTACCACAGTTGACCATGGTTGATCACCTCCTCCCCTTCACGCAGCAGTACGCGTAGTGTGGAACGCTCCCCATGCCTGTGAAAGAATGCAGTGAGCAATGCCAAACTCCTAGAGTTGTACTCGTCACACTTCATCATTCTAGCTTCCCAATGGTTTTTCCCCGTGTGAAGTCATCCAGATGTTGTCTCCAGGCCATGCTGTAATGAAGATCACCACCACAGTGTACGTAACAGCTCTACGATTGACACACACTGTCTTGTCTTGTTCTTTCAATTTCCTCGTGCAGCGGGGTCCAACATATTTGGCGCTATAATCACGCTGACCTCACGCCATGCAACTTCCAGCTTTCTGTGCACGTGTGGGAGACCTCCAGCAACATGCTCAAAAACTTTCATTCATTTCCACGAAGTACTTAATATGTAATGTTGCTTTGACTATCTCGTCCTTAAGTTTGGCACATCAGTGTATTTGTGAGATGCGCGCACAAATAGACAACAAAAAAAAAAAAAAAAAAAGTTTACTGATTTGGACTCTCTGTGAAGTGGAAGTATGTTCCAATCAGGATTAAAAATATACTATATACTGACCAACGACAAAAGTTATGTGCAGTTTAGTTGAAATCCGTTCACTAGTATCTGCGTGATGCGCGAACGTACAGACAAACAAAAAATTTTGAACTTATTTTTAAAATAAATTTAATATACAGACACAACGTTTCTACAATTTTACTATATAGTATAGATAGAGATGATGGACGAGGAAAGGAAATTGTGGAACACCAAAAAATAATAATGAGAATGAGGGGTGACATAATTGGGAACGGTATATTGAAAAGAGTTATTGGGTTGCATCAAACCAGTCGTAAGACTAATAGACAAAGCCTTCATTCGCGTTCACGATATGCTCGTCATAGGTATCGTAAACTACTTGAAATACGAGATTCCGACTGACGAGCAATTTTCCGACTTTATCTAATGCATCTTTTAGAATATGAAAAGTGATGCAGCAATAACTATCGACAAATCTGATATAATTGAATTTGACATTCTAGTAATTCAATAAATTCGTATTATATTTTTTGGATTCCATAACACATTCCAGTTGTTACATTGAGCGTTCAGCTCATATGGTAAAACTATTCCATCATAAGCGAAGATAAATAGTTTTAATCCTGTGTCGACAAATAGCTATGAATCGAAAATATTGACAGAGCTGTAATAGTGAATTCAGTAAGGTGTAATTATAGGTAAAAGCGGTCAAGGTGTGTAAAAGATTGTAAGTTCTTATAGTACAGGCATTTTAGACAGATTTTAGGGGTAACCTCGAAAAAAAAAATGTAGAGCTGAAATTTGGCACAGACGTTCCTTAGTACCTTCGAAACAAGTACTAAAAATTCCCAACCTCTAGGGTGTCCGCGTCATAGTTTTTTTTAGGTCAAAAGAGCTTAAATAGGGATAGAGTGCCAAATCTGTATAAACTCGTAGTAAAATTTAAAATGTCAGACTCAGTAACGTTTTATTGCACCCTAGGTAATTAGGATAGACTAATCACTGCATAAAAGTGTAATATCGGCACTATTATTATTTAAAAGTAAAAGTATATACACATTTTATCATGAAGGCAGTACGAAACATAACTTTTTTTTTCAATTTCTCTGCATTGCGGAAAAAACTGTCAAAGTTGCCAGGTCTGGACCTCGGATAAAAGTTGTATTACACACTTTCAGCATTAAAATGGTATATCGTTCATCCCTCTGCGACATATGGTTGTCGAGATACACATTGAAACAAGCACACGTGAGTCAACGCTGGGCCGAGAGCTCCGCGTGCCGCTCCCCGGCCATTATGGGTATTAACCTAAAAAAAAATATAATGTAGACCTGAAAATTGGTACAGATATTATTTACTACCTAAGAATCATGTCTTGAAAAGTCCCCATCTCTGAGGTGTCCTCTTCATAGTTTTATCAGGGCAAAAGATTTTAATTAGGGTTTAAATGTCATAATCAGTATAAACGTCTTGTAGGTCTTAATATATCAGCTTTTGTATCATTTAATTGCACTATAAGTATTAAAAGACGGCGTAGTTTTTGACGTAATTATTGGACAGAAGTAAAAAAATCTCACATTTGATAGTGAAACAGGTACGAAATATGACTAGTTTTGTAACAAAGTCAGATTTGCTAAAAACTATTATCAAAGTTCCAGAACGCAGTTTCAGCATTGAAATTGTGTATTCATCATGTTTTTGTGACAAACGGTTGGTGAGATATCATAGAAACATTCGAAACAACGCGCAGAGCTAAGCATAAGCGCCGTTCCACTTACCCTTCCTCTTCTGTCTGCATCATTCTAATCTCTTCGAATAGTGCGCTGAGATTTTGTGCCGTTGGCATTATATAGAAAATGACAGAAAGAAACCTTGAAAATGACGACACATTTTGCAAAATTATAAATTATACAAATTTTTATTAAAATCTTTGAATGAAAATTAATGTTCAGCTTCATCGTCGTACTCATCATCTGATCTATTATAGGTGACTTTATCGCATCCAGATCTTCGGCAATGTCCACACATTAGTGAACACTCCAGCCCACAACGCACACATTCAGATCTATTTCGCAGATGTTCTTACAATTGCAGGGCACCAAATTGAGGAGATGATCCGGAGCAGGTGCAAGTCGGTTAGTCACTAGCTCAAGAGCTCCATTCTGAATTTTCCAGCCCCAATCTTCAGGACCTAAAGAATTTCCTAGCCATTCTTGAATCTGTAAGTATATTCGTAGAGAATAGATGGCCAATATACCATATATTCGTAGAGAATGTCGCTCACATGCTGCATATGTTGGTGAAAGGGACGCAAGCTGGAAGGATGCAGTGACTGGTTGGGTTGCGAACTTACGACTGTATTTTATTACCAGAAGTTCATGGATATTTTGACACTGAGATTTAAAATTATCATAGTGGGCAACGGCAAACGATGGATCTGAACACATGACAACGGAAAGAGAGGAGCGTCGTCGATGTGCCGGGGGGAAAACATCTGCCAATGTTTTCGCTCACCACAACACGGTTGTCACTTCGCTCCAAGCTGAGATTTTGAAAACTATTATAACATAAATCAGCTAGTCGAATTACTTGTAAACAAATTCAAGACTGTGGGTCATCATGACATTCAGTGTAAAGGAGATGCAGATGCCAGCATTGCATCGTTTGCACTTGATTATTGCAGGGGTCAAGAGGTATCGGTCATTTCCAACGATACGGATGTCCTCGTTGGTAGCAAGACTTAGTGAAAGCAGTCGTATAAATGTAGTTCACCCTGTCACAAGCAAAACTGCTAGTAAGGTCTTCAACGTGGCAGAACTCTGCAAATCCATCACAAACGTGAAAAACTCTGCACTCTATTGTCATGCATTCACTGGGTGCGATACTGCCAGCGCTCTTTTCGGCAAAGTATAAATCCGTAAATTGTAAATTCAGTGTTTCGTGCTTTGTTTACATCCGGTATTAACGTTTAGTATTAATATTATTGTTATAGCGTAGCAGCAGTTCATTGTAAGTAAGATTTAATAGCATTAGTTTTGTTTCAAAGTAGATTGGCAAGTTCTCAAGTGATAGTGAACCGTTTTATTTAATACATAATCAGTACAGTGTAAACGCAGTTTTTTTACTTGTTTACATTTGAGGTTAGTTGTGATTCAGAGTTCTAGGGTATCAAATTTCATAGTAATTGTTTAAAAAGTTCTTTTGTTTGCATTTGTGCAGTTTTATTGTAAATCTTGTAGTTGACAGGTGTTGTAATTCACTTTTAGGAAAAGTTTCGAGTGATATACATAGGTTTTTAACATATTTTGTAGAAGGCTACTTTTGCATTTCTTTGGCATTTGACACACAAGTAGTTTATTAAAAAGTAAAAGTTTTTAAAGTTCCTTTGCTTGTAAATTCTTAAGTTGTTTTGAAAGTATCACAATGGATACAAAGTGTGGAAACTGCCGAAGGATAGTAAAAGAAGGAGTGACATGCCGGGACTGCGGGCGCTGGTTTCACTGGGGGTGCAGCGATGTATCTAACAGTGACTCTTGTGTCAGTATTTCCTGGAACTGTCACTCCTGCAGAATTAGTGATCAGGAGCAGCGGATTCTGAAACTCCAGTCAGATTTGGCATCTGCAGAGAGGGATTTAAAGGCCCTGAAGGCAGAAAACTCTGTTCTTAGGCATAGGCGGAACAGTGAATGGAAGGTAGTCAGCTCTGGCAGGAGAGGTAGGAGACGCTGTCTGTCTGATGGTTTCCAGCTGGAGACATCCAATGTGTTCTGGCCATTGGAGGATCTAGAGGGTGACTCTGAGGACCGTCAGGTTGGACTGAACGATCTGGGTTCTTGCAAAGTAAAAGGGAAAAGTTTTCAGGGTGTATCTAAAAGTAAACGCAGAAAGGTACTGTTACTTGGGAGCAGTCACGGGAGGGGAATCAGTGAGATGGTTCAGTCTGACTTGGGGCCAGATTATGAAGTCTGCAGTATTTTCAAACCAAATGCAGATCTTGGAAGTGTGGTAGCAAATGTGAAAGACCTAGTTAAAGATTTTTCAGATGAGGATTGTGTTGTAATTGTTGGGGGACCAGGAAATAGCCTTGATAAAGACCTCAATTATTCAATTGAGGGAGACATTGCCCACATTTCCAGGAACACACGTCAGACAAGTGTGAGATTTGTTGGTTTGCTTGAGCGTTATGATAAACCCTGGATGTGGCATAACATCAGGCGTACAAATGCATCCTTGGAAAGGGTTCTCTGGCAGCTGGCTAATTCACACATTGGTTTGATTGATGTGGCCTGCATTGGTAGGGACAGTTATACTCGCCATGGACTCCATCTGAATGTCAGAGGTAAGAGGAAGCTTTCGCTTCTTATTGCTGATGAGGTCAGAGGATGCCAGGTGAGTGAAAGAGGTATTCCTGTGATAAATGGTGTTAAGTCGCGGCCTTTTTTAGGGTAAATAAAATAGATTTATTAAGATGTCTAAAGGAAATTAATGTCTCTGATGATCATAATTTGTTGAAATTAAAAATTCCAACTGATATACCAGTATGTAATAATAAAATAAACAATTCAAAGTCATTGCGTCAAAGTGTTCAGACCAGTATTTTCCACCAAAATATAAGAGGAATATTTAGTAAAACTGATGACATTACCTTAAGCCTAGAAGAGATTCAAAATTCCAGAAATTTTAATGTAGACGTTTTGTGTATATCTGAGCATCATTTGTCTGATACAGGAATATCTCAGCTGTGCATCCCAAATTATAAATTAAGCTCTCATTTCTGCAGATGTAAAATGGAGAAAGGGGGAGTTGCCATTTTTGTTAAAAATAATATTGAATGCAGTAGTGTAGTTGTAAGTAAGTATTGTATAGAACAACACTTTGAATGTTGTATTACTAAACTAGAATATGATAAGGAAGAGCTGATAGTGATAGCAATTTACAGGGCCCCCTCAGGTAATTTCAGACTGTTTTTATCTCATTTAGAGTCTTTGCTACTAAGTTTTACAAATAGCAAACAAATAGTATTATGTGGAGATTTCAATGTTGACTTTCTGAATCACAGCAATGATAGATTAGATATGGAAGCCTTGATGTTGTCTTTTAACTTAACAGCACTTGTAAATTTTCCTACGAGAATACAAAATAATAGCAGGACTGCAATTGATAATTTTTTTATGGATATTTCTCAGTGCAGTAATTACAGCATACATCCAGTAATAAATGGTATCTCAGATCATGATGCCCAGCTATTATGTATCGAGTCCAGGAACACTGTTAAACAGATAAAGAAAAGCTGGGTTTATAGAAGAAATATTAGTGAAAATAATATAAAACACTTCATAGATACCTTAAACAATGAAAACTGGTTAGAAGTATATAATGAGCAGGGTGTTAATGCGAAATTTGATTCCTTTCTGAATATATTTCTAACACTTTTTGAAGGTAGTTTCAAAAAAAGGAAAATTCTCAACACTCCAAACAATGAACTGGGCATGGGATGGATAACAAAGGGTATTAGAATCTCTAGTAAAACAAAGAGGGACCTTTATTTAAAAATGAGAGAATCGGATAACTATGCGCTGAAAGTTCACTATAAACTTTATTCTAAAATACTAAGAAATGTAATAAGGAAGGCCAAGAACAGGTACATATCGGCGAAAATAGAAAATTCAGACAATAAAATGAGAACAATATGGAATATAATAAAGACTGAAACAGGAAAAACTGTAAATCACTCTAAAGACATAAAAATAGAACAAAATGGATATGTGTATAGCGAAGTAGGGGAAGTTTGTGAAATATTTAACAAACATTTTACGTCAGTAGTAGATAAATTAGGCATAGAAAAGCAATCCCCACATAGTGCTCTAAGGCTTCTTGAGACTGCTTTCCCAAATAGCTTTGTGGAGATGAAATTGCCACCAGTAACAGTCTCAGAAATAAATAAACTCATTAAACAATTAAAACCTAAAAATTCTTCCAGCTATGACAATATTTCAAGTAAATTACTGAAAAGATGTTCAGACTGTATCAGTCATGTACTTGCTCACATTTGTAATGAATCCTTAATACAAGGTGTTTTTCCCGATAGACTAAAATATGCTGTTGTAAAACCATTATTTAAAAAAGGAGAAGTAACATGTGTAGACAACTATCGTCCCATTTCATTACTTACAACATTCTCAAAGGTTTTTGAAAAAGTCATGTATAGAAGAGTAATAAAACATGTTACACACTATAATATCCTAACTAATTCACAATTTGGGTTCAAAAAAGGATCATCCATAGAAATGGCTATATATTCATTTTTAAATAACACATTTGAGGAACTGAATAGTAAAATGAATCCTGTAGGAATATTTTGTGATCTTGCAAAAGCATTTGACTGTGTAAATCATGAATTCTTTTGAAAAAAATGGAATACTATGGTATTTTTGGGACCGCAGGTAAATGGTTTAAATCATACATTGAAAGCCGAATGCAAAAAGTTTCAATTTTTGATTCTAAAATAAGTAAAGATGCTTCATCAGACTGGGAGAAAATAAAACATGGAATTCCACAACGCTCTGTCTTAGGTCCCCTCCTCTTTCTGTTATACATCAATGACCTTCCTGGAAATTTATCCGACAAAGTTAAGAGTGTTTTATTTGCAGATGACACTAACCTGACTGTGCGTAAAACACCAAACAGTACTATAGAATTTAATGTAAATGAAGTACTTAGAGTAGTAGCAAATTGGTTTAAGGCAAATTCATTAAAATTAAATTTTGAAAAAACACATTATATTAGGTTTAAAACAAAAAACTATGCACAGCCAGATATATGTATAAACTATAAAAACAACACAATCTTAGAAACAGAGAGTATAAAATTTCTTGGTATTAAAATAGATCAGAAACTCTGTTGGCATGATCATATCACTACACTACTGGCAAAGTTCAGTAGTGCCACCTTCGCAGTACGAACACTTTCTCTAACAGCAGATCTAGAATTAATGAACAGGTGTACTCCTCATATTTTCATTCAGTAATGTCATATGGCATAATTTGGGGAAACTCTTCACAAAGTAAAAAAGTTTTCATAGCACAGAAAAGAGCTATTAGGTTTCTGTGTAGGGTAAAACCAAGAACTTCTTGCAGACAACTCTTTAAGAAACTCAATATTCTTACAATGTATTCTCAGTATATATATTCTCTCATGAGCTTTGTCATAGAAAATTTTAACCTGTTTACACCTAATTCACAGGTACACAGTTTCAATACAAGAAACAGAAATAACTTGCATAAAACACAAACATCTCTGTCATTAGTACAAAGAGGAGTTAATTATTCTGGGATACATCTGTTTAATAAACTACCTAATCGTATAAAACAGCTTTCAGATAATAAAGATGTATTCAAACAAAAACTTAGAGATTATCTTATTGGCAACTCCTTCTACTCCATTCAAGAATTTGAAGAAAATAATTAATTGTACTCATTATGACGTTTGCAAAACTCAGTTGCAAAAATGTATGTTTATTATTATTTCTTGTATTTGTAAAATTTGTATATATATATATTTACTATGATATGACTCATATTATGTGTATATGTATCAACAATGACATGTTTCACATCCCAGAGGTATTTCCTCAGCAGGGATCCATGGAACAAGATTGATAAATAAATAAATAATAAATAAAGGAAAAAAAACGAGACTGGCAGTTATTGAAGGGTTCTGCAGTACTGCGTGACAAAGTGGAAACATTCGAACATCCCAACGCACAGAAAGAAGACATATTATCCGCAGGAAAGACTTTTGCCGTTGCCCTCTGTGACAATCACTAATCGCTAATTAAAGCAACTTATTTATTACTAACTAGTGTAAGCCCGTGACCGTTTTTTGCTTATCGTCTCAGGTCTAGAACAGTTATAATTTTTTGGGTCAAAGTTTGTGATCAGATTAAATACGAAATTGTCCTGTGTTTCACCCTTAGGATGCATAAAATCTCTTGGGCGGGAAGAACCCTTAAGTATTAATAGACTTATTAACGACAGACAGGGACAATTGTGGTATCGTAAAATAGTTTCAATGGTCATAGACTTGAACTTGCTGAAATATGAACTTGTATTTGACCCAAAAAGGGTTAGTGTGCAAAGTACGGCCAGTAGAAAAAGCTGTTAATTTGAGTTGAAAATACGGCTAGCTGCTTCTTTGTCATTTATTTTTTCAGGAAAAGTGTACCCGAAAGCCGTAAAATATGTAGCAAAGTTGTAATTCACGCCAAAACATACGATTACGCACATTACTGCTTAAGAGTTAATAGACATCTTGAGCCGCCTTTGACGTTTTTGTCGAATTCGCGTACACTTTTTCTTGAATACTAATGCCTAAGGAGTGCGTTAATCACATTTTCATCCCGAAATAACAGTTTTTTCTACTGGCCGTACTTTGCACGACACCTCTTAAAAGTTTTCTCTGTGAAATTTGAAGAATTTCTGTTTGCTTCGAAACCATCAAGTTGTTTTATTATTATTATTATTATTATTATTATTATTATTTTAAATTAAGGCTGGATAAACATTCATAATACAATCGTTGGCCAGAGAACTTAATATAGATTATTGAATCGTTGAAGCTAAAGAAATGATCTGCAAAATACTCAATTCGGTAACATATTTGATCTGATGTCTACTTTAAATAACGTACACGCACAGCGAACATGAAAAAGGCTATTATCCAAAGTCAGGAAAATACGTGAAAAGTAAATAAACTCTAATGTATTAACTTTGGTCATGAAGCAATATTAGATAAAGGCTTAATTCAATTGACATTTAGCGTATGCTGGAGTGGAAATTGGCATTCGTAGTTATAGCAGAGATTATGAATAATTTAAGCCTTTTAAAGTTTTTTATGTTTCTTTCATTAGCGACACACTAAAATGAAGTTCGACGTTTTTTCAGCCGTAAAGGATACCTTTTTTTTAACTATGAGACGCTACGAAAAGCAAACTTAATGACTGTATTATGGCAATTAATGTTGTAGTAGTTGCTTAGCTATTAAATTGTAGACATAACCACGAATTTCTTGTAATGGTATCTCTGGTTGCTGTTTTGCTGGCCCATGACGTCACCATTTTCCAACCAATAGCTATCGAGGTGAGTGGGTGAGCTTATGAAATTATATAATAGATAATAACTAAACTCCTGCTGCCTCATCAGTGGCGTAGCTTGGTTAACAAGGGCCCCGGTGCAAATAAATATTTTGGGCCCTCAGGCCAAATGGTAGAGCTAAAAAAAATGTCGCACAAGTCTTGTGAGAGGTTTGCTGGCAGGGGCCCCCTGAGCTGAGCTTGGGGGCCCCGGTGCACGACACCGACTAGCCCTCCGATAGCTACGCCTTTGTGCCTCGTGCTTTAAGGACATTCTGGTGCAGGCAGCATTTTACCCAGCCCATATCTTCGCCAATATTGCCACTACAAAATTAACACATTAAACGCATCGGAACTAATTTCGAGTAGTGGTAACATTTTCTATATCAGGATTCCTTATTAGCTTAGCATAAATTATCACAATTAGTTTTATCATACTTACACCATCAGTATGACTTTGCAGCTGGATTAACGCATGCACATTAACACTATCACTGTCTCGTGATGTAAACTTGACCTGCAATATTAACGTAAGCTGTCTTAAGAGTTGTAATCAATTACGGACTTTCCGTTGCACAGCGTAAGTTACGAGCATTGTAGTATAAATTTTTAAATTACCTTACTTTAGTAATTGTCATGATGTTGATGTCATAGTTCATGTGACTGGATGTAGTTCCACATGTATTCATTATTTACTTCGCTTTGACGACCGCCATATTGCACAGGTCATTTTTCAGCCAGTTTTTAGCGGTTGCTTTGATATCACGATCTGAAATTGTGGGTCAAGCTTATATTGTAATTCATGACGTCAGTAACATGCAATATAGTGAATATGTTAATGCGCGGGTGGTAGAATCCTTGATTTTCTAGAGTTTGTGGCTTGGTTGACTTACAGCTTGAACCAAAATGACAACTAAAACTTTATTAGTAATGTAAGCTGCTTTTATGAACGCCAATTTAGTGACATGTATCGCGTTGTACTTAAAATGTATCAAAAGATCAATAATAATAGTTCCAGTTCTGAAAACGTAAATCTGTATTTAACCCAATTTTTTTAAAAGTTGAACTGTCGGTAAGTTCATTAGAAGATGACTTCTGTTGCGGACATAAAATAGTATGACATCTCAGGTATCACACCGTAATTCCGTTAGTAATATATGTATCAAAATATATGTTAAAAATCAAAATTTGAAAAAAAACTGATTTCCACGAAGGTTGAAAAACAGCCTTGGACAAAATGATTACTAGTATTCCATGATGCACAGTGGATTTGGAGTGCAGAAGGTGGCTGCGATGCCGAATCCTGGCTATAATGACGTCAGAATCTGCTAAAGACGTCTACTGACACTAAGATTTTAATGTATGTAACCGTATCTTTCAGCGCGCGTTACACCTTTGTTACCTATGTCCCGGGTTTGAGGTACACTTTTCATTGAAGAAAAGAAGCCAACGAAGCAGCTGACGATATTTTCAACCCAAAAAGAGAAATTTTCCTGCTGGTAGTGCTCTGAATAGTAACAAAAACTGTTATACCATAACATACTTTCGAGCGGACGAAGTCGCGGGTAACTGCTAGTTAACTATAAATATCTAACAAAACAGGCTTAATTTCACGTCGAGCGGAGACAAATTCTGCTTGTGATCGATGGCTTTACGATTACTGTCTGTTTTTATATTGGGCCGACAGGAAATACGCAGTTGAAGTTTCTCGTTCTTTTGTATAAATCATTTTGCTAACTTCCTTCTTCCCAGCAGTTTCGTAGGTATTCTAGATTTCGCAGAATCGTTAAGGACCCTCTTCAAACTAACAAAGTGCTCTTAATGGGAATATAATAACAGAACTTTTGTTAGCAGCTAGTTTTATAGTGGTTGTGGTTACATACGTATTTTAATGTAGGATCACATTAGACTATGGTCAGTGGCGTAGCTAAGAAGGGGGGAGGGGGGGAGGAGAATCGCCCCGGGTGTCACCCGTTTTTTTTTTTTTTTTTCAAATGCAATCCACTGTGTTGTGTGCTCTTGTTACGATGGCAACACTGCGCGGTTAAACAAAGGAAGCATCGCTGCTATATTCCTTCCAAACCATTACCCTTTCTGATAGGTGCAAAGCACACTCCGCCACACACTTTTAGTGAATTGCGGAGTAATAATAATAACAATTACAGGAAATCGTACCTACTTTCCGTCCGTCACTATTTATTTGCTTTGATAGAAGTGGCGGTGGCTATAATTTTTCTTGGACGATTATTTATGAAGCCAGGTAGTTTTGAAATTAATGGAAAGAAATCTAAAGTTATTAAAATAAAGGTTAGTAGATAGTTAAATTATAATTTCTCGTAATTATTTAAAGAAAAATATTATATTTTCATCTGAAATTAAATGAAAAAAAAAATCAGCCAACTGTATGTCAGAACACGTATAGTCTAGACTTCCATTTGCATAGTCCGGTCATGAATTAGCTTTAACTGACAACAGAAAAGTCAAAGAAGTATTCCTTGGATTTTTTTTTCCTTAAAGGAATGAAATTTATAAGAAGCTTTATAGTGACGGTTTAGATTATGTTCTCATGGTAGATTGATATGCAACCACATCAGAAATATATGTGAGGAACGTAATTGGTTTTCAAGCAGGCAACATGGTTTCAGGCAAGGATATTCATGCGAATCTCAGTTGGTGGGATATATGCAAGATATTTCAGATGAAATGGACAAGGGAGGCCAAATTGATAGTGTAGCACTAGATCTGTCTAAGGCGTTTGACAGAGTAAGCCATAAAATGGTAGTAAATAAGGTAAAAACCATTGGAGTGGATAAGAGAGTGATTTGCTGGGTAGAAGAATTTTTAAAAGGTAGAAAACAGAAAGTTAGGGTAGGAAATGTAGTATCAAAAGAAGTGGAAGTAAAAATGGGTGTGCCACAGGGTAGCGTATTGGGACCATTGCTATTCATTATTCTAATGAATAATTGTGTTGACTGTTTACTATCTGAAATTAGATTGTTTGCAGATGACATAATGCTGTATAAAAGAATCAAAACGATAGAGGATTGTAAACAGTTGCAGGGTGATCTGGACAGGATATCTAATTGGGTTGGTAAACAAGGAATGAAGATAAATGCAAAGAAGAGTCAGCTTATTAGATACACAAATAAAAAACAAAAGATTAATTATGAATATAAGGCGGGGAAAGAATTGCTTGCTGAAGACTTGAAATGCAAATATCTTGGAATTACTTTTGATAACAAACTTAACTGGGCAGGACACATAGGATAGGTGGTAGGAAAAGGTTTCAAAGTTCTGCACTTGTTGGAGAGAGTGATGAGGGGATGTACGACAGAAGTCAAGGAATTGGGATACAAAACTTTGATGAGACCATTGCTCGAATATGGTAGTGTAGTATGGGACCCTCATTTTACGTATCAAATACAGGAGTTGGAGAGGGTGCAAAGAAGGGCTGCTAGATTTGTTTCTGGAAATTATCGCAGAATGCAATCAGTGACGGATATGATAAAGGAGCTGGAATGGGATTCATTGCAAGACAGGAGGAGGATGAGGAGGGTCATGGGAGTGTACAGGGCATATACTGGTGATGAGGCATGGAAAGATATTGCAATAGGTATGAAAAGTAGTTCATGGAAGGGAAAAGATGACCATGACCACAAGCTGGAACTCGATTTCAGGCACAAGGGTGTGGGAAGATTCTCTTTTTTAGGTAAGGGTGTCAGGGATTGGAATGAGTTACCAAGAGAAATGATGAATAATTTACCGAAAACTTTGAAGGAATTTAAAGATAAAATTTGTAGATGGCAAATGTAGGTGGGTGCAGGATAGGGGAAAGATGGGTGTGTAGGGAAATTGCCACCGGAGCCTGTGCTCCATTGCAATTAAATTAAATTAAATTAAATGGTTAGGGAAATGCAGCAAATATTAGCTAAGGTGACCAGACGTCCCGCTTTTGACGGGACAGTCCCGATTTTCAACAATTCGTCCCGCGGCGTTTTAAAAAAGTCCGGATTCTTTGAGAGAATGATGATAAGCTAGGGAACGGCGGGAGAATGGGAAGGGAATATACGGCTTTCGGCGGCCATGTTGCTATTTCGTCAGGATATTTTTATTAATTTTATAATCTTAAACTTTAATAAAAATAAATAATTGTTAAGAACTAATTATCGAGAAGTGATTATCAAGAACTGCTTATCAAAGGTCGCATTTTTGATCAGTTGTTATTTGTTAACATTCGACCACCATTGTTTAGACTTAATGAACAATGGCATTTTTGACATTGGCAACGACGAAAACCAGAGACAATAGAGAAAACATTTTGTAACTGCCTGTCAGACGATACACATCGTACTGTGTCCTAGACTCCTAGTGCTAGTTAAACGAGTGATCTTAATAAATCAGCTATACAAATAATTTAGGTAATTAATTTATTTCATAAATACATAAATGGTCTTGAATTTAGCAGACAGTACTCGTATTATTTATACTGTATTTTATAGAGGCGTCAAAAGTCTAGCGCCGGCCATGAAAGTGACACAACTTACATTACGGCAAATTAAGAATTTAATTGGAATGATGTGCAAAAATCATTCGATCATATTAATCAAAATTTTCCGTATAGAAATAATTCCGAAAATGATCTTTTTAATAAAATATCATTATTAAAAAAGTATATTGACAAGGAAAAGGTTAACAGCAAAAGTTACAATAGAGAACAAATGGTTAGAAATATTTCATCATATGAAAGATTAGTCTTTCCCGGCGTATTATTGATACATATTCTTCGCGGGTTTGCCGCCGGATCACATTTTCTAACCAAAAGCTTTCGGCGACTTGCACCGCCGCCATCATCAGGTCTGTTGTAACTGAAGGAACAACGAGAACTGGACTGAATAACCGCCTGATCAGAACACTCGCCCAGTATGATCCAGACCAAGGGCCACACAAGAGACCACTCAGCCTACTAACGCAGTAATTTAATGGAGTGATTAAATGAGTAAATGCCCTAACACGACAGTATGTGTCTGTAAGATAATAATAGTATGTTTTCCATAAGCGTATATGAGAATGGAGTAATTGTTAATCAAAATCAAAAAAGTTGTAAGTGAAGATAAAAACCATATGTGCACTCCAGTTACAAATCAAAACTGTATTCGTAACCGAACAAAAATGTACGCCACTTGGAAGAGTGTATGGGTGCGTGTGTGTACGTACGCAATTGAGTGTGAATGTGATTAAATATATGTAAGCGAGATAACATGTGCTACATATATAAACTAAAACATGTCAATGCACATAAACCAAAAAATTTTTGGGTACAGTGTTAGAACCTAAGTAAAATATGTTAGTGCTTAAGAATGCACGGGTGAGTGTTAGCCAAGATATATCGGAGTGTGTGTGGATGTGCGGGTGCTTGAGTATAGACGCGAGGTAAGCGAGGGGGGGGGGGGGGGGGAAAAAAAGTATAATAAAATTTTTAAAAAAAAGTATAATAAAATTTTTAAAAAATATATATATAATAAAAAAAAAGAAGTCGAACCTATGGCTCATAAGAAAAGAAAATACCAACTGAAAAAAAAAACACATCCAGTCTTGTAAAGAAGAAGGTGATGCCAATAAGGCAAGTACTTCTATAATGAATTTCTGAGCTCAAGGGCTCAGGGAGAACAAACGAGCTCTCGCGCGGAACTGAAACGAGCCAGGCCAGCCAGAGTAGCCATTCACGTTCTTCCTGAAACAAAAAAAGAACAGACATTTCCTCCGCGGGGATTAGTGATGGGGTATAACATTACGTGAGGTTTGTCGTCACAGTTGGCTAGTCATTGTTGTCGTAATTTGTTGGGGCGTCTTATGTCGGAACTGTCAGATCCAGTGGTCGTCTGTGTCGGCCGGGACGAATTTCGTACCGGCCAAGCACGCTGATCAACGGATTAGTGCTGGTTTCCGCCTTCTTGTAGAAGGCAGTGGCCAGCACTCGGAAGCGGTCTCTTAGAGGCATGATGCCGGTGGCTTCATGAAGAGCCGCTGTCGGGAAACGGTGGGGGAGGTGGAGGGCACGTTTAAGTGCCCGGTTTTGGACTGCCTGCAGTCGTTGCAGGTGGGTGTGAGCGGCATATCCCCACACTGGACAGGCGTACTCGAGGAGTGGCCTGACCAGAGTGAGATATATGCGCACTCCCAGGGACGGTGACAGTGCACTGTTCCTGTTCAGGAGGGGGTAAAGCTCGTTTAGCCTGGCGCTGGTCCTTCTACGCACATCGTTGATGTGCGTGCGCCAGGTGAGCTTGGAGTCCAGCATTACCCCGAGGTATCTCAGTGAGGTACTCCAGGGAATGTCGGATCCGTTCAGCCTCAGCAACTGGGCCGGTTGGCCGCCGTTGCGTGGGCCGTACTTCCACGTGAAAACGATGGCCTGGGTTTTGGTAGGATTGACGTCAATGCGCCACCTCCTAGCCCAGGCCTCCGTCTTCTGGAGGACTCCTTGCAGTCGAGCGGTGGCGACGGCCTTACTCCTACTACGAGTGATGTAAGCCGTGTCATCCGCGTATGTAGCTGTCTGTACACGGTCTGCCGTTGGTACGTCAGCCGTGTACAGAGTGTACAGGATGGGGCCTAGGACTGACCCATGGGGGACACCTGCAAGGATGTTTCTGATACCTGACTTGACTCCGTCCACCTTCACATGGAAGGTGCGGCCAAGCAGGTAGGACCGGATAAGCTTTACCAGTGGCCCCGAGAAGCCCTGCTGGTAAAGCTTCAGTAACAACCCAGAATGCCAGACCGAGTCAAAGGCACGCGCTACGTCCAAGGACACCATAGCGCAGTACTCTTTGTGGGTGAAACAAGCCAGGAACGTTGTCGACTAGCCAGGAACGTTGTCGACTTCCGACTGGCTGACTCCAATGACGTAACCATTCCGTTGCTGTGATTGGTCGGTTGTGGGGCCAGGCGTAGATATACACCAGCGTTGTACTATGACACTAACGGCCCTCCTCAATGCATTAAATGTCAACGGCATGGACACACCGCAAATTACTGCAACTTTCCTGCCAGGTGTGTAAAATGTGCAGGGCTGCATTCAACCAAGAACTGCACTATCCCTAACAGCCAAAAAGCTAAATGCATCAACTGCAACGGGGATCATGCAGCCTCGTGGAGAGGTTGTCCCATCTATCAGAAGATAGTAAAGCCTCCAAATCCAAAACAGAAAACCGACGAAACCCAAAACATCCTACACAAACGGCACAGCATAAAAACAAGTGAGCATGTTTCTAAGAGCCAAAGTAGGAAGCAAAACAGCACAGACCAGAAAAGTGAACCAAAAAAGAAGACAACTGAAGGCTACCACTCCTTCGCTGAAACACTAGGAGAAACAAGAGTAGACATATAGAATCAGAAGATGAAGAGGAGTCTGATAGTCAAGTCGATTTCCTAGATATGAAGAAATTCCTTACTACAATGAGAAGAACAATGAAAAAAGTCAACAGTGCCAAAGACAAGTTTACCAAACTCTTTGCGTTCATGGAAGGTGTTATGGCCATGCTGAAATAATGGCCAGAACTCCGTCTTCACAGTGTGACATAAATATTGTAATATGGAACGCAAATGGAATAAAAAATAAAAAGCTAGAATTACTAGATTTCTCGAACCGGCACAATATTAACGTCATTCTGCTGGCAGAAACACACCTTAAACCCAAGGACACCTTTAGACTAGCAGGCTTTCAAATCTACAGATCGGACAGAATAGGCCAGCGTGGCGGTGGTACAGCAATTGCAATCAGGAACTCTCTAACTCATGCGTTAATCCCAACTGTCAACTTGGTGGAAATGGAAGCAACGGCTGTAAAAATTCACACCAAAGAAGGACACATAATCCTTTCATCAGTTTATTTGCCACCAAACAGAGCCCTGACTGAACATGACTTGGACGAAATCCTATCAAAAGGAAACAAAATTATAATAGGTGGTGATTTAAATAGCAAGCACACAGCATGGAACTCACGCACCTCCAATGCTAAAGGAGAGCTACTGTATCAACTATCCGAAAGGAGGAACATACAAGTCTACGGACCCACTGAGGCTACATATATTCCAAACCGCCGCAACGTCCACCCGGACGTCCTCGACATTGTCGTGGCAAAAAACATCATTCAAGACATCCACCTTCAAACATGGAGAGATCTTTCGTCAGACCACAATCCAGTCGTGCTTCAGCTCAAGAATTTTACTTTACCACAAAACAGCCATAAAAAAGTAACAGAAATAAACTGGAACTACTTCGCCAGACAGATTCACAATAAAATAAACACCACCTTCAATGTATCATCGCCTGATTGCATCGAGAAGGCTATAAACCACTTCAACACTACTATCAAAGAAGCCGAACGGAATGCATCCGTTACCACCACCATCATTCACAACAACGCTTATCATGAACTACCAGCCATACTTGAAGATCTCAGATACCTAAGGAACCGTTACAGGACTCTCTGGCAACGTTTCCGTGACCCTGCCGACCGCCGTAGATACCGCCATTTCTCCCGCCAACTCACGGCGCGCCTAAAGGAGAGAAGATCAGAAAGATGGGAAGATAAAATGTCCCATCTCTTATTAGAAAACAAGGAAGCCTGGGACCTAATTCGATCCTTAAAAGAACCAAAGGAAGCGAATTCACCAATATCAGGCCCGGCAGGTCCATGCTTTCTGCCGTTAGGAAAAGCCGAAATTCTGGCAGAGCACTTCGCCGCCCAACATTCAGAAGTGGCCTACCCCTTAACTCCAGAGGAAGAACAGGCGGAGGCCGCAACAATTCAGCGAGTAGAGGACAGGCTAAGCAGACCTCCTTCTGACCAGCCAGAATTAACAACACCCGGTGAAGTGAGAACAGTCATCAAGAAATTAGCCAGAAAGAAGTCACCGGGAATCGATGGCGTAGGCAATAGTCACCTTAAGAACCTGCCAAAGAAAGGTCTGGTACTTCTCACCAGAATTTTCAACGCTTGCCTCCTACAACATTACTTTCCTTCAGCATGGAAAACGGCTAAGGTCATAGCTCTGCCCAAAAGGGGTAAAGACAAAACAATTCCGAATAATTATAGACCTATTAGCTTACTCTCGGCTACCTCCAAGCTGCTGGAACGTATTCTTCTGAAGAGAATTAAAGCAAGCCTAGATTTTGGACAAACTATAAGGAAAGAACAGTTCGGTTTCCAAAGCCGAGTAGGAGCCACCTGTCAGCTAGTAAGAATTACCGAGCAAATCAGCAAAGGTTTTAATTGGAATAAGTCGACAGCCGCCATCTTTGTCGACATTGAAAAAGCTTATGATAAAGTGTGGCACACCAAACTAATAGACAAGCTATTCCATCACACCGACATACCCGACTGCTATATTGCCCTCATAGCAAGCTACCTCAAGGACAGGAGGTTCTTCGTCCAAATAGAAGGCCAAAAGTCATCCATCTTCACTATCAACGTGGGCTTACCGCAGGGATCCGCCTTATCGCCACATCTGTTCACCATTGATGTCAATGACATACGAACCCCGCCCAACGTTCATGTTGCACAATTTGCTGATGACACGTTCATCTACGCAACCGGAGGAAACCACGAAAGGAATATCTCCAACGCCCAAGCAGGCCTAGACGCCTTTAGTCTCTGGTGTCGTGAAAATAAGGTGAAAGTGAATCCAACTAAATGTGCTGCAGTGTACTTCTCCACTAAACAACCGAACCTACAAAGACAACTGGAACTAATGGGGGTAAGTTTACCCTGGGTTACCGAGCACCAGTACCTGGGAATAACGCTAGACCGCAAACTACTCTTTCGCCAACATGTCCTCGACAGAAGAAAAAAAGCCCTAGCCGTGGTTAAAAATCTGACACCAATCTTCTTGAGCAATGACTTGAAACTTGAAACAAAAATAAGAATATATAAATCCGTTGTCTTACCTTTCATTATGTACGGTTGCCAGGTCTGGGGAACTGCATGCAAATCTACCCTGCTGCACTTACAAAGAGTGCAGAATAGATGCTTAAGGATGATAAGTCATGCGAGCACCTACACGCCAATAGACCTTCTTCATGTGATCACCAATATGCCTACCATCCAAGCAGAAATCTTTCGACAAGCAGAGAAATTTTTCACCAGGCTTGACACTATACGCCCAGAAGTAGACAGATTAGAGTCAGTGGGTATAGTACTCCCAATGGAATGGCACAAATTTAAAGTACCACGTAGTATCATTATGACACCGATTTAAAGGATCACTACCACAAGCGATCCTTAGTAAGAATAAGGAAGGGTTTCCCATAAAGACCGTTTAACGGTCAAAGCCGGGTTTTTCCTCAACGTGCATCACAGCGATCCCAAATAATTAGTTGAAACTGTAGATTAAGCTACACACAGTAGCGGGGCTACAAAAGCCGTTGAGGCAGTGAAAAAAAAAAAAAAAAAAAGACACTAATGATGATGATGATGATGATGATGACAGTTGGCTCCACAGCGAAACCAAAGCCCAGGTTGTTAAAATGGAAAGAAGATGGATTATCTACGTCAATGTTCGCATCACGTCACTGTTCATATTGTATCACCGTTTACATTATTCTACCACTATTAATCATGATGTTTAATCTCGAGAAACCTTAGGAAGCCAAGCGGTATTCTGATTGGCTGACACAGTAACTGTTCTCATAGCGTCATCGTTCACATTATTCTCACACAGAAGAATCCAAAGACTTCTTTAATGAAATACCCCACATTATAACTCTAAAACAGTCATATTAAACGATAAATGGCTTAAAAATTTAAAATTTAGTAGTTATGGGAAAAAAAACATGTCGCAGGAAAAAAAAACGTTTTTTATAACAATGTACAGGACTCATAATGAGAATTGAAAATTAAAAGGATATGTTGGACTGTCTTGACCGATTCAACACAGAAATAGATCAAAATCCGTTCGATATTTAGTTTCATTGCTTGAGGTTGTGCATAAAAATAATTTGCTTTCGCCGAACATGGAAGAATTAAAAATAGCCGTTCCAAATTTAGTGGTTTTCACGATGCATTATGAGAACTGGAACCTCTTGCAAATATGAAGGGTGAAAAGGCATTCAAGAGAAGCCTGTTACCGTTTCAGTAATAAATGATTGGGTAGTTACAGACTTTTAAAAAAAAATCGTTATGGAATCTTATGATCGCCCTAAAGTTATTTACGACAATTTCCGTATGAATTGATATGAGTGAGTGCAGCCTTAGTAAATTAAAATTAATTTAAAAAAATATTTTCTGTAAAAAGTGAGCAACACGATACTAAACAAACTTGCCATGTTGCCAATTGAACATAAATCAACTTAAAATGTTTATTTTAAAGATTTGATTTTCGAGTTTGCAACTGTTAAAGATAGAACGAAGAAATTGTGAAAGCAATTGTTTTCGTTTATTTATATTTTAAATGTAATTAAGTTTACAATTTTATTAACAAACGATTATTTGTAAATAACAATATGTATTTGTTTAACCACATTTTATTAAAATCATACTTTACACTCACAGGATATTATATTTTACTTAACATAGAATTTAAGTTTTCATGGGGTGTCACTGTTACTGACTTTGTGCAACCATAAGAATCACAAAACCCTTCCTATCCTATCCACCTCCACCAACCTTCACTTCCCAAGGAAATTTGGAATAAACTGCCAACACTGCTGCCAGCATTTATGAGGTTTGTGTTCACATACAACATAATTATGTCCAACATCTTGCTGACTTTTGTAACCTCTCTTAAAATGTCTTTTACAGAAATTTAAAATTTCGCTACCTTGAAAGAATTGTGCTATTTAAGTAGAGTTCTACTATTAGATCGGAAACATTTTTCAGCATACTTGTTTGATGTAATAAAAATTCGGTGCTAAATTTATAACAAGGTTATGAAGAAATGGGCCTAAAGGTCACAAATGATTCCAGTATCTTATCTGCTTATGACGTAAAAACAGCAAAAAAGAACGAGAAGAAGGGAAATGGCAGATGTGTCAACTCATTTATGCGTTTCTGTGCGCGGAATACGATCGTGCAACCTAATTCTCGAATAAACAACAACACAGCTACTGCAACCTCGCTTACTCAGCTTATCCTCTCCACACTAACGTAAGAGATTAGCTACACTTGCGGGCCGTACCACAAGCATAAGACTTTTGATTGTGAGCAGAGCACCCTTACTGAACAGAAGGTATTTGCTAAGATATATGTAAACTGTTTTTTTATGCTGCTCTTATGAATACAATCAGTATTGAATTTCGAAAAGTAACATTTCCATGAAAAGACGTTGCAAACGAGATTACCTTAAAAGTTATCTGACATAGACCGCCAATATCCAGAAATTTGGTAATCGCCCTCTTCAGAGAGTCAATTTTATTATAGTCTAATAGTCTTTAAATTTACCGGTATTTATAATTACAACACAGATTAATGCACCAGCGCTATGGCCTGGCATTCAGAAGGACGTGGGTTCAAATATCCATCCAGTCATCCAGATTTGTGGTTTACAAGTTTCCTTAAAAAGGCCATGGTCGAATTCCTTCCCATTCTTTGCTCCCAGGTCTTTCCCCCATCTAATGACCTTAACGAGGCATAAAGCAAAAAAAAAAAAAAAAAAAAAATTGCAAAAGTCTGTGGAAAAAAGACCAGAAAATGCTGCTGATAATCAGACATTTGATCAAAAGTAAAATCCTTGGAATAACATAGACTTCATGTACAATTATATAAAACTAGCTATACCCACTTCTTCGCCAATGCGGAATTTGAATTTTGTGCTGTTGATTCACAGATAAAATATCGAAGAAATATCGAAGAAATATTGGCTGGGTAGCTTAAGGCATAGGAGCAGCCCTGTATTTTCGATTTTCTTGGATCTTCTCCTCTAGTGAATTTATATTGTAAGCAGTGTTTCAATCACGTTTTTGAGAGCATTAATTGTTTCTATTTTTTATTTATTACTTAATGCCAACAAATTTACATTCACCAAGTTGTTTTGCTTTGTGGTCTGCCCCAACCACCTCCACTTTTGTCTCCAATGGTCATCAGCAAATTAATTCACATAGCAAGCACTAGCACACCTGAGATCTTACACAATACTTCCATTCCTCTCATTCATAAATAAGGACTCATCCAAAATATTGAGTAATTGTGTTTGCTTTTATTGTGGTATCATTCAAGTGTTCCTGCTACCAAATTTTGCAAGTGATGGTTGTACTTTCCCTACCCTTGTTTGAATTTAGGTCTCATTTTTAATAATTTATTTTTCATAATATAACTTATCATAATCCTTCGTTCCTATTATTAAATTTCACTGTTAACTAACAACATTATTTCTAGTTTTATTAGTAACAAGTATTAAGGATACCTGTACCATTTGGTTTAGTATAACTCTTAGAATCTACGATCTGCCCACAGGCAGGATACGATATGTTGAGAAATTAATCTTTTAAATTATTATCAAATTCTAAATTTTGCAGTATACCTTATGTGCTTATTGCCACTCAAAAAAGGTATTGTTTACAAGTACACAATGTTAGAAAGTTAATCATTATTCACTTAGGACATGGAAAAGCTGCTTTCTTGTGTTTTTTTCCCAAAGAAAGAACATATTCTTCAGTCATCCTATTAAGTAGGCAGATGTCTGAATAATTATTGTAAGATGGAATTAGTTAAACCAGGACTTGCATAACTTTAAAAGCAAACAACTTTTATTTTCTACACCAGAACCATCTTTTTTTATTAATTACAGCAACCACAGATTTGGGATCAAGAAACAGAAAGGATTTCAACCATGCTGTTTTGAATTGGCTTCTCTGTCATTCACTTGGAGTGATTTTGAGAAACCATAGAAAACCTAAATCCGAACGGTTAGATCGGGGATTGAACCACCACTAGGCATGGAACAATTATTCTGTTTTCATTTTGACCTCCAACAAGATCTGGTACTAAATGTGATATGGAAAGCAATCATCCTTTCACAGTAATTGCTAGGCTATAATTTTCTTAAGCTGTACAGTCAATTTCATTACTACCGTAATAGTTCTTTTACACAACCTTTTTCCAAGATTAGGTGCCAGCTGCCTTGTTGAGTTTCCTCCACCTTATCTGGTCTACAGTGTCCTTTTTTGCACTCATTCCTAATCACTGACATTGTTCAAATTAGGAGCTATGATTTTATGGCCGCATACCCTTGACAAAGCCAAACATTTTATACCTACTGTCAGCTCACGAAAGTTGAAGGCTGCAACAAGTATACAACACACGAGACGAACATAAACATATAGTACTTCAGTTTAAACCCTTTTTCATGAAGGAAGTATCAGACTATTTGGCAATCGAGGTGTGCACACACTGAAGCTTGCCTCATGAATGGCTTGTCATTGGAGGAAAGGCTGGGAGTAGTGCAGGTGGTGGGGCGAACTGCCGTGGAGTGAACTATTGATATATCCCACGATGAGACTAGGATATTATTGCAGGCAGTAATAAAATTCAGAGCAGATACGTATTAATATATGTTGTATTAAAGCGAACAATAAATAAATTTTAAAGAATTTTGTCAGATTTTTTGTTATTGGCATGTTCTGGTAATGAAAAGTAAATATTGGTGAACTGTTTGTATGTGGCCATTCTTATTGACTGAAAGTTGCTTTGTATTGAAGACTATGTAGAAACAAGTGCAGTGGCAGCAAGTTAGTTGGCATATGAAGTGTGTTGTGGAACGTGAGTCATGTCCAATGTTGGAGAAAGTTACCCCTGTAGTAGGATGGGAATATGTCATAGTAGGTGGATGCATGCTGAAGGTTTTGCAGTGAAGTCTGTTGTATGGAAAAAGATCCATGTGGTGGTTTTGGAGAATCTGAAAGAGAATTTTTGTGGACAAAGATGTTTTACAGATTGGATGGTCTGTTAAACATGTGAGAGTGCCAATGAATGGAATTTTGGGTAGAAAGGAACAAAGGAACCCATGCCCACATCTTAAGATTTGATTGATGGACTCGAGACCAGGAGAGGACTGAGTGTCAAAGACAGGGCTAGGGTTAGTTTTTGAAGGCGCCGACCGAGAGTAATTACGTAAAGGGTGAGTTATCACATGAGAGATTTATTTATGTACGAAATCTGTGGGTAAAAGTGGTAAAGAAGGGCTTGGGATAGGTTTTAGGAGAGCTAGGAGAGTTATTCAACATCAGAATAGATGTGTCAGACACAGATTGCAAGACTACAATGACGGAGAACATTCAGTGTGGGATGGATGGCAAGTCGAATTGTGGATACAGCTGCGAATAAATTAGTGGGTTTTATGCGGACAGAGGTATGAATGGCACCCCGCCTTAATTTAATGATCACATTAAGGAAGATGATGTTTTTGCAGGTGTAAGTCCAGTTAAATATGATGGAATTGGTATTGTTAAGGGAATAGAGAAATTCTAGGAGTTTGTTTTCACTTTGGATCAAAATCACAAATATATCATCTATGTATCTAAACCACTCACTAGGTTTAAAGGGAATGTGGTTCAGGAAATGAGCCTCCTGTCAATCGAGGAATAGGTTGGCATAGGATGGGGGGATGCAGGTGCCCATGGCAGTGCTGCGGATCTGCTGATATATAACAGAATTGAAAGAGAAGAAGTTTTTTGGAGAGAATTGTGTGAGCTAAGGATGGAAGGACTTATGAACTGGGAAGGCTGTGTGGGAGTTGCAGCTCTAAGAAATGTTACAGGGCACCAATGCCCTGTCTGTGGGGAATGCTTGTATAGAAAAAAGTTATATTTTGGAAGCAAGGATGGAGATAAAGATGTGTGGACTGTGGACAGATGCACATGGGAGTACAGGGTGTCTTTGACATAGGAAGGAAGTTCTGTTCAATTGACAGGAGATGTTGATCCACCAAGGCTGAAATCCGATCAGTGAGCAATCCATATGTCGTACGAGATTGCCAACCTTGTGTATCTTGGGTAGATGGTACAGAGTGGTTGCACAGACAATCTGGGAAGTTAGGAGGGAGATGGACTCATAAGAGAGGTCTTTTAAGGGGCAATGCAGATAAGTTTTTACTTCCTGCCGATGGTGGGATATTTAGTGAAAAGTGGAACAGAGTTTAGGAAAGAGGGTGGGGATAGAGTGGACATGAGGAACTCTGGAAAAAGTAAGAGGGGATGGTTTTGTGGAAGAAGAGGAGGATCCAGTGAAGATGAAGGTCTGAATTGTTAGATGCTGGATTCAATGTCATTGTTTTGGTTATTATTTTCTCCTGTGATGGCAAAGTGATACTGCCAGTGGAGAAAGTGGCAGAACATTTATGAATTTCTGTCAAACTTCGGAGTTGGAGATAAAGTGAGTCCCTTGGATAGTTGGGATTCTGTCAAGGGAGTGGAGGAAAGAATAGTCAAAGACTGTTGAGGTTTAACTACAAAAAGGGGTAGGCATTTTTGGGGCAGGTGGTAGAGGAATTGGATGGTGAGCCAGTCATGGAGTTTTGGCAATCAGGGGTGAAGTTGGTGTGTGGTTTGTAGGAGTGAAGTGTTGATATGGCAGGGACAGATCAAGAGCCAAATATATCTCTTGACAGCTGGTAACTTCCACAGGCGTTTTTGTATGCATTGGGTATGCATCTGTCTGCATTGTGACAAGTTCTTCTGTGCATAATAAATGAGGTGAGGGGATGAAATGCACAGGATTTTGTGGAGGTATATAATTTGGATGGTACGTAGTTTTTCCATGGGAATATACCATTGGAGCACCAGCTGGGTGAGGGTAAGGGATTGTATGAAATGGAAAGCATGAAGAGAAGGGTGAATTTGTGGGTGACATCCTGAAATTGGAAGTTTTGTGGTCAAACCATTTGGAGGAATATTCAGACAGAAGCAAGACTAAGGAACAACATGTGTGAATTTAGTTTGTCAAGACGTGAGGCATGGAAATGATAGAATGACAGATGGGTTTCCGAATGTGACATATTGGGTAAAATGCAAAAATATGACTACAGGAAACTGGTGGGGAATAACAAAACAATTGTTGAGAGGAAATCCCCCTTGGAATGCTGAAAATTGCGAATGCAACCAGAAAATTTGAAGAGCCTATGTAAGCTTAGAAAATCTTGCCACTGAAAACATCCAAGAAATAAAGACACCTGTAAAGTTTATAGATTAATGTTGAGAGAAAACAAAAATAAGGAAAAACTAAAAGAATGTGTATCAAAGTGAAAGACATGTGGCATGTTATAAAATTGTGATCTGGAACTGGAAGTAAGGAGATGGTGAGTGTAGATGATCAATGACAATTAGCACATGGTACGGAAATATATATACAAAAAACCGACAGAAATCTCTAAGATTTAAGTGGCCCCATGCATGGGGTTTTTGAGGTAAGCTTCCAATGCCTCCTTTGACAAATGGCTCAATCTTCCCTTCATGAAATAAGGTTTTAAACTAACATGTTATGTGTTTGTGTTCGTATCACGTTTTGCATACTCATTGCAGCCTTCAACTTTTAACTGATGGGTTGTTTACTATTATTAGAGAGAATTAGAGATGGTACAGTAGCGATTGGCAGAGGAAGTCAGTTGTGGACAACTTTATATTTAATGGTGAATTAAAGAATAGTGTGGCAGATGTGAAGGTAATACCATCAGAGGCATTGGATAGTGATCACCGGCTATTAGAAATGGAGCTAAGGATTGCGACAGAGAGGAGAAAATCAGGAAGACAGGATAGGAGATTAAGAGTATGGAAGTTGAAAGAGAAGAGTAATGAAGAGGAATACCAGAGAATAATAAGGAGTAAGATACCAATAGTGTAAATGGGGACAGTGGAAGAGGAGTGGGAATATTTTAAAACAACGTTAGTTCAAGCAGCACAAATGGTGTGTGGAAGGACTGGTAACACCAAAAGGTGGAAAGAAAAAGCATGGTAGAAAGATAGAGTAAAACAAGCAGTGTAACGCAAGAATAGGGCCTTTAGGAAATGGTTCAAGCAGAGGACACAGGAGACAAGGCATGACTGTGTGAAGAAAAAGGAGGAGGCCAAAGAAACAGTAACGGAGGAAAGGAGGAAGTGGCTGGAGAAATGGACCAACATGATGGGAGAAGATAGCAAAGGAAATAAGAAAGTATTATATGGAATGGTAAAAAGGAAGAGGAAGGAGTGGATACAAAATGTCAACATGCTGGATAAGGATGGAAACAAAATAAACAGCTCAGAAAGACTAAAAAGGATGTGGAAGTAGTATTTTGAAGCCTTATTGAACCCAGATTGGTCAGAGGATGATACAGTTGTTCAGGAGAAGCAGGAAAATAACAACCATGTAGGAGAGAAAGAGAAGGATCTAACTTGGGAAGAAGTGGAAACAGCTCAGAGTAAGATGAAGGGTGGAAAGGAACCGGGCATCGATGAAGTGAGCATGGAAATGATAAGGGCAGCAGGAGTAGTAGGAAAGGAGTGGCTATACCGTGTGATGAAAAAGGTATTGAATCAGGGCGCAACTCCTAAAGGCTGGAAAAAAGGAATAATTATATCTATATTCAAAAAAAGGAGAAGGAAGGAGTTTAAAAAAATATAGAGGTACTAGCCAAAAAGCCCGTCAAAAATGACGGGTTTAACGGACTGTTCTGGCAATTGATTTCTTTTTGGTTGTTTACCTAAATAGAATTTCTATAAAATAAAGCTCAATATGCTGTAATTTCTCGTCCCTTGTGATGTAACAAACAGTTTCAGTTGTCAATTTGGTCCAGATTGCGTTTCAGCCTAACTAAAATCTTCGCCAATATAGCCGGTAGAAAATCAATGCTTCATTCACACGCAAATTTATACATTCCCTGAATCGCATGTCAATGTCATCATGCATCTATACCAATCATGCATCATGCGATACAAACTTGATCCAAAATCTTCAGTTTCTTACAACTTTCTTATTGTCTATGATGAAGATCGATGCTTTAACGCCTGGCACAGCTTGCATTCGGCTGAAATAATGACCCCAGTGAAAATGAAGGATGCTAAAAATAAATCTTAACTTCTTACGTCATCTAATATTAGTTTCAATTGTGGTTTAGGTTGCATAGATCGCGAACAATTTGGAACTTCTTTCATTCAAATCAAGTAATCATATCACTAAAAAAAGCAACTAATAATCAATATGACAATTTAAACAAAATTCATACTTTTCTTTCAGTATTGTAGCAATTCATTTCTTAACATTTGTTGAAATAAATTGAATTGTTATAAAATAAATGCAATTCCTATTACCTGGCACTATGACAAAAGGTTTCGGTTGCTATCCTGGTCCAGGTTGCATTTTAAAACTAACCACATAAGGGAGTAGTTTACATCGTGATTCATGATATCAAAACGTGACATAGTGCTTATTAAACCTGCTTAAATAACTGATAATAGCTAAATTCAACATGCTATTGCTGTGATAAGGTTCATTATTTTTGTCCAGGCTGAATTTCAACCTAACCACGGGTAATACTGCCGCTACAAAATCAAAGCTTCAATCATGCACATTGATGGTGATGTCATGTATCGCGACATAAGTATAAAATAAGTTGTTGTAAGAAGTGCATTATACAACGCAGGAATATATTTATATCCTATCAAGAAACATTGCCAGCGTTTTTACAGTTGTTGCTGTACAGATGCTATCTTTGACGTGAATATTTGAAGTGAATTGGCAGTTTAGTGTTGTGTTCATTCGTAATTTTCATGTTGCTTCACGTCTAACGTAAGCTGCCTTTTGCTTTCATGTACACTTTTTCTTAAAAGGTATGACCATAGGAACGTAGGTGGTAAATTTCAAACGAATAGCACAATTCTTTAGGCCTCGTTTTTATTTTGCCATAGCCAATAATATCACAAAACGAACGTGTGCAACAGTTTTCCGACCAAAACGACAATTCATTGATGAGATACATTACGCAACAACATAAATTTGATCAAAAACATTCAACAAAAACGAAAGGTAATAAAGCAAAAATCTGCAACGTGATTCAGACCGATATTACAACATTCGAATAGCTGCCATAGTTACAAATTGCGGAAATATGTAATAGCCTCAGTAATATTACTCAGTGAAATCAAAGAAGATTCAAATAAATCTGATAAACTTACATTATTAATTTTAGTGTAGGCTGTACAATTTGAGATGAGTGGGCAACTATTTCGGTTCAAACGAATTAATAATTTCAATAATAGGGCACCGTTTAAATTATTTTGAATAAAAGATAAATTATTCATGCCCTCTGCCGTAGCGTCATATGCCAGTTGTAATTCTGATCCATCTTAAGTAATACTTTAACCTTAAGTCATACTTTAACCAAACTTTTCTCAACATTGATGCTCAAAATACAAAGCTTTTATTTTACAATATCTATGGACAAAGAATTTAAGGAATACTTCAATATATCAAAAGAATATTACGTAAATATAAGCATCTAATGATTGATATATCGATTTTAAGGCAATAAATACTTTTATTTCAGTGTTCTGTGAGTTAATTTATTCACTGTTGCTTGGAAATGTTATTAAATAGCGCGCACTCCCACAAATAATATCGTAAAGCGTGACGTCATAGCGCAACGTCATAGCTTGACGTCACCCCGTGACATGACGTAGGCGTGACAGCTTGTCTATTATACTAATAGATTACGCTGATGTGCCACTGTGCCAAAGTGTATGAGAAGATCATCGAAAAAAGGATACGTGATAGGGTGGGAAAAGCACTAAGGAAGTGCAGTATGGATTCAGATCGGGAAGATTGATGCTAGATCTGATATTTGCTATGAGACAGCTGCAGGAAAAACATTATGAATATGGAAAGGATCTGCTATTTGTATTTCTCGATATTGAGAAAGCATATGATTGTGTACACAGGAATAAGGTATGGAAGGCCTTGGAGAAGAGAGGAGTCCCCAAAGAAATCATCAGGAGAGTGACGGAACTGTACCAAGGATGTGTGAGCTATGTGAAAATAGGGGAAGGAAGATCAGACTGGCTGGAACAAAGGGATGGACTAAAACAAGTAAATGCCCTATCACCACTACTCTTCACTGTAATCATGGATGAAATAATGCAGAAGGTGGCAGTGAGGATCTGAGAGGAAAACATGAAGGTATGGTGGACGATCTGATGATCTGGGGAGATGATGAAGAGGAAGTGCAGTGGCAGTTGGATGTATGGACAGACAGTGTGGAGGAATATTGCCTGAAATTTAATGTAAAGATATGTGAGTACATGGTAACAACTAGAAAGAAGAATAGGTTAACCCAGGGAATTGTGATGGCAGGGGAACAACTAAAGAAAGTAAACAGGTTCAAGTACTTGGGGAGTGTATTAGAGGAATGTGGAGAAAATGATGGCAAGATAAGTGAAAGAGGAAGACAAGCAGAGGCATTTCTATGGACCATTAGAAGCCTAGTATGGAATAAAGAGGTACAACAGAGAAGCAAGAGAGTAATCTACCATACATACTATGAGCCTATCTTGACTTATGCTGCTGAAACATGGACAATGAAAATGCGGGACATCAGCAGAGTACAAGCAAGTGAAATGAAGTTTTTAAGAGGTAGAATGGGAGTCACTAAAAATGGACAGTATAAGGAATGAAGTGATTAGATGCACCATAAAAGAGGAACCCCTACAGGAAAGGGGAGAGAGGACCAGACTGAGATGGTATGGACATGTAAAGAGAATGGAGTCTGAGAGAACCCCAAGAAAAATCCATGAAATTAAGATGCATGGTAAATGACCCAGAGGAAGACCAAGAGATGGATGGCTGAAAGGAGTGGAGGAGTGTGTACGGAAGAGAGGAGAGGACTGGAACAAAGTGGTGACAGAGGGGTGGTGGGATGACAGACGGAAATGGAGAGGCTTGTGCATGAAGCAAACCCGGCCAGATGCTGGAAACTGTTAAGGATGATGAGAGAGAGAGAGAGAGAAAAAGTGTGTGTGTTCAATATCATTCATCACCACATTTTCAACTTTAAGAACATCTGCCCTGCCATCAAGCAGGTCTAACTGGTGGGGAAAGTGGCAATGTAGCCTTTCCAGGTTCTCTATGCCAGTCCTTTGACTTTTTCAAATAAATTTACTACAATGAGACCAGTTCAAATAAAATACAGTTGTAGCATATAGAAACAGGTATCAATAATAGTGATACTTTGGGGCAATAAGCCAAACAGATTTTGTAATTAAGTATGTTACTCAAATGAAATTTTCCTTACATATAACAACTCAGTTCAGCATTTCCTTATTCAGCTATTGATTTAAATTTTTTTCTGTAGCTACTTAAATCCTGTTGTTGCTTTTTCCTATTTCTTATTTCAAATAACTACAGTAATTATTTAAAAATATGCAACAAAGTTAATTTTCATACAAATAAGTAACAAGTTTTATATAGACATGACAACTTAAATAATAATTTACTACATACCAAAATACCATTCAGAAACCGCTAAAGAAGTTTCTACTGAGTGTAGTGAGTGAGCGGTAACACTCTTGCCTCGCATTCGGGAGGATGCGGGTTCAAATCCCTGTCCAGGCATCCAGATCTGGGTTTTCCATGGCTTCCCCACTCCAGGCAAATGCCGGGATGCTTCCTTCAAAAGGCCATGGCCGAATTCCTCCCCCCCCCCATCCCTTCCCACCTCTAATGACCTCGACATTGATGAGGTGTGAAGCCAAAATCCCCCAAAAAAAGTGCTGATGAACATAATGGTCACATAAACACGAAGATTTATATGCAAAGTTTAAAAATGGGGAAATAGTAGCAGCAGCTATTATCATTGTAAAAATAGAAATTTTTGTATCATTTATAAGCTCTTCCAGTTTCTTAAATAGTTCATTTTTGTTTCATGTTGATAGATGTCAATTTTTTCAGCTGCCAAAGAAAAACGTGTATAGTTAGTTTGATCACCAGAAAGCCGATAATCTAATATGGTGGCATACATTGTTGCTAATTCCACGTGGTGATGGACATGATAACTATTTTGATTTAATTACAGGATGGATCCTGTACCACCAAGTGGAACAATTAATTTAGGTAACTTGAACTATATGGGTTTTTAAGATTTCATCCCAATAAATAATGGACAGCTGCTTTGGCAGCCAACATGCTCTAAAGTGGCAAGAAACACTTAGTTATTATAATAAATTAAAAAACTCAACAGAAAAATTAATCTTCTCTGCTATTATAAATTAACTTAAAAATACTAAGCACAAATGTATTTACGAGCACACTGGAAAGTAAAAAATTATTTTTGTGAAAAACTCCTGTCAATAGATTGAAATACCTAAGGTGTGTCAAGGTGAGTGCGTTTTCGGGGCAAGTGTGTACTTCGGATGTAACTGGGTTTATATAAAACTTTTAGTGCTGCCATCTGTGTGAAGCTGTTCTAAGAAACCCGCACATTCACTTTACATGTAGTCATGTAGGAAACTTTGGTGTGTGCACACCTCCCAAGCCACATGACTCATGCTCTTTAACATGAAGAAGGTTTAAGACCAAAATATTATGTATTTTTGTGTTTGTGATATATGTTCTTCTCCCGTCGCTGGCTTCAATATTGTGATGAGTCATTTTCCCTTTCCTTGTAATTTATATTAGTAAGAATGATAAGAGCATTTTATAAAAATTATTTTTTTACCGCGTTTGTAAATAGATTCTTATGTGATGTTTTTGAAGAATATTTTTGAGAAAAAAGTTTAATACTTTTCACTTCTTAGCAATATGAGTGTGTATTATACTCATCTTTTTCTCTATTTTTTATGAATTTAGAAACAAGAACATTATCAACTAAGACAAAATTTTAAAGAGACCATTCCTATTTCAACAGAATAAGATGCATTTCAACAGCAAAAACAAAAAAGCACACGCACATTCTCACAAAACCATGCTCATAAATAAAATTTACTTTTTTGGTTTTCGTTGAATGTGTTAAGAAACTGGACCAATTGAGAGCAGTATTTGGGAAAATATTCAAACAAATTGATAGCATAATTTTACATTACTCAGATTTTCTGCTCTTTCCTAATTTATTAAATGTGATCAAATTTGAATGGTTTCAATCTTATGGCATCCTCTTTCACCTAAAAATAGATTCTCAAAACTATTGTACTTTAATATATATATACCAATCATTCTGGGAGTCTGTATTCTTTATTTAATTTTTTAAGTAATTAAAAATGGAACTAACTGTGTTGAATTTTAAATGGAAACAAAAAATGATTCTTACAAATTAATATTGTAATCAGTGTGAATATACAATTTTTTTAGTTAAAAAAGTATATTAAGACTAATATATAAAATGTAATTAATAGGGTTCAGATCTTTAGGACAAGTCATATTTTTTTCCTGCCTTCTTTTTGAACTGAAATGCTGAATTAGACACTAATTCAACATTCCTGATGGTATTTAAATGTATTTTATATAGCATAATATAAATGCATATTTATGCCATTTTCCTAGTATTTCTATAATATTTACGGTCATATGGTCATATTTTTAGGAAAAATCTGGTAGTTTTTCACTATATATACATGAGAAAAATTAAGATAATTATTCATAGAACTGTACTTCTGCTATACATTGGGTGCAAAACAAACTAATTTTCAGTGTGGTCAGAATTCACCAGTCAAGAATTTAAGTTATACATTATTGTCACTTTCTAAACGTAATGTTCCACCCACCTTTTAATCTCCACAATGCAGCAGCAGCATGCCTGTGCTGATCCGCGTCAATCAATAACTCAATGAAATACTTTTGAAAATAATTCTCAGTCAGTCTTAAATCTGCAGTGGATAAGTGAGTATATCTACCGCCATGTCGAACTGACGGAGTTATGTAAGAAAATTTGGAGAGGAGTGTTTTAGTACAGATAAAAGAGTTCTTTTATGTAAATTATGTGAAATTAAAGTGACTTCAATAAAACAATTCAAAATTTAATTTTCCAATGGTGCAGCGAGTGCACCGAAGCAAATTATGCTGTCTACATCATGGCGACAGTACTAGATAAAATAATTGATGTATTATTGAACATGTTTTGATGCATAATAAATTTAAATGTTTGGTCATATGTTGTCATTTTTAGGTCATATTTACCATTTTGAAGGCCACATTTGCCTGCATATTTCTCTATTTTTTTATTTTTTTGTCATAAAGATCCAAACACTAGTGATGAAATATAGAAGGGGCCAATTAAAGTAATCATCTTTCACATAAAGAACAATTCACATAATATAAATAAAATAGTTTTTTTAAGTAATTGGTACAGACATTATAAAAAAAAATCAAACTTATTTGATTAAGATCCTACAGTTAAAAATTAAGCATGCTATTCACAAAATAGTTAAGCCAATGTCTGCAGTTCACTGTTATTTCTCTTGTAAGTATGTGAAACACTTTCATCAATCAGGTGTCTTATCGAAGACCAAACGATACCCTTCACAAAACTATCAATACTTCCAGTACAATGCCTAGCAAAATTCTCAATGGAGAAACTATTAATACTTTTTCCCTAATTTTACAATCCCTTACCCATTTTTTTTTTTTTTTTTTTATGTTTACAAATTGTAACAAATGATAGTTAACAATCATGACTGTCATATTAAGCTTGTGAGAATATTTTGTTATACTAAATTTAAGTATTAGTTTGGTTTGAAACTCTGCCCCCTCATCCTTTCCAAATGAACAAAGTTTTATAAGTATAATCACTGATACAAATCTTTTTCAGGTGAATTGATGGCCAAGAAATCTCTCTTCTGGATGCTTTACACTACTAAAAACTAATAGAGGATTCACCTCAAGTTTCAATGAATAATCATCATTCCTTCTCCCTTGCTTGCCTTATCAGTATTTTAATAACTGTGGAAGGACTGAGTCCCACAAATGGCTGCTGCTACAATACAACAACAGAATGCTTAACTTACTATTCCAGGTCTGTTGCAAATAATGTAACAAAGTCAACAGAGGTACAAGAACAATTTTACAACAAAATTCAAAATGTATCTGAAGGTAATAACACCACAGAAAAATGTATAGTAGATAGGCATAATTTGCTAAGAATTACCCAATACATGGATTATGTAATACAAGGGATACTATTCACAATTCTGATACTAACCATTTTAGTAATAATTTTAGTCATGAGAAAAAGAATCTCTCATTATGCACCTTATCAACTTCATAATCAGATATGAAATCTAATCATGCATTAACATTTAGAAAAATGTACATGATTTTTTTAAAAAATTTATTATATATAGCTTCATCAAAATAATAAATATCTATATTTTAAAAACATTTTAAAGCAAAAAATTGTACATCTTCTCCTAGAATGTTAGCAAATGAAGAAATTGATCAGTCCATTCACTTTTACTTCTGCCACTGATAAACAATGCTTTCGAAAAATAATAGAACTACACAAGGAAAATAAGATTCTTAGTTTAAAATTTGCTAAGACAAATAACAAAACCTCTACAATTATAAGACAAGTCCGAGTGAAATGCCAGTTACGTCAATTTTTAAATAAAATTAAGAATCTGATATGACTGTCAAATTACCCAGTAACAAAATTGACAACATACACACAAATAGAAAAAGTGAGATTAATAGCACCAATTTTTTTAAAAAAATACATAAAATAAATCTATAAAATACAGCTGTTACACACACCAAGATTTATCCAGCAGACACTTTCCTTGAAACCACCGCACCATCAGTCGGTTTTCAGGAGATAAGGTTTCCAGATTTTCTGATACATTAATTGACACTTGATTCTACAAATAAGAAAAGATAAATACTTAGTGTACAAAACTTAATAGTTAAGCTACAAGAAGTCTCTCTCCAGACTTTAATTTAATTTAAATGAGATGGAGCATAAATAGTGCAGTAACAAAAATATGTTTAAGGTTTGGTAGCATAAGATAACCATGCATATACAATAGAGAGATGTACCTAAAATAGATAAGAAATAAATTTCAGAAGATCTACACTCAAGAACCAAAATGTTACAACCACTGCCACCATGAGATCAAATGGTATATAGCAATGTCAAGCAGTAAGGAAAGCATATAAGCAGAGCAGAGACGAATGGGGGAATCATTCTAGTGGTAACATGTGTGGCAAATGGGGAAATCCACTGACATGTGGCTTTGACAAAGGGCAGAATGATTAGGCCTGGCACATGGGAATGAAAATCTCAAAAATACCAAGAGTGGTCTGATATTCGCATGCTACGATTGTGAGCAGCTGCTGAATATGGTTGAAGGATAGTAAAACCTTGAGTAGGTGACAAGATGGTGGACGTCCATGCACCAACACAGAACATGGTGATCAGAGGTTTTCTCACTCTGTAAAGCAGGATAGGGATCGATATGTGGCAAATTTAACAGCAGAGTATAATACTGGTACAAACACAAGTGTTTTGAAGCACACAGTTCAGAAAACACTGTTTAAATGGGGCTCCACAATGAAAAGCCTCCAAATGTAACCATGTTGATCCAATGATATCACCATTTATAACCCGAGATCATTTACATTGGACTGTGAATTAATGGCAACATGGCACCTGATTGGATGTATCACATTTCTTACTACACAATATCAAATGACCTAGTCCAGCTGCTCAAAACAGGCAACGCGCCATGGATGCAGGTCAGTGGGGGCAATATTATTCTATGAGGGACATTCAGCTGGGCTATCATGTGATTGCCTTTAGTGACTGAAGGCACCATGACAGCTGTGGACTACATGAAAACAATTTTGTACCACCTGCATCCCTTCATGCTAAATGTTTGGTGATGGCATCTTCAGCAGGATAACTGTTCATGTCATGAGGCCAGAATCGTGCAACAGTGGTTTGAGGACCACAATAGTGAACTCACTTTGATGTCCTGGCCACCAAATTTTCATGATCTCGAGCTGACAGAACACATCTGGGACTTTAACAGGTGCCACAAACCTCCAGTCCATAATCTAACGAAATTGTGTGACTTCTATATAGAAATCGGGTGCCAGATAGCTTCAGAAACCTACCGAGGACTTCTCAAATCCATGCCACACCAAATCACTGTTGTATTGCATTTCAAAAGTGGACCAACATGCTATTAAGCAGATTGTCATAGGTTCTGGTTCATCAGTCTATGTTTGCTTCATATGCAGTTCAAGTTACCATTCACAGACCCCAAGTTCAAACGATTTCCGAACGTAATGCTTGACAGTTTAATTGCAAGGTCTGTTTTCCCCACAGTTTTAATATATTGGTAAACACGGCTGAAAGGATTGGAACAGGAACAGAAAAAGTACACTAGTTATTTGTGAAATCTGAAAGCAGATGGGATGTAACAACAGAAACATATTACATTTTAAGTGGTCCTTTGGCAGAGTGACTTATGGCACAATGAGAGTGACCTAAGTATCTTGGCAGTCCTAGATTCAGCCTCTGGTTCTGTGACATGTTTAACATATTTTTATTAGTCCTGTTTTATCACTTTTTGCTGTCGCAGTCCCCTTGTCTTTAACATTAGTAATGAAAGGCTTACTTTATGTTGTTCCAGTTCACATTAAATGGTGGTTTTTATACACTTATATCAAGTTCTGCTTTATCTGTTTACTTTATTTCATATTCTTAAGCAACTAATTCAAATCAAATTTCATCACAGAAACAATTGAGTGGCTGAAGATTCATGTGACTGTGTTTAGGAATTGCAATTCACCAAAGTGGGATCCCACATTATTTGATAATCTGGTGGACCCTCCACTAATTTATGCGGATCTGCAAAATGGTGCAAATACATGTATCAGTCTGTGTGGCACTTTATTTTATGTATCTGACACACAAATACCAACAAATGTGCTTGTTTAATGTGTAAGGAATTAACTTGTGGTTATAGTTACAAAAGTCTACTTAACAGAACTTGACATTTTTACATTAACGTCAATTTGTTAGCTAAAATATTGTTGCTCCTGTTTTTATTATTTAAAATTAAAATTGATTTATTAATCATTCAAATAGATGTTTATTATCTAATTCAATGACAATTTAAAAATTACACAGATTTTGTGGGATTGGAGCCAATCCCACAAATGTCCTGCAGGATTGAAAACAGTATGGGATTGCAATCCTTAGCTGTGTTGTCCATAAGTGCCCACATGAACTCAGTCACAAGGTTTTATTTTCTAGAAAAAGGGCAATTTGTGTTTATTGAGTGTTTTTTGTTGCTGCTACTCTCCTTCCTTCAACATGAGAAAATTTAATTTTACATACAAATTTCGTCATAGTATATCTCAGAAGAAAACTGCAGAAAGGCAACACTACTGGACAATAGTTGACCAAATATCAGGTGCAAAACGACAATTCTTTCAAAATAATAATTTATAGGTTCAGAGGAAGCTACATTTCCTTTTTCAATGTATTACAGGAAAATTTTGCTTTAATAACCTCCTTTTATTGAAACATATTAACCAATACACTAGGGCATCAATGTAAATAAGGATTGTTTTACTACTGAATTCTCCAAACCCTTCAAAAAATAACTAACTTTTAAATGATCATTTAGTCTACTGAAGTTGAAAAATAACTCTCAATTTGTTCCAAACATTACTCCTAACACCTTAGACATATTTGTGTGATGGGTATGCTTCCATGGGCGCCCTGTCACCCAAATATGGGTTACGCTCTTCTTGTTTAAGTAATTAGGATTTACAGTTGAATTTTTAAAAGGAATTTAATGGAATAAGCACTAAAATATAAATATATGATATACAATATAAAAATACTAAAAATATGCACATAAAACTCTACTTTTTAGTAATTTATATTTAGGAAACGTATTACATTTACTATGACGCATGGTGTTTGTTAAAATACGCTAAACTCATTTGAGGTGACTTTGGACAATTGGAACAATAGGTCGTAATTTTTTTTTTTTCCTTTACTTCTTAGCATTCAGCATTTTGGCACGCATCCTTTTTATAGGCTGAGCCTGCTGATTCTTAAGAATCTGTAAATATTGGGACACATTCCTCATTTTATTTCTATTATTGTCAGGGATAGTATTTTCTGAAAACAACCATTTGATAGCTAAAAGTTCCAAAAATTTCTTATTTCTTCTTTTGTTTTTGATCTCTAGTATACAGTGTGAGTGAGCATTTACTATACTCATTCCTAAAAGCAAATGTAGTGCTAATTTCAGATACCACTTGATACCTTTCCATATCACGGAGATGAGTAGAATTTGAGCTTGGAGTCATGATAGGTGCCCGTTTTGTTGATAACATTCTAACATCGCAAATATCCTTCCATTTTAGAATCACAGTACCCTTGTCATTTTCTCGTGCTATCATTTCAATGTATACGACATGGATATGACATTACAAAGTGTGGCATAGTCTTCAATTGTAAAAATTTTACTGCTAATTCATGACTCATGTAAAAGTTGTTGACAAAGTTTGTCCTTCATTTAGGAATTTACCTGCAAGTTCAATGCAGACACTTTCAGCTATACCAACTTGCTTTCTTCCGCAGGTATCTCGTCCAGAATATACTTTCAAGGACCACATAAATCTTCGGTGGAGCAAGTTTGAAAAGTTTTATACCATACTTAAGTGATTTCATTGGTGTGCATTGCCTTAATATTAGTCATCCCTTCAAAGGGATCATTGTCTCGTCGACTACAATATCTTCGTCTGGTGAAAAGACTTTTTGATAATTGTCTATCAATATGTTTTAGTGGTAAGACTTTTCCAAGTCTGTTACTCTCTTCTGTCATTTTTTTATTTGCAAAATGCGAGTTTCCTAACAGTAATTCAAAATGATTACGGGACATCCTGCTGTGCAGAAATGGAAAGTTGTATATAGGGTCCGTTGACCAACATCTAACGAGCGGTGTCTGTACTAGACTGATCCAAACCATCAGTCTGATAAATTTTGTTATTTCTTCATAATTGGAGGGTTTCCATCTGTTCAGTTGCACATGATCAGTCATTTCATGTCGATACAGATTTTGCTGTGAATATCTATTAGTCTCCGTGACTAATAGGATAATCACTTTTTCATCAAAGAATAGTAAAAGCACTTCACCTGCACTAATATCAGATGGCAAATCCATCAGAAGTCCACCTTTTGGGGTGAACGGAAATGATTGTTTCCTGTTAGCGAGTCAATTCCACTGGATATTGTCCAATGAACCATCAACAGAGTTCAGTTCGTCTTCTTCGTCCATAGCCTGTTCTTCCAACATGTCGTAAAGGTCTTCACTTAAATGATTCCTTAGTGTCAGAGTCTGAGCTCGATGAAATTCTATTTATCACTCTTCTTCTAAAACTCATTACTTCGTCATCACTGCTCTCATTACTTTCAATTATACATTTACGCCATCCAACGAACATTTTGAGGATAAAAAGTTCACTGACATGCATCTCAAAAGAAGTATGCTTCTTGAATAAATGAAGGATCTGGGATAACTGAAGTAAGATTGCAGGCAGTCCTCTAGCCGGAAAGCTAATCACTCTGTTTACATTCTGGTGCTCCGGCGAGAAACTCAGCCAAATCGTGCTGGATGAAGAATGTGTTTTAAGATGTAATTTCAAGGTGTTAAGCAGAACCATCCCAATATTTATTCGAACCATTATGAAATTCCCTATAAACCATTACTGTCGCTTTTGGCAGGATTTGAGGCATAGTCAATTACTCCTCCTCAAGGCCAACGTTGCATTCTGCTGTCAAAAATGAGGGCAGGGTTCTTGGCCTGGAAGTAAAAATGTGTTTATAGCTGAAAAATTCATTTATTTTTCTACACAGTTGAATTCAATTCAATGCTCTCTGCACAGCATTTCTCCAATGGATTTTACAATAGAAGGTCTGAAAAATATCCACCTATAAATACTATCATCTCTTCATTTGACTCAAAATGTTTTCCAAAATCAAATTTCTTTAGATTTGGAAGTACCTGAAAGTCAGGATGGACCAAATTATCAGATACAGTGCATGTTCCAGCGATTCAAACATCAGACTCCTCAGTTTTCTGTTGCCAAATTATCTGTAGAACAGATGCTTTGTCCTCGTAAAAGCATATATATAATTTTTAATCCAGATCTCTTCATATGAATGTTTTTTATCCAGTCAGTCCAACAGACTTGTAAAGCATCTACCAGTTATTATTCCAACCTTTTCAATAAAAAGAATCCTTTTGCATCCATCTATTACTTTTGTTAGACTGAATTGACTTCACCTTCTTTATTATAGAGCAACAGGCTTCTACCCTGTGTTTTGATGACCATTTAATTTCTAGGATGCATCTGTGAACTCGTCTTACCCACAGTAACAATAGAGCAAAAAAAATTTGTTAGGATACTTTTTACAATGGTTCAAACGCTGTTGAGAAAATTATTTTCAAATTTGTTGTTGCTTGGCATTAATGCAACACCCATATTGCATAAAGCTTTCCCATATTTAATTCTTGATGTGACATATACCGTACCCTTTCTTCTGATATATCTAAGTCTCAGCTATGCAATGTAATCTTCACGGGTGTACCGCCGGATTGTGTTGTGGAAACACGATATTTCGACGGCTAGCTCCGCCGTCAAAATATCATGTTTCCACAACACAGTCTGGCGGTACACTTGTGAAGATTACATTGCAGTCATACGCCAGGAAAGTCTTCGTTCTTACAACAAAGTCTCAGCTATGTCATACACCTTTTTACTCACTGATCGTCCACTGCCATACTGTGGTTGCAGTTTTGGTCATCCCTCATGTGAACCATCAATGAAGTATAAATTCAGCCAGCCATCCACTTCTTCACAGTTGAAAATGAAAGAGTTCATTAAACCTTTACCAACTTTGGACGATTTTTTTATCAGTGATAAACTATATGAAATTAAGAATTTAATTGGAGCATAATATTCCAGTTTATCCATTTCAAATGGATACACACAATACATCTGATTTAAAAGCTGTATAAATAAAACTAAATCTCAGATAAAGTTGAAGATTAATGTTTGTTTCTGTAACTTGTGTACCAACATAGCAAAACGAAAAAAAAACACAAAAAATGTTATCGATCACAATGCCAGCCCAAGAACTTTCAACCTTACCCTGGTACAAGCTGTCTCTTCATAATTTATTCAAACAACAATAAATCCAATTGTAAGCAACTTACCATTGGAGGAGGAAATATTCTACGACAGTCTCTTCGTGACTTATGCTCAATGTATGCTTGACGTAGGACATTCAGTGTCCAACCAGTGAGGCAATGTTGGCACAGTAGGCAGTCCAGTGTCTCACATCCAATGCATGTCATGCAGGTATCGGGAAATACAGCAAGATTCTTTTGTGAAACCTGCATTTCTCTTGCTGCTTCCATTTCCACTGCATCTGCATTTCTGCCGAATATGAGCAAAGAACAACAAGTTTTGCTAAATTATGAGCAGTTTATTCCAACACTTATAAACTGTAGTAATATACAAAGCTCGTACACTTATGACTAGCAATAAATAGGGTATACATGCAAGTATAGCTGGTAAAAGCAGCACATAAAGGGTATAACAATAAGAGCATAAGAGTGGAATTTTAAATAAAACATATTTTTTATAACAAAGTATTGAAATATTTTGTTGCTGAAATATTTATTGATTTATAATGTACACATTCGTGAATTAACTACGGAATGACACATCTGGTAAACGGCAGCCATGGCTTTGGTGACACATGCGTACTGTTCTGGAAAATTTTTTAGTAACTATTTTGCATAAATGTCATGGTATTTCGTTGATACAGAATTCATTTTCAGCATTTAATGCCTAGGTAGTCATGAGCTTCTTGGCATAAAACTGAGACCTCAGAAAACCCCACAGAAAAAAAGTCCATAGGTGTTAAAACAAACATAATGGCTGCCAATTCTAGCCACCAAAACATGACATGACATAGCCACGAAAATAATTGTGCAAGACCGTCAATGTTGCACAGGCGTTATGGCTAATGACACCATCCTGCTGAAACCACACATCTTCAGTAGCAATATCTTCCAATTGAGGCACAAAAAACTGCCACAATTACATTCCGCATTTACCGTTAATTACCTGCCTTGTTTTCAAACAAAAATGGTCCAACAATTCCTCTAGTCCTCAGTGCACACCTAACTGTGACATATAGGGGATTCATTTATTTCTCGTGAACCTTTGTGGATTTTCCCAGCCCCAAATGCAGCAATTTTGTTTATTTACAAAGATATCGAGATCCCTGGACTCTCGGCCATACTCTAGTGAACTGCCACAAAGTTTTCTTCAGCAGGATGACTACAAGCTCGTGTTTTGCATCAACAATTGAATGAGAAGCTCCAAATTCTTTGATTATTCTTTTCACAGTTGAATTCAGAACATTATTTCTATATAAATTTAAATGCACTTTATAAATCATGGCAACCAGACAAAGTCTAACAATAAGGATGTGTTGTTGTATCGTGTAGCACTTCATGTTTACTAAACCCTTTCCCTATCAATCCAACAATTAACGATCTATTGAATCATAACAGCCAAAATGGTGTTCAATTTAAATCTTGTGCTTTTATTGAAACACTCTTTAATACTTTGCCAGATAAAATATGAAGCAATAAAGTTCATTAAAACAATTCAAATGAGACAGGATCTTACAAATTTTAAGGGGGCATTCATTAATTACGTGTGGTGAAATGGGGGGGAGACAGTCGACAGAAATCTTGCATCATCTTTTTTAGTTCCTTGGAAAACAGTAAGGTTCTAAAAACAATAGGTCTTCAGCAAAAAAGGGGGGGAGGGGGAGTCTACACCAGATCTCAACACCATGAAGGTGGGGGTTTCAGATTTCCGGAAAAACACCTTACGTAATTAATGGATGCCCCCTAACAGTAGATGATGCAATAGATCTGTCACAGAACCAAGAAGTGGAGAAATTTAAGCATTTTAAGCCAAAAATATATTTAATAATACCTGTACTCACGACTTGATCCAAGTGGAATTTGAGATTTGTACTGTTAATTCACAGATTCAAAGAAAATCAGCATGACAGAATTGCAGTTAACAAAACATAATTGCATCTCACAGTGGAATATAGAAGTCAAACTACAGTGGCATGTACCGAGATAAAACATAGGTAAAAACCTTACAATCCACCTTTACAGCATACAGTGTGAATATGGCCAACATACGTCACATTTTTTGTCAGTGATGATGCTGTTTTCTCATGCATCAGATTTTAAATGTGTATAAGATAGACTGCGTATTACTAATTACGGCCGCTCAACCCGCCTTCGGGTTACTAACCATTACAAACCCAATCCCTAATTGTAATTATCCATGACACTTAGCATCCCTCAAAACCGCTTATTAAATGAGTTTGCACATGTTTTAGATGTGAGAATTTGTAACAATATCAACGACAAAACTCGCTTGTAATTGTAATGAAGAAATTTATATTTGTTTAACAATATTATTACTATTACACCATGATTCACTCAAAGTGTGTGGCGGAGGGTGCATTTCACTTAAGGACATACAGGATATGGCGGGAGGTGCCCATGGGCTATTGTGAGGAACCATCCTAGCATTCGACCGGAGTGACCCAGGAAAACCATGGAAAACCCAGATCAGGATGGCCGGAGTGCTTTATCAAGAGCTACTCCTCTCGGATTTTAAGTTTACTCGCCCGGTAAATCCTTCCTATTTCATTCCCTAATCGCTCGTGGAAAAAATGAGTACAGAAATCAATCTGTTCTGGCCCTCATTTCTCTTATCTTATTTTCGGGGTCATTTCAAGATATGAATGTTGCTGGTAGTAATATTTGTTTACTGTCATTTCAAAATACGCCAGTCATGAATTTTTCAATTAACTTCTGTCAAGAGCAATGCCTTCAGTGTTCCAGGTCTTCCCAACTTAACTCCTTTAACATTTCACTTACACTTTCCCTCCAACTATATATACCTGACACGAATCTGGCTGCTCTTCTTTGGACCTTCTCTAATGCCTCCATTAAACCCCTTTCATGGGAGACCCCATACAGAAAAACAATATTCTAAGTGAGGACGCACTAGTTACTTGTATGCAATCAATTTAACTTCTGCAGTGCATTGTTTTAAATTATGACCTAGAAATCTGAGCATATGATTTGCTTTCTCCATTATATTCTCAATATGCTCACTCCACGACAAATTATTACGAATTGTTACCCCTAGGTATTTAACGGAACCTACCATTTTCAGGACAGTACCATTAATTGTTCATTCAGAGCTAAATGGTGTCAGCTTTTTATTTACACGCATGACTTGGCATTTTTTAGTGTTTAACTCCAACTGCCAGTCTTTACACCACACAATTATTTTCATGATATTGTCTTGTAACATAGCGCAGTTGTCCTAGGTTTTGATTTCAAGATAAATAATAGCATCATTGGCAAATAATCTTTTCACCTCCCTTATTATGTTGCACAAATCATTAATGTATATGAGAAACAACAGAGGCTCTATCACGCTTCCCTGGGGAACCCCAGACCTCACTTCACTAAGTGTGAACGCTCGCCGTCAAGAGCTACCCACTGTGTTCTGCCCTTCAGAAAGTCTGCAACTCAGATGCATATTTGTCTAGATATGCCATAACCACAATGTTTCCCAATTAACCCAGTGTGAGGCACAGTGTTGAAAGTTTTTTAATATCTAATAGAACTAAATCAACCTGGAATTGGTCACCCATAATATGGCACAGGTCATGAATTAAAGTTGTGTTTCACTGCATTGGCTTTTTCTGAATCCATGTTGATTTGGGTTTTTAGCTCACCTTCATCCAAAAACCGTATGACATTTGAATAGATGATGTGTTATAAAATCCTGCAAAACATTGAGGTTAATGAGATTGGTCTATAATTTTGAGGATCATTAACATTCCCATTTTTAAACACTGGATTTATGATGGCGGTTTTCCATTCAGCTGGTATTTTCCCTTGATCCAAGGAGGAGGTATATAATTTCATCAAATACAGCACAATTTCCTTTGCGTACCTACAGTAGAAGCTTGTAGGAATGCCGTCTGGTCTGGGAGCCTTATTGGTTTTTTACATTCATAAGCAGTTTAGTTATTCCCTCGACATCAAGAATGAGATTATTCATAATTTTGTTGGTACGATTGTTAAATATTGGAATCTCCTCCGAGTTTTCTGTGTTTTTTAAATATATTATTAAGAATTTCTGCTTTCTCTATGTTAATTTCTGATAATTCTCCGCTTTCCTTAATCACTTATTGTAATGCTAATTGGTGAACAATGATTTTTTGTTTTCACTTTTTCCATGTTGTGCATAAACAAACAGATCAGATGGTTTACCAACAGGTTATCATCCAATGTACAATTGTCCATGAGAACAAAAAAAATGGATTTTCTAAATCCAATCCACATATTTGCATTGATTATCCTTGTGATTTGTTGACTGGCATTGCAAACGTCAAACGAATAGGGAATTGCAGAATTAAAATTGAAATGGTGTAACGTTTGGTATCATTGCTATTCGTGGCAACAATACATTTTCTCGTTTGAATTTATTATTTAAAATTGTTGCTTCAATAATACTTGTCATTGAAATTCTATTGAAATACAGAAATATTATTTTTATGAATTGCCTGTTACAACACACACAGTGATTTCCTGAAGGTGTAGCTGTAGCAAACAACCACTTACTATTATTTTATTTACTTACTAATGTAAGCCCGTGACTGTTTTTTGCGTATCGTCATGGGTCTAGAATAGTTCTAGTTTTTTAGGGTCAAAGATTATGATAGGTTTACCTGACCTGGCCAAATACGAACTTGACCTGTGTTCCACCATTAGATTGAATAAAATGTATTTTGCGTGAAGAACTCAGAAGTATAATAATAGACGTATTAAACATGGACAAAGACGATCGCGCTTTCGTATAATTGTTTCAAACGTTGAGGTCTCTTGACTGGAACTGGCTGAAAAACAATTTTATTTGACTCTTAAAGTTCACTTTGCTAAATTTGAAAAATGTCTCTTTAATGTGAATGGTGTTAGATCGGTAAATACAGATTTGTGCCAACAGATGCGGCCTGACTATATGATGCGTTTCCAGTGTGTTACTACAGGATAACATGTTATTTAACCCATGTTACTTAACCCCATTACTACAGCGGTGGTTTAGTTAACTACAATCAAAGTGAATACTTTATGGATTACCAATCTTGCAGAAATTTATTGTCCTTTGGAAATTAAGTGTCATTTATTTGGTACAGAGGTAGCTCAATTAGTCACTTATTGATGCTCCAGTACATCAATGTAGACAATATTCTTTGTAAAAACTGTTACAATTCTTAGAAGTTTACCGTGGCGATCATTATTGATTTTTTTTTTTTTTTTTTAACTGCTTAACATCTCCTATAACAACTAGGTCTTTAGAGACGGGAAAGGATTGGGGGCAAGGAATGGGAAGGAATTCGGCCATGGCCTTTTGAAAGAAGCATCCCGGCATTCACCTGGAGTGATTTTGGGAAACCATGGAAAACCCAAATATGGATGCCCGGACGGGGATTCAAACCGCCGTCCTCCCGAATGCGAGGCCAGAACGCTAGCCGTTACACCACCACGCTCAGTCCATTATTGATGATTTGTACTTTAACATCACCTGACCGTCGCACTCTGGAAAAACCCACATAAAGTTATCCATGAATGGAAACAGGCTCAAAGAGTTAAAGTCCAACCTTGTCAAATGTTATAGTTGTAGCAAAGGCAATCATGACAGGAAACTGCCTTCCTTTCAGAATGAATGGGAGGTCAGAATTGCTTGGAGCAAGATTAATATGCGGAATGAATACTGAATTTCCTTTTTCAGATCCAGTAAGAACTTTATCAAAAATCAAATTTGGTTTAAAGTCTTTGACAATCAAACGAGTGCCATTGCACAGGCCTCGTTTTGTGTTAAGATTCCGCAGTAGCATGACAATTGCCCCACGTTTTAGTCTCAGTTGATGTAGTGGCATTCCTGAAGGCCTTAGATTATTAAAAAACTCTATGGGATAAATTTCTCTGTCTTGGTTCTTTGGATCTTTGATAGAGTCTGAACTGAAGTAGGTAATGCTTTCACCTTCAAGAATGTCCAAAATTTGTTCATTAATTTCATAAACATCATCATTCTTTGGACATAAAATGGCCCTTTCTGAAAAATGAAGGACACCTTCTGGTGTCAATATTTCCCCAAATTACGGTAAATAAATGAAAAGTTGTTTTTTATGTTTTAAATTGGTTAAAAAAGTATGTACTGTATTTTCTTCAAATAAGAAAAGGAAGAAAATATTATATTTACGTGTTGTTAATACTAAATGCTGTAGCTAAGAGGATAAAAAATTAACTGAATTAAAGAGTTTCACATCGCGTATAAGTAGTCATATCCTCAATGATTTAAATGTATATTAAAATCTAAGTTGAATGCTTGCTCATTTCATAGTAATTCAAGTTTCTTCAAGTCGACATGTTACTGAAATGTAGTCCCACAGTTTCAGTTGCTTAGGTATTTAACACTGCATATTGTACAATTTCTGCTTGCTGTTCATTAACGGCAGGAATATCGTTGTTAAAAGTGTTGTATTTTCTTCAAATAAGTAGAGGAAGAAAATATTTTATTCACGTGTTTTAAATACTAAATGCTGCAGGTAAAGGCAAAAATCAAATTAATTAATGTGTTTCACATCGCGTTTATATAGTCAATATCCTTTAAATCTATATAAAAAGTAAGCTTAGCGCTCATTTAATAGCTAGCACGTGTATAAACTTTGGTTATAAAGTCGACATCTTCCTGGAAAGTAGTTCCAAGTTTTTTGAACAGTAAAGTTTATCGGTATGTTTTTTTAACTATGAAATGCTATCAAAATCAAACTTAATTTGGTGCTTAGGTATTAAATTGTGGAAATAACATTGTAATGGTATCTCTGGTCACTGTTTTGCCAACGAAGGCTGGCCCGTGACGTCACCATTTTTCAGCCAATAATTATCGAGGTGAGTGGATGACCTTACAAAATTATATAGTAGATGTGAAATTTGAACCAAAGATAAATAACATGTATGCTTCATAGTTCATTGCAACATAAAAAATTATCATCTATTTGAATGCTTGAGCATTACTGTCATGTTGAGGTAAATTAACTATTACCTACACTTATTATCTTTAAGCAATGTATTCTGTTTTATTTTAATGTGCCTACTACATTTAAAAAAAACTTATGAAATAAATACCCATACACAAAAACAAAACAGTAGTAGTATAATGTTTTGTGAGCAATGCTTGACATATACATAATTACCTGTGGCGTTATGTTCAACATAACCTAATTGTAAATACAGGAACTATACTTCAGTGCCATCTTTAGGAATGAATTTAAAAAAATTCACACCACCTCAATAACATTTTATGTGAATATAGCCTGAATTGGTCCAGTGATTTGTCCATGATGATACAGTTTACACATGCCTATGAATTTACATGTAAAGATAGCTCACAGATATGGAAGACTGCAGCATCACATAAAATGCTGAACTATTTTGCTCAACCTGTTTCATATCTTAATTATTCTGTACTAGTGTAAGCCTGTCACCGTTTTTAGAGTATCGTCACTGGTCTAGATTAGTTCCAGTTTTTAGGATGAAAGATTATGACTTGATGATCTGATTCCACCAGATATAAACTTGACCTGTGTTTCAGGGTGAATAAAATCTCTCAAGCCTGAAGAACTCAGAAGCATTACTAGAGGTAAATATTTAACACGAACAGGGATGATAGCGCAATCGTATAATTGATTCAAAGGTCAGACTAGAACTTGCTTAAATTCAAACTTGACTTGTATTTGACCCTTGAAGTTCACTCTGCACAATTTAAAAAATCCTGTTTGGTTTGAAAGCATTACGTTGTTTTTCATTGAGAATGGGCAAACACTCGTAATGTAATCATCAGTCATAGTATATGTAATGGTCATAGAACTTAACACATATTCCATATTATTACACAGTTGAGCAACTCGGAAGAAATGGATTGCCAGAATAGTTGATTCGGTCCGATGTCCACTTAAAATAACATAATAACTCACATACAGTGAACATGAATAAAGGACATGTACAAAAGTGGTCAGTAAAATATCTGAAAAGCAAATAAACCGTAATGCATAAAATTTGGTCAAGCAACAACATTAGTGACAGTTTTAATTAAATTGAAATTTATGCTAAGCTGAAATGACAATTGGCATTTATGGTTACAGTAGAAACCATGAGTAATTTAATTTTTTTTTTAGTTGCTTTCATTAGCAACATGTTACTGAAAAGCAGATCAATGTTCCTTCAGTCGCAAAATTTATCAGTATTTTTATAACTATGAAATGCAACTAAAAACAAACTTAATTAATGTATTATAGCAATTAATTTGGAAGCAATTGCCTAGCTAATAAATTGTGAACATAACCATGAATTTCTACTAATGGTATCTCTGGTCGCTGTCTTGCGAGTGAAGGCTGACACGTGACGACATAACCCAGCCAATAGCTATCGAGGTGAGTGGGTGACCTTACGAAATTATATAGTAGATTTTATACTTGAAAGATGCATGTTTCATTTCTATCTAATCCTCAAGTATGATAAATGATGATTTCCCGACTTATGTTTTCTAAATAGATTTTATTAATACAGATAGGCTTTTTAGAAGAAAGAAAACGTATTTTAATTTTTATAAAGTATACCAAAGATCAGCTGACATAGGTAAAATTTAAAACTATAGCTTGTAATGTTATGCTAACATTACAGTGTTATAATTAATGTGGATAATGGGTTAAGCTGTGCATATGATCGAACAATTGTTATTTTAACATAATGCTGGAGTCCACCCATGAGTCAACCACCTGTGATACGAGGAAAAGACTCCATCGAGGATATTGTTCCCCCAAGAAGGTGCAGTGGGTGACCTGTGTCACTATCAGGCAGCGGAACCTCAATGAGTGAAGAAATTTCCAAAGCAGCATATTTATGTGTCTGAAAACTCCACCGTAGCTTATTTTGATTGTGATATTTCCAAAGTTACGCAGATTTACAGAGACACACGGACAACACTTGAGTGTTCGAAATGAATGGAAATACGATATATGTACTTAAATAGAGACACACCAGCTTAGCTTTCTTGCACGTTAACTGTAATGAGATAAGGACAGACAATCTGTAAGAGAGAGAAATCCAACAAGACATAAATTCCATTAAATGGCAGCATGGGAGGGAAGCTCACAGTGAATCAAATAGATATTGAATGAAGAGGTGTTGTTTGAAAGGGGAGAACATACATGACTAGCAAATAAGATATTGTTTATCTGAAGTGTTTATGTGTTTGTAAATTGTTCACATGTTCGGCATATCTGGAGACAAATAAATGGCTTTGAGAGGTGACAGACCATATCCAATGCCTCTGGTGGAGGAGCACCTCCAGAGGCATTGAGGGGAGTGAGGAGAGTCGGAAGGGGGACTGATCCATCAACTCCATCTGAGAACGAACATCTGACCAGCTGGGAACAGACATCTGTGAACAGATGCAATTTAAAGTGTTTGTATCACTAGCTCAAGTGGGACTAAGGTGTTTTTTTTTTTTTTTTAAGGAAGATTGTATTGATTGTGTTGGTCCATGCTGCATGGTGTCTAATGCTCTAAAAAGAATTCATATACTTTGGATCAGTGATTGCACTAAAATTCAAATAATTTGTCCTGCCCATATAACTTCCCTGCCAAGGAGATTTGCAGAAAAGATTTCTCAATCTACTAAACAGGTTATGAGCATTAGCTTGAGCATATGTTTCCAATGACACTTGTTTATAAAATCAATGCCGTGTCTTTGTTTGGTTATTCATTAGTTTTGTTTGTAAGCTGTTCATGTTTTATAACAATATCAATGACACTGGTGGAGGTGATAGATTCAGTCTGTATGTTTATAACTGTAATTTGCTGATCTTGGCGTGTCATGTAGTAAGGGGGTAGTATTTTGATTACCATTTTCACTAACATACCCAAAATCACTCTTGCACAATATCTATTTCAGTATTATAACATGGCCAGGTTACAGCAATTTTAGATTTATCTACGCTGTTATGCAATTTACTGAATGAAGCCTTTTCATTTTAATTAAATTTTTCCATTATCTAAGATTATCAGTATTAAATTCATGCATAAATTAGGCATTCCCCTAAACCCTTCCAATACAAGCTGAAAACTTACATCAACCTTTTTATATTTGTAACAATGCCTACTCACATTCACGGTTTCTTACAATTATGTGACAACCAACTATAAAATCCTTTAGAACTCTCACAAATGTGTTGGTTGCCCATGTTGCCATTACTGAAATAGATAATGGAAGTCTTTACTTCTTTTCGAAGTGTACCTAACTGCATGCAACAAATTTTTTCAATAAATATATTTCTGAGCTAAATACTTGATTTCTAAGATGTTAAGTTGAAACATTTCACACAACAGCGGTAAAATGTGAGAATTTCACCCACCAAAATGAATTAAACTGTCTAGAAAAGAATACTCCTGTGCAAACTGCAAACAGGGAATTGGTGGAGAGATTTTAAATTAAATTCATGCACAATGGGAGAGTAGAATGATCACTATTGAAATAATTGAACTTTTCCAGGTGTGGGATGGTAAGAAAATAAAAATAATAAATCAAAAGCAGCAGAGATTTGCAAATATCTCAGTGAGGGAAGGAGACTCTCTAAACAAGAGGTAGAGCAGAGCACAAGGAGACCAAACACTCTGGATATCTGATTAACAAAGACTGATTATAACATTTTGGTGTTTACAAAAGGATTAAGCAAACAAGAAATTGTCGTCGTTATCAGCGCTTTATGGAACATCAACGTCGTGATTATTTGTGCCCAAACAACAAATCAGTGTGAAACAAACTGATTTAAATTGACATCTGTATAGTCAAATGTAAAGAGGATGGCCATATAGACAATAAATTAAGTAAAATACTAAAATTTTTGCTTTAAAGGGCCATAAAAACTTGAAACATCACTAACAAAGATAGACTGACTGTAAAATGGCCAACCAAATTGAATAAAAGTTAAAACAACCATATATCCATCTGTCTGTAAAAGAGCAAGCCAGATATAAACAAAAAAAATTGTAAAGGGCAAATGTAGGTGGGTGCAGGAGAGTGGGAAGATGGGTGTGTAGGGAAACTGCCACTGGATCATGCGCTCCATTGCAATTTAATTAAATATTATTATTATAAACACAACAAAAGAAACACTGTTCAGGTTGGTCCTCATTCACAGACTGCTGAGGAACGATTCCAGACCTGTCCAGCAGGATCTCTCAGTCTCCAGGGTCTGAAGACCCAACAGATGTCTCTGACTCAACAAGGATTTCAAAGACATCGAGCTTTTTTTAAATTTTTGGGCAGGTTCCTCCCCTTCTCCTCCCTACCACTCAGTAGCCTGTGAGGCAATGAGGAGGGGAGCCTCACAAACTTTGTCAGATCCATCTGCCAAAATTTTGTACCTGTCAATTTTTCCTGCATTCACCTAACATTAGTAAATGTGGGTGTTTCTGTTGTTACAAAAATTGCTGCAGTACAAACAGCAGTTGCAATGGTTTCAACCGATATTGCTGCTGGTAGATCCTTAACTGTTGCTGGAGTGGTTGGCATTGCAGATGTGTCACTACAGACATCTACGGTGTGTTTTGCATCACATTTACATTCACAAGAGCACTACTGTGCTCATGCTTATATATGAAACAGATATCTGAGTAGCAACACTTTCTTTCCTGATCGGATTTGGGCCATCTTGGCAAAGCTTGAAGCTAAAACAGGTGGCGCGATAGCCTTAAGCCACTTTTTGCTTCATTGTATTGAATCTTTTTCATGCTCCAGGTTGGATGAGACCAGGAGCAGTTGATGCACAACTGTGACAGTGAGTACTTGCTGTGAGGCTCATGTGCATCCATATCACGTTTACCATTGGCTGAGTTTCCTTTGCAAGTCACGATTGAATGCCATAATGTTGGCACTTATTGCAAAGGGTCTGGTGTGTAAGAACAAATACTGACACTTATAGAGATGGCTTTTACTGATTTAGGCAATGCTGGAATGTCGAACATTAGGACCAAGGTTACAGTGTTTTTAAAATTGTCATTTACACTCATTTTTATATGTCAAACCTCAAGCATTTTTTTCTACTTCCCACTGCATAAGGAGTTCAGAAGTCACATCAAGTGATGTTGCCCTTATTACTGCTATTAGAGACTTATGGAGTTTGCAATTCACTGCTGGTTCCCTGAGCTTCTCAGATTTAAGTAGTAGGGGTGCCTGCTTGATGATAATAGTTTCTAAGAACAGGGTCCCATTCCACAGCTTCTAACTGATTTTGGAGTGCCCACAAGACCCTCCAGACTCTTATTAATGGAGACGTTGGATACTTTCTCATGCGTTGTCTTCTGGACACAATAATAAAAGTGTTTTGTAGGGCAACAGCTTTTCTGTTACTAATGTCAGCCTGGTACCAGGGCTAGCAACTCTAGCACATTTCATATTATGGGTGTTCAGAGACCTCTGTGAACCACATGAGACACAAGACAGAATTTTATTAAAAACTGTTTTGGGAATTTAGTGCCACAATTTCAGAGGAAGATGTTCTCGCCTCCCACATGACTAAGACTAAAGTCGAAATATTGTGCAATTCGTTTGTTTTTGTGCTTTTACTTGTTTCGCCCTCCTGCCTTCATCTGTGGTAAGTGACGGGTAACTGTTTATTTTCCCTATCCTATCTTATTTATATATTATGTTTGTACTGTCCTCACGATATGGGGATTGAAGCCAAGATTCTCACTCTCCAAGGCACACAATGTTCCACCATCATGCTCTACTGTGGTCGTTGAAGCATGCAATGAGTTTTCAGTGTGACTAACTTGTGGTGCTCACAAGTTTCTAGTACAGATACCACGAGTTCACCAAACCCGTACCTGGCCCTCACGCATCAAGAAGCTATTCTGATGTGTATAGGAGGAACCAGCAAACCAGTAGCCAAATTTTAATTTGGTTAAGTCACAAATTTCAGAACTGAAGAGATATTGTCGCACATCAAGTGGATCAGGCGACGAAGAAGGAAAGACTGTCATAGCGTAGTGGTTACGCTAAGAGACTGTGGGACTAAAGGTCGTGGGTTCGAATCCATTAAGTGCTGTAAAATTTTAATTTCTTAACTTTGTGTAAACTATTCTGGAATATTCTTTTTGTTACTAGTGTTAATGTTCTAGACTGTTCTTCATCACTATATAAGCGATACCCCTTTCTAGCCGGAGTCAGTTCGCTCCGTGCTTCTGTACTGTGCCAACTGTTAATAAAGCTTCGTTGCCTTAAACTGAGTGTTTCGTCTACGACCCCGCTACGCCCTAGGATTCTGAATTTGGTTTACTACGTGACATTATTTCATGGAAATATGTAGTAGGAGAACACAAATGAAGTGGAGAGAATGTAAGAACTGTTCAATAAACAGAAATAGAAATGTTTATTCCAAAATCTCTTTTGAAGAGAACAGAACAGATTTAAGAGAACGCAAGACAGTAGGGAACACTTGAAATAACCAAATAAAAATCTGCCTATGCACAATATTATGGGTGTAATGGGATGGCAGACTTACGTGTCTAGAAATTTAGTGACTAGTTAGAAATCTAGGGGAAGAGAAGATATTCAGACTTATGGATAAATATGTATAAGTTATGAATATATGAAAACATTAAAAAGGCAGATATTAAGTAACTGGTTTAATGAGAGCATAAAGCACAATCATTTAGCAATTACAGGTGGAAAAACAGAGGGGGAACTTCTCCACATAAGCAGAAATGAGCAGACTAAAAATTTTGAAATAGATGATATCACGAAGAAAGTAGGCAATCTAAAAGAGCACATAGAGGCCAATATGGATAAATTATTACAGATGTATTAAAAATGGGGAAATATGGCATACCTTGAGATACTATTCAGATTTAGTTTGAAGTCATGCTGTTTACCAGAGGTCTGTAAAAGTGCTATAGTAGTACCAGACTTAAAGGAAGGAATACAAATTTGATTAAAAAACTACAGGCCAATTAGTTTCTCTTCAGTGGTATTAAAGTTGATGGAGAGCTTGATGTGCAACTCCATCAGAAAAATCTATTAGGAACGACATTGATTTGTAAAGGGTAATATGGATTTAGGAAAATCTCAGTGGGCTATATGTAGTACGAGATAACCTGTGCGAAATTTTTGCAAATAAAATGTGATTAAAAGCAAGGTTTGTAGTATGTTGAAAGAAGAGCTGGTTCATTTGTAGCAATATCTTTCTGATTTTAACTTGCGTATACTATCCTGCAGTCCTTTACATTGACATAAACACCTGAAGCTCTCGTTTCTCAGAATCCAAACTATCATAGCCATCACCTGAATACAACTAACCTGAACAAAACACAGAACATTGATATTTCTTTGATACTTAGTGCTGCTATCTAATGGTAATGTGGCCTCAGCCCATGTGAAAATTTCACAAGTAAAATGTTCACATAGGAATTATCTAGCAGGACACAAATTATTCCCTCACAGAAAAATATACAAAAAGCTACTCATTGTACAAAAAATGCAATGTTTATTGCTATCTCTGTGATATGTACTGCTGCTATCTACTGCTAATGTGACCAATTCTTAGCAATGCCAGTGAAGCCTAATGGCTCAGTTCTGAACTGTCTCATATGTGTGACCTCGATAGTTAATACTTTTGGCATTTAAGGGTCAAATTTCAAAAAAATTAATTCTTAATTTATGATGTTATCAAGGCAAAGACATAAATAATTAAAATGACATATCTTATGTATTTTGGTTAGGTACAAAGGGATATTAATGGTTACTGACAAAGTTTTAGAAATGATTATACTTTTGCCCTTTAAGGATCAAATTCCAAAAAATTCCCTTCTGAATTTATGAGACCATAATCTTTCAAATGATTCCTCATTTATTGAATTCACGTAGGTATGAAGGGAGATAAATGGCTCTTGAGCGGAAAACACATATTAGAAATAATGGTACTATTATCCTTTAAGGGCCCAATTAAAAAAATAAAAATAAAAAAAAAATAAAAACATTTCTTAAAATATTATCTCACAAAAACAGAGATCTTAATCTTTAAAACGCTACCCAATTTATCAATTTCAGTTAGGTATCATGGGAGATAAAAGTCTCATCGAAAAAAAAAGTACTTTTTATAAATAATGATACTTTCACCTTTTAAGGGCTGAATTCTAAAATTAAAAAAAAATCTTAAAATATGATGTGATCATAGCAGAGACCTTATATTTAAAATGATACCTCATTTATCGATTTCAGTTAGGTATGGATGGAATAACGTCTTGTGTCAAAAAAAAAAAAAAAATTAATAAAAACCTTTTAGAAATATATATATGTATATTATATTTTGGATGAAAAGCACAACAGAGACTAAGTTGATAGTGTACAGTAGCCATAAAATATAAGAAAAATGTAAAAATCGTGGAAAATGAAAAAAAAAAAAAATTGTGCTCGGTACAGGAATTCTAAAAAGATAGAGTAAGAAATTTAATATCAAAGAGGTAGAAATGAAAATAGTATTGTACTGGGACCACTGCTATTCATTACTCTAATGTATGTGTTGATAATGAGTCAGAGTTAGGTTGTTTAGCATGTCATGATGGTGTATAACAGAATTAAAACGAGTTGACTTAATGGCAAAGGTGTACCTGAACAGGTAGAATTGAGAAGGAATTCCTTGTTGGAGACATTAATTGTAAAACTCAATTGGGATAGTTTTTAAAATTCTATATTTATTTAATCACATATATACAAAATGTTAATATCATAAGATACAGCTGAAGCTGTTAAAACACTTTCTTTCACATATCTATTATACAATTTCATAAGCTCACTCACTACCCTTGATAGCTATTTGCTGGAGAATGGTGATGTCTAGCCTTTGAAACAATTATATGATAGTGTGGTCTTCTCTGTCTGCATTTAACACATCTATAAATACTTTTAAGTTCTTCAGGCTCAAGATATTTTGTTCATATGTAAGAAGTGGACCTTTAGGGTGAAACCCAGGTAAAGTTCATATTTGGCCAGGTCAGATCAATCTGTCATATCCTTTCATCCTAAAAATTGAGACTATTCCAGACCCTTGACCATATGCAAAAAATGTCATGGGTTTACATTATTCTTCGATAAATCATTGAGACAGATATGATAGTCATAAGTAAAATCATTTTATCATAGATTAATATATTCCACACATGTATTCTGAATTATTGCCAATATACTTTGCCTCTTTGATATAACCCCTTCTAACCTATATTTCATCCAGCCAAGAATTAAGTATTTTAAAATTATTAATTTAGTTTTATTGCAGAAAGTAACTTATACAGATGAACACTAAACTAATTAAATCAATGCAAAAAGAAGAGAGAAAGAGAGAGAAAGGTTCAAAAGTAGGCACTAAGGTCAACAGCTATTCTCTAGTACAGAAAATGTCCAATTAAACAGAAAAGACAGCAATGAAGAGAAAAATCTTATTTATATTATGATCAAAAATTTAAAATTTCTCTTGTCTAAGAGGTGTAACCAAACTTTGTTAGAAGTGTAATTAATATACCAAAAACATTTGCAATAAATCTATTATCCTTTTGTTAGCAGCCATTGCACAGTGGGGAAGAAAAAAGTATTCATCACATATGATGATATTTGGCAATGTGACATTTACTTTCAAGATTCCTTAAACGAATAGTAGTCTGCATTTGAATTTTACGAAAGTTAGTTGTTCAAGGTCACCTAAATGAATGCTACAGTCCACTACTAAATTTTGTAAAAGTAAGATTATACAGGTTTAAATGATATTCGGTATGAGAGTAACTTCCAATTCATGATGAATTACCTGTCTTCTAAAGGAATATTCAACATCCTGCCAATGCCAACCAATGAAAATATGTTGAACAACACTTGCTCATAAAGCAGTCTGTTAGGAGGATAGTGGGCTGATGACAGATTTGGAGACATATTTGCCTGCAATAAGAAAACAATAATCACAATGGCAGTAGTTGAAAGATCTGATAATGCTAACATAGAAACTTTCACACTATTACGTGAAAAAGACTGATTACAATTTACAATTTCATAAAGACCATCAGATTATGAAAGAATTTAGGCCTTCCTGGTGTACTAACTGTATAGAGAGTTCTCAGGCCTCCCACTGGGGGAGCGCTTCAATCCAACGCAACATATCAAAGATCCTCTCCAACTTCATCTTGCGTCGAAGTATCGAATTTCTGGAGCAGTTGCCATTATAGATCCCGAGCCGTTCAACTGTAGGAGACCTGAGAACCCTTTATTCAATCCTCAGATTTTCTCTCTGGAATCAATACAGAAGAAATGTCATCAACATTCACAAGCCGGGGGAAGCGTTTATCAAGAATTCCTAAAATGTAATATGTATTCTAAAATAAAAGCAACGTCTGCTGGGAACAGTTCTCTTCTATCTTTCCACCATCATTCCTCCTACACTGTTTATTATTTACCTTCAATCTATCTATCATGTCATCTTCTTTGAAACCTCTTCGCTTTGAATTTCAATTATGAATTTTCTTTGCAACTTTTCATCACTCAACGTTTTCATATGTCCATAACACTGGAGTCTTTCTGTTTCAAATCTATCCTGTACAATATCCTCCTTAAATGCTTTCTTCACATGCGCATTCTGCAACTTGTCCAATATAGTTGCACCATTTCTACTCCTCTGAAACTTATCTCTGCAAGCTGAATTCTACTAATGTCTCTTTCTTTTATTAAACAAGTTTCTAAGGTATAATCGTAGGCTTCCGCGGCCAGAGTCAGTTGATTCTTGGCTGTCCGGGTGGCGCCGCGTCATATTTCTGCCATTGAAGACCACAAAATGAGGGTCAAAACGTCGGCTACAAGAAATATGATGCGGCGCCACCCAGACAGCCAAGAATCGAATTTCTAAGGTATACTGGAACAAATTAAGTGCTGCAAACTATCCCTTTGTAATGGAACTCTGAATAATATCATGTAGGAAATTGCAAGTTGAAAGGTCACTGAATATTACTCTCGACTAGAGTAACTTTCTACATGGTGATGATAAGCTTACTTGATACTGGAGAGATTGAAATAGATACCAGACTCTTTACCAAGATTACCAAGGCACAAAATTTTAGCAGCTTTCTTTAAACAATACTGTGAGCAATTCTACCACCTGAGGTTGGAGCAACATTTTATAAGTCATAGATAGAAATCCCAACACAGATGACTGCATGTTACCAGAAAACCAAACAATCAGTTACTATTAAAAAACAAAACTTACTTAAAATTGCTTTCAACTAAATGGCAAAAGTTTTAAATTAAATCATAAAGAATTTTTTATATTGCTTCGAACAAGATAAAGTATTACGAGCCAAAAACATGCTTATATATAGCATTTAACACAGCATAACATATTATGTCCTGCAATTAAAATGTTGGTTATTGAAATCAATTTAGCACACTTAAAATTTCAGATACGCTCATTCAGAATTTCAAAAAGTATAAAGAACAAAACACATCCATCAATGAACCAGTCTCACTTAATTGTAATAAATAAACCATTTCCTTTATTTTATTCATACCACGTTAATTGACAGTATGGTTGTGAAGGTAAAACTAGTACACAGTTTAATTTTAACCCCTACCCAAAAGCCGATACACTTTGTTATAAACTTTTCAAAATGCTCACGAATTGAAACTGGACAAAATCCAAAAATTCACTAAGTAACTTTCTTTCATCTCAAAAATAAACAGGAAGTACAACTAATCCAGCTAATAATTACATACACAAAAACAGATATGTTTACATAAACTGTGGATCATGTCTAGTAAAAAAGACCCTGCAATGTGGGATAAATGCTAGGCAGAAAATATATACGTAAGTTCGGGAATGCCGCTTTGATCAGAGAGACTTTGCCAAGTTCTCATATGGCGGTATCACTTTGCTACCATGGATGGGAGTGACAATAGGCATGATGAGACAGAGTCCTGTCTAGAGCAGTTCACAATCCTCTGTCCCAGTCAAACCCATCTCTCCTTCCTCAAATCATTACCTAGCGATGTTCCAGGAATTCCTTATATCTAACCTGTACTCAATCTGGGTAGGAGGGAATTTTCTCCACGTGCCTGAAACTGGTACTAACCTGTTGAAATTTGTTTAAACTTATTCTGTATAATGTGCTCTTCATGTTTTCTGCTTTGGTTTTCTGGAAAAGTCACCAGGAATTAAATTAAAAATGTCGAAATTTGAGAGTGATGTGTGTCTATTAGATGCCACTGGTGCTGCAAAAGCAATGGCAATCTTTTGAAATGTTGGTTAAATCCTTTGTTGTAATATTTTCTTGCCGTTTTAGTTTCACTATGTTGTAAAACGTCGCACGAAATTAACAGACAGAAAATATTTATCTGAGATGTAGGACAACAACGCTCGCCATCTTACAACCGATACAAGCGGTCAGAGATAATTGATTGCTTCCGTTGTAAACAAATGCACCCATTTCTGAGATGGATGCCACAGAACAAATTTCCCATAAACTTTTTACGCTTGCTCCAGGCTGAATTTCAACCTAACCACGACCACTATGACAAAACGAACCTGTTTAGGTTGATGTGATCCCTGTACCGATAATTTATATGTCATTATCGCAATGCTGCTAGCATTTCACGGTTGTGAAGCGTCTCACATTTCTGCATTTTTAATTTAATTCCTGGTGACTTTACCAGAAAACCAGAGTGGAAAATGTGAAGAGGGCATTATAAGGAAGCAATTGAAATAAATTTCAACAGGTTACTACCAGTTTCGGGCAGGTGGAGAATATCCCCTTCCACCCCTCAATCTCTTTCCTGAACTCTATTCTCCACTCCAACCAACCCAGTACTACAGTATTGAAACCAGGGCCATCAGAAAACTATCAAAAGACTAAGAAAATAATCATCCTCCAGGCTGACAAGGGTTCAACCAACTGTAGTCGTGGAACACAATGGCAATGCTGTTGAATACAACTCTCCAACAACTACATACATCCACGTCCTATTGCTCCTACCACTTCAATTTTCCAAGAAGCGCATACTTTCTTTGGCTTAGAGGACTCTTTAGTAAGCCCCTCACCCAAATCTTTGTACCAATCTTACTCTGAAAAATCTCTGCACCTTCATGTTCTTCCACAGATCTTCAAGGAAGGCAACCTTGGACAACCTATAGTTGCTGTATATGGATTGTCTGATGACAGGATTTAAGCTCTCCTGGATTAGCACCTTCAACCTTTTGGAGAGAGCCCCCTTCATTCATAACAGATACCTAAAACTTCCCTGAATATCTTTTCACAGTCCCCACTCCTCTGTTTACAGACTCTTGCCTTGTTCACACTTGTATAATTGTGTCTGTAGTGGTTGGTTTTCTGTAAATGTTGAAACTGTGTTTATTATGTATCTTTTTATTGTTACCGGTATCCAATTATACATGCTACTTCCAATCATCCTATAAACCACAAACAAGCCGCTATCAGATACATGTTACACAGAATGAATGAGATACCCCTCTCCAATGAAAATTATACAGCAGAGCTCAATAATATTATGCTGATAGCATCCAATAACGGCTATAACACCAACATGGTACAGAAGATTAATTACAAAATTAAAAAACAAATATGCAAATGTTGGCAACAAACACACCCATCACCCCAAACAATATTACCCAAACCACACTCACCAATGACACACAATGACCTACTTGAACACTAACACATACAGAATCAGTAACATTCTCAGAAGAATGGGAATAAATATAGCTTTCAAAACCAACAACACCATCTAAAAATTTTTTAACAGTAATACAGCTGAAAATAAATATCAATAGTCAGGAATATACAAACTGACCTGCCAACAGTGTAAAGGCCATCTATATTGGACAAACAGCCAGAAAATTCGAAATCCGATATAAAGAGCACTTAAGGGCATTAAGATGCTCCAATCATTCTACATATGCAGAACATTTAATTGAAAACAAACATGAACACACAGAAATGGGAACAGACATGCAAATATTGGCAATCAATAACCACAGAAAAAACATGTTGACAGTTCAAGAAAATTTTCATATACAAAAGGCACTAAATGAAGGTGAAAATGTGATCAATGAATACATCCATCTTACAAACCAGACACTATTTAGGACACTAAAAATGAACTCACATTCAAACAAACCACTACAGCAAAGATAAAACTTAACTTCAGTAAGCAAATTAGGTTGGTAATACATATACCATAGACAGTTAACATCTCTGGGAAGAAACCATAAACAATAACAAAAGTTAAGAGAACCCAACATTAGTATAGCAGCTAAGGATATTGACCTAAGTATTCAAAATGTATAATAAACTCAGATTATTACTGCAACCTTTTGGACCAGGTGGATGTAAAAATTTGTGGGGAAAGACTGGGTTCAGAGAAGAAAAAAATAATTTTTCATCAAGACAATTCACCCTCTCACAATGCTCAAAAAACCATTGTGAAAATCAGCAAATTAAGTATGAATTGTTGCCACATCCACCCTATTCACCAGATGTGGCTTCCACAGACTTCTGGCTGTTCCCACATCTAAAAAATCTCATGCTTGGAAAACAATTTTCATCGAATGAAGAGGTAATAGCAGCCATGGAAGCCTACTTTGATAGTCTTCCGGATTCTCACTTGAGGGGTGGAGTCCATAAATTAGAAGCTAACTGGAACAACTGTACTGAAGTTCAGGGACATTATATTGAATAATAAATTATTTCACAGAATAAAATCATGTTTTTCTTATCAAATAACAAAACTTACTGAACAGCCTCCATACGGTAACTGCCGACACATCCAATAGGAATGTTGGTGCGGTATCCCTTTGTGTTGCGTGTGCACAGCAGGCTAGGCTTAATGGCGTGTCAACTGGATGTTCACTTTTAACTGCTTAACGTCTCTTAACAGCGAGGTCTTTAGAGACGGGAAAGGATGGGGGGGGGGGCAAGGAATGGGAAGGAATTCGGCCATGGCCTTTTGAAGGATGCATTCACCTGGAGTGATTTGGGGAAACCATGGAAAACCCAAATCTGGATGCCCGGAAGGGGATTCAAACCGCCGCCCTCCTGAATGCGAGGCCAGAACGCTAACCGTTACACCACCACGCTCAGTTGGATGTTCACTCCAAAATGGAGGTGCCTGCAACAATCAGATTTCTATGGGCTAAAGGGCTCAATTGCACAGACACTGCTGTATATGGTGAGCTTGCAATTTCTCGCCCAAGTATTGTAAAGTGGTGTAAGCAATTTGACGCAGACGCATGGATCTCACAGATGAATATTGCAAAAACAGGCCCGCAACATCTAGGACCATTGCAAATGTTGACCATGTGGATGGGATCATCAGAGAGAATCGGCACATAACACTGCAGGAAATTGTTAACATGCTGAACATTTCGTATAGCAGTATGTTCTCCATTGTTCACCAGAAATCTGCTCACCAATATTCACAAGGGACAATGTTTGCAATCATCACTGGCATTTTTGCAATGGTGTTCTGTGGAGGGTAACAAGTTTCTGCTGCAAATCATCACAGGAGTCAAAATGTGAGTCCACCACTTCAACTCCGAAACAAAGAGAACGTCGATGGAAAGGGTGTACACCACATCACCACCATGAAAGAAGGCCAAGGTTCAACCTTCAGCAGGAAAGATAATGGTGACAGTGTACTTTGTCATGAAGGGTGTGGTGCACGTGTAATTTATGCCAAAAGACACAACAATCACCTCGACTTTATATTGTCATACGTTTGACCAGTTGCGTAAGGCAATTAAAGAAAAACGGCAGTGAAAATTGAGGGCCGGTCTGATTTTTGTTGCAGGATAACGCAACACCTTCCACGGTCCGCCAAATGTCTGAAATGTTGCAGTGATTCTAAAGGGACATTTTGGCAACATTCTCCATACAGTACAGACTTAGCACCATGCGATTATCATGTGTTCGGTACACTGAAAAAGGATCTATGTGGACTACAATTCTGAAATGATGAGGAGGCAAATCAGCTGTCTCCTGGTGGTTACATAGTGCTGGAGGTGATTTCTATGCATTCGGAAAGGAAAAATTGGTTGACCATTCTGAGAAATGGTTACAGTATCTCGGGGACTATGTGGAAAAGTGAATTCGCACTGTATGTTGTCATAGCCATGTTGCTTATGTGTAGGTGGTTTCATAAATGGCCATAACTTGGAAGTGTAACTTACTTTATGATGCATGCTTGTATAATTTAAATTACAAAATAATTCATGAGTTTGAATTATTTATTAACAACTGTAATTGAAGTAACCTTTATTGGATCTTTGAGAACTGATATAATAACATCACAAACTTCTGGCACAATTTTGGATATCGATTGTTTCGAGATTTGAATTGTAATTGTAACAAAATGCTTTTATTTCACACAGAAAAATAAAGATTGTTGCTCTTGGTGTAGACAGATCACAACTGAGAACAGTAACACAAGTAAACTGTTCCTAAATTAGGTTTTCTGATGTAGACGGAATGTTTCTGAAAGCTGTGAATCCCGTGTTCCTTAGGTGTGGATGCGCCTTTTAGATTCACAGCTCACAATTGTCTTGCAATAAAAAAGTAAAACAGCTTCTCCTTACTGAAAAAATCTCAAGTTAAAACTCAAGCAGCAGTTCTCATTTTAAACAGAATTACGTATTTCATTTTAAAAAATGTTTCATTAATTACATAATTTATTTACTTAGCTTCATGACGTGTAGTTAAACTTTTTTATTTTTAAGTTCCATTTCACTAAACTAATTCCTATACAAAAATAATATCTGCTTAGAAATGAACATACCAAACTGCTAACTGAAACAAAACAAACAAACAAAACACAAACAAAATATATTTTTTACCATAGGCAGACAAAACAAAGAAAAGTTTCATTATTGCCAAGTGGTGATGGTGTAATCAGAGTGTAATACACAGATACTTAAAAAGTACCCAAAAAATATAGAAAGACACTGTAAATAAAATAAATCTCCAATGGCCTTATTAAGATGAAGGAGTTTCAATCTGTCATGCTATATCAATACTTAATTAGCACAGTAACCCTAATGACTAAAGGGAACCTACAGTTTAAGAAGAAATCCAAAACACAGTGTGTCGGTGTGCTTCACGCGAGCAAAGAAACTTTTGCAAAAGGTGAAGGTCAGTTTAATATCTCATAAAAATTGAGGCCATGACCAGGATTTGAACTTGGTAAATACATATCAGAACTCAATGAATGCCATAATGATCTCATTCTTGCAGCATTCTTGGACGATTTTGACAACTGCAATATAGTAAGACTAGACGACCCGTGCGAAAATTTCGCGAATAAAATGCGATGAATAGTGAGGTTGAATATAATGTCACCAAGTTCAGTAATTACTCTTCATACACCTACTTTATTTATCGATTTTGGTTAGAAATCCAGGGAGATAAATGGCTCGAAACACAAAAAACGTATTTTAGAAATATTGACATTTTTGCGCCTTATGGGTCGAATTACGAAAAATTCCTTTCTTAAAATATAATGTTACCTTATTCTTTAATATGATACCTCATTTATCTAGATCGTTTAGATATCAAAGGAGATAAATCGCTCGTGACACAAAAATCGGTTATAGAAAAATTTATACTTTTTTCCTTTAATGGTTGAATTCCAAAAAAATTCTTTCTTAAAATATGATTTCAAAAAGCTGATACATTACTACCTATATTCCTGCTTCATTTATCGATTTTGGTTAGATATCCAGGGAGATAAATGGCTCGAGATACGAAAAACGCATTTTAGAAAAATTGACATTTTTGCCTTTTAAGGGTCGATTTACGAAAAATTCCTTTGTTAAAATATAATGTTACCACGGAGGAGACCTTATTCTTTAATATGATACCTCATTTATCTATATCGGTTAGATATCAAGAGAGATAAATCGCTCGTGACACAAAAATCGGTAATAGAAAAATTTATACTTTTTTCCTTTAAGGGTTGAATTCCAAAAACATTCTTTCTTAAAATATGATGTCACAAAGCTGAGGCATTACTCCTCATAATCCTACCTCATTTATCGATTTTGGTTAGATATCCAGGGAGATAAATGGCTCGAGATACAAAAAACGCATTTTAGAAAAAGTGACATTTTTGCCCTATAGGGGTCGAATTATGAAAAATTCCTTTCTTAGAATATAATGTTACCATGGCGGAGGCCTTATTTTTTAATATGATACCTCATTTATCTATATCGGTTAGATATTAAGACAGATAAATCGCTCGTGACACAAAAATGCGTTATAGAAAAATTTATACTTTTTCCCTTTAAGGGTTGAATTCCAAAAACATTCTTTCTTAAAATATGATGTCACAAAGCTGAGACATTACTCCTCATAATCCTACCTCATTTATCGATTTTGGTTAGATATCCAGGGAGATAAATGGCTCGAGATACAAAAAACGCATTTTAGAAAAAGTGACATTTTTGCCCTATAGGGGTCGAATTATGAAAAATTCCTTTCTTAGAATATAATGTTACCATGGCGGAGGCCTTATTTTTTAATATGATACCTCATTTATCTATATCGGTTAGATATTAAGACAGATAAATCGCTCGTGACACAAAAATGCGTTATAGAAAAATTTATACTTTTTCCCTTTAAGGGTTGAATTCCAAAAACATTCTTTCTTAAAATATGATGTCACAAAGCTGAGACATTACTCCTCATAATCCTACCTCATTTATCGATTTTGGTTAGATATCCAGGGAGATAAATGGCTCGAGATACAAAAAACGCATTTTAGAAAAAGTGACATTTTTGGCCTATAGGAGTCGAATAATGAAAAATTCCTTTCTTAGAATATAATGTTACCATGGCGGAGGCCTTATTTTTTAATATGATACCTCATTTATCTATATCGGTTAGATATTAAGACAGATAAATCGCTCGTGACACAAAAATGCGTTATAGAAAAATTTATACTTTTTCCCTTTAAGGGTTGAATTCCAAAAACATTCTTTCTTAAAATATGATGTCACAAAGCTGAGACATTACTCCTCATAATCCTACCTCATTTATCGATTTTGGTTAGATATCCAGGGAGATAAATGGCTCGAGATACAAAAAACGCATTTTAGAAAAAGTGACATTTTTGCCCTATAGGGGTCGAATTATGAAAAATTCCTTTCTTAGAATATAATGTTACCATGGCGGAGGCCTTATTTTTTAATATGATACCTCATTTATCTATATCGGTTAGATATTAAGACAGATAAATCGCTCGTGACACAAAAATGCGTTATAGAAAAATTTATACTTTTTCCCTTTAAGGGTTGAATTCCAAAAACATTCTTTCTTAAAATATGATGTCACAAAGCTGAGACATTACTCCTCATAATCCTACCTCATTTATCGATTTTGGTTAGATATCCAGGGAGATAAATGGCTCGAGATACAAAAAACGCATTTTATAAAAAGTGACATTTTTGGCCTATAGGGGTCGAATTATGAAAAATTCCTTTCTTAAAATATAATGTTACCATGGCGGAGGCCTTATTCTTTAATATGATACCTCATTTATCTATATCGGTTAGATATTAAGGGAGATAAATCGCTCGTGACACAAAAACGCATTGCAAAAATATTGATACTTTTGCCCTTTAAGGGTCGAATTCCGAAAACTTTCTGGCTTAATATATGACGTCACTAAAGCGGAGATCTTAATCTTTAAAACGATACTTGATAAAACGGTTTCAGATAGGTATCTAGGGAGATAACTGACTCGTAACACAGAAAACAGCATTTTAGAAAAATTTACATTTTTGCCCTTTAAGGGTCGAATTCCGAAAACTTTCTTGCTTAAAATACGATTTAACGAAAGTGGAGACCATAAGCTTTAAAATGACACCTCATTCATTAATTTCGGTTAAGTATGAGGGAAGATATAGGCTTGTGACAAAAAAATACCTTATAGAAATAATATATATGATAGTAAATTAACTAAGTGCAACACACATATAACAACAATATAAAAATAATCAGTCTCAGCCATTCCGGGTTCCCCAGTACATAATGTCAGCTTTTTTAATAAAACAAAATAAAAAAGAGTCATGAAATAAGAAAGTAGTTGCAAAAATTGCCATCACAAATTAAATTAAGCCTAATGAAATGTCTAAATAGAATAGAAGGATAATCCAGAATTAATATGTTACGATAAAAGCAGTACAAAAACATATAAACATTGTGGTGTTAGAATTTCCCCACATATTGATCAGCAGCAGGGAGGCCACAGCCCATGGGCCGCTAGTTCCCCAGACCGCTCAACAAAGGACGCTAATAGCTGATTCCCAGAATTTGCTACACGCCGCATATACCGGGAGGACAGAAGTGTGGTGTAGTGGCATTCAACTTGTAACGATTCGCTAAGCTCCCCGTTACATATCACTTTTTATTGTGTATAAAGTAAAGGAATAGAATATTTTTCCATTTCTTGGGATGTCTGTATGTTCGAAAGATGCACATTGAAAGGATAAGAGGCAAGGATTTTACGCTTCAGTGAAGGGCAGACGGGCTGGCGCCTTTCGGGCAGAATGTTAAGAGGATTAGGGATTTCTGTCGGGCAACCGGTAAACAGAATTCCTTCCTCCCGAAGGAGACACCGGCTCCCGAGGTTTGCCGAAACTTAACGTGGCCAAGAGAAGCACAGATTCACATGACGTCAGATGGTCAGCCAACCACAGGGAACATAGCACTAAGATTCGGGGAATTTTATGTTCTATGTCGTCTTCGAGCCACAAGAGGCGGAGTCAGAGTTTACCTCCGTGGCGGCAGAAAAAGACGAGACACTTCCTGCCTGACTTCCCTCCAGCTGGGAGCCCAGACAAGTCACTGGTGACTTGCGGTCCATGTGTGCTGGGCTGACTTGTGTCCTGGAGACCATCTGAGGCGCACTTCTGACTTGCGACTTGCTGCATACTGCTGGCGTGGCCAGTTACGACGCTCAGCGCTACCTGCCGTGGAACGGTAATGTGTTTCTTCGAAGCCATTCAGCCTGCAACTTCCGTGAAACTGTACCCGTAAGCGCATCTGAGATAAAGATCCTTGCTCTGATCTGATAAACCACTGAGCTAGACTGTGTAACTGTCGAATGCAGTTAAATCATTCGTGGCGTCCCAACCTATTAAAATTCATTACTGTTTGCTATCATCATAACTGGTAACATACTTTGTATTAGAATAATTATGAGATTTTTAAAGTACAACTATACTTGTTTGCTTGCATTTAAAGGGCTCATTGTACGTCTGAGCGTTGCTTAAAAAATTGCAAAACCTCTTGTTTATTAACGTAATGGTAAATACGCTCAGATTTGTAGGTGCCATTGTAAAAATCTTTATTAAAATGTCTTTTTGTGACAGTTTTCAAATCCCAGAATCATCCAATTCTCATTTGAATAATTTACATTTTGATATTCAATTATAGTATCCTATATAGCGTAGATATTAAGAATTAATTAATAATTCTCCCCCCCCCCCTGGCGATACGCTACAAACTCCCCACTGTGGGGAATAGAAGGTGTTTCGTGCAAGGTCCATGTTATCCCACAGTAGTGGCGTCACCACGTGTACTGACCTGTTGTGCACCCAGCCACATGGAGCCCTGCTGACATCATCTCGACACTGCAGCTGACATTAGACACTGCCATCAGATAGTAATGTGATCACTATTTGTCAACCAATGTATGTATATAAATTTGTCTCAATATATATAAATTTCAAAGAGAAACTTGACGTTGACTGCAACTACCACATTTAGGGCCCTTTAACAATAATTAACACTGCATTGTCACCCAACTTGGAGGCCGAATTTTTTTTCCCTGAAACTTAAAATTGTGGCTAGTTGCAACAAATATAGTTGTAGCGACAGATGTTTTGTGGTTCGAAACCTTTGAAACTTTGGTGGTGTCCATGGATGGTTGATGAATAAACGTGTACCTGCATTGATATTTTTTTTTTTTTCCAGTGGAGATTTCTGATATACTTAAACCTGCATGTAAATGTTTTCCTCACGTATGTTGAGACTTGATTTTATGTTTTTTTGTTTACATTTTTTGTTTAGGAGCCGTTGCTCTCAGTTGGCATTTGTTTCACAATGACATTGAGTTGGGTTTGTGAATTGTTGCCGGTTTGTAAGCTATATATACATATATATGTTGTTGATTCTTTCATTTGTCATATTTGGCAGTTATAAGAAATTTATGTTAAGGTCCAGGAAAAATTCAGAATGAGTAGCATAGACAAACAAACCCCTGAAATGGAAGTGAAATGAGAGATAATAAATGAATCGGGGTCACAGATTTGCAAATAATGGGAGACCATGGTAATGTAATGCCTCATGTCATGGGGAAGACATCTACTACAGTAGATCCCATGTTCAAAATGATGGAATCATTCTTGGAAAACATTGATTAATGCTTTTATTCAGTTGATGCTCAGTTTAATACATTTTCTTTTTTTTACTTATGGCTTTACGCCTCGTCGACGTTGAGGTAATTAGAGGCGGGATGGGACTGGGGACAAGGAACGGGAAGGAATTCAGCCATGGCCTTTTGAAGGAAGCATCCCAGCATTCACCTGGAGTGATTTGGGGAAACCATGGAAAACCCAAATATGGATGTCTGTATCGGGATCAAACAGACGTCCTTGCAAATGTGAGGCCAGAATATTAAAGAGAGTGGTGTAGGGACATTCAGCTCCTGACTGTGAAGATGAGAAGGTGGTTTGTTCAAGGTCAATGTTAGCCCACAGTAGAGGCGTCACCACTGGCAGCGACCTGCTATGCCATCCCCCCCACATTAAGCTCTGCTGATGTCATCCTGTCTATGCAGCTGGCATTGCGACACTGCCATCACTGTGATCTACAATTGCCATCACACTGTCCGGCAACTAAATCTCCAGCTACGTATAAAGCAGCCCGACACTGATCTCGCCATAGTGTTCATAGCATTCAAGCCCAGTGATTTGTTTGAGATAGTCTCTTGTTCTATCGACTTCACAGTCTGCCGAAGCCAGATTCTTGTTATACTTATATCATTTGTTGTGGAAATCATGTTATCAGTTCTGATTTATAAGAATGTTTCTGAAGAAATAAATCCAATATTAAGTCATATCTTCATGGGACATCACACTTTAGGAACCAGATCATTTCCCAGTGTATATAAATTTTAATGAGAAACTTGACGTTGATTCCAACTATCCCATTCAGGGCCCCTGTAAAAACAATTCACACTACAACATTTAAACAAATGTAAAAACGTAACTGTTCAGATACCTAATAAATATTTTTTTATTTTATTTTCTGAACACCTGAGGTTGTAAATTGCTATACAATGTTAATCAATCTCAAAGCAACTTCCTACTTTAGTGTTCAGATGATCACAAATTATTAAATTCAAATTTTCATATTCTCTTACCTCCATCAAATAGACATTGAAGTCATCATCCACTATAAGATCTATACGGACCATCTCAAAAAAGTTTGTTGTTGACTTAAATCTAGAAGATGCTGTTACAAGTAAAGACTCCTTTTTCAGATAAATGCTTCTTATTGCTTCATCTACTTGTGACCAGATTTTTGTTGGGTCCCTACCTAATAGAAGAATTGTATCACTTAGTTTAAATGTTTCTGTTCATTTTCCAAGGAAGACCAAAAAATTTCTCCTTTATTTTAACATGTAATCACTTACAGCAAACTTTAACTAACCGAACAGGATTAATATTAAGTTTTCAAGCTTTCTCCAATAAAAAATGTCTAGATAAATACAGTTGAAATAATTTTGATCACCAAAGGGCAATGAATTAAAACCAGATTTTTAGTTCAGTAAACATTTTATTCAAGACATGCTTATAAACAGACCCACCGTAAGCGGGAGTGCAAGGCAAGCACCGCACGTGAGCGGCAAATTGAGTGATCGACTGTCACCGCCGGGACAGCAGCAGAGCTAATAGCTCTACTACTGCTTCAGGTGGTGACAATGGGTGTGTGCAGCATCAAAGCTCTGGGTGGCAACAATGGGGACAGCAAAATAATGTTCAAAGGGGCGGCAATCTCAGTTTTTTGCCCCGGTTCGGAAAATTCCTAGATCCACCACTGACTGTAGTTAAACAGGGGGCAGCATAATCGGTATTGCACAAGGATGTACAAACAGCTAGCGGTGGGCCTGCTTATAAATGACAAGTGCGTTAGAACAGCGGATGTAGCAGGCCACACAATTAGACTATCAAGCAAAATGACAAAGTTAAAATATTTTCAGTTTCAAACAAAACACACAAATTCGTATGAAATAAATCATAAAATCGATCAATTTTGAAGCATAATGAGTAATGAAACTAATGTTACACAAGAAGGCAATCACTTAAAATAGCAAAAGGTGCAAGCACATAAAAACAAATAAACACAACGAAATAACATTTTCAGATAGAACCACATTTAATAGGACAAGTCACCAGCTATATAAATAATGCAGTGCAGTAGTGATTTATCAAAGTGACCATTCTTCCAACTGGATAGCTTAGCGTGAACATTTTGTAAATTTGTAAGTGTTTATTTCTTTCTGTGTCACTGAACTTTGTTCATGATAAGTAATGATCTTTCTCTCTTTTCTCAATATTATTGACTAATGAAATGCTTAATTTTAACATAGAAATGGTAAAAACATTTTTAAAATGATAGTTTGCTCATGAATAAAAATCCCCGCCTACATGGCTCATTAATTCTTATTTCATTTATGGTTTTACACAACCTCAAATTCAAGGACCTAAGAAGTGGGAAAGAACTGTGGCAAGGAACAGAAAGACCATGGCATTTTGAAGGGACAATCCCAACATTTGGCTGGAGTGATTTAAGGATGCTATGGAAAACTGAAATCTGGATGGCCAGATGGGGATAAAAAGCCACATCCTTCTGAATGAGAGGCTAGCACATTACCGTTCCCCTACTCGATATAGCTAATGGTGGTAATACTTGTAAACATTCGGCAATTAAAATCCTATTGCAATGAAATATTCACACAATCACACTTGTACATTTTTTTAGTCTGAACAAACAAACTTTGGTATAGAGCCCATTAGACCAGAGAAAGCAAAGCAGACCTTGGATGATGTGGAGGGGATCTGTAGACAGAGAACTGGCTGCAGGGAACAATACCAGGTGAGAGAAAAAGGAATTGCAAAGGACAGAGTGCCATGGTGACTTCATGGAAGTTATACGTTGCTCTGGGATGATGATGAGCAAACAAAAATTCTCATTTAACTTTAACGCTTCTCATAGCAACAATAATATTATACTATTAAGTACATCTATCTTTGAGAATAAATCATATAAACAAAGACATATCATCCCACAGCTCTAGTGAAGTAAATTAAAGGATTACAATAGCATATGTAAATAACAATTAATCCAACACAAGTTATGAAAAATGTAGTCCAAATGTCATAATATTGAAGTGTTCATCAAAAAGCACCATAGTAGCTTCTTGTGAAATCTCAGATACATCGCATGGACAGCAAAATTCTTGCACCACAGTTGGAAAGACATTATATGAAGGAAGGATAACTTGTGTAAATCTTGCACCTTTTGTTGAAATAGGCTGTTGATTCATATTAGGACCCATAATTCAAAGAGAGAGTCACTTGTACTTTGTACAGGGTGGATCAGTATGGTCACTCATATTTAGAAGGACCAGTGTTTGGTCACTCGTTATTTTTTGGAGGAGCAGTATGGTTACTCATATAATTTTGGGTATGGAGGACTGCTAGTGGTCATTTGTTGAATTTTGTTAGTGTTGGAACCGTGTGGTTACTTTCTTTATTTTGGTTGTGGAGGACATGTGTGTGGTCCTGTATAGTCTCCACTTTTTTCTGGTTGAGGACCAGTGTTATTTTTGCTTGGGACCCAGTGTTAACTTCTTTAATCAGTGACTTTTTCAGATTTTTGTGTGAGGGCTCAGTGTTGTTTTGAGTCTCAGTTACTTTTTGTTGATTAGTGATTTGTCATACTGTGTTAGTGTGCCAGTAGTAAATCTCATAAATTAGGAGGGTTCAGTGATTCATAGTTGGTGCAGAATTATTTTGTTGTTTCGTTTATATCAGTTTTTTTCTATTTCACTCCCAAATTAATTAAGCGTTCCTTGTAGTTTCAAAAAGCTACAAATTTAGGAATTACTACTGTACAGTAATGGAATAAAAGGGACGTGTGGCAAAGAAAATAGTAAAAACGAATGATTTTTTACAAGTGCAGAGTAAAAAAGGGACTATTTTGAAACAAGTTCTAACAATATTTTGCATGGCAACATTCCTTGTGGTTGGAATTTTCTGAAATAACATTTTGATGGTACTAATAGTAAAAACGACCATGAAATACCTGTATATGTAACAAAAGATAAACCTGGACAAATTGGTTTATCTGTAGACTTTCATCCTTCGGACATACAGATTCTAACTTTGAAGAAGGGCTTAATAGTCACTGACAAAGAGCGTATAAATAGTTACTATTAATTTCACTTTATGTAAGTTCTCACAATATGCAAAATGAATAATTTTTAAAAATAAGACCTATATCGAAGAAATAATAAAGTTAAAGAAATATTGTGAACAAGAAGAATTTATACTCCATTACATAAAACATTAATAAATAAAATATAGTAAAATCATAAAACTACATCATCTAACTTCAATAAAATTTTCCATAAAAGAAGTATTTGAGTTGTATTACATCACTCACCTATGCTTCTCAAATGTGCATCAAAAGAATCTTTCATGGAGAAGCCCAAGTCTTTATAATATTTTTTTAGAGAAGGGACTTCCCAAATGGGTAGATAATCATCACCAACAACATATTTATCAAGAACGGTAGAATCAAAAGGATGATACTTTACAGGACAGAACCTATTAAAAGAAAAATCTCATTTAAGTTGAAAAGTAATGATGGAAAGAATATTTTTTTAAAATATATGTGCCCAGATATTCTCTTTGCCAAAACATAAATATAATACAACAAGAATTTGCCCACTGCTTCGCACGCACAGCCCCTTACGTGAGTAGAAATGCTTTATCCTTTTTATCCTAGTTCAAATATTAAAATGGGGAAGCAAGGAAATGTAAATTTCACATAAAATAGCTTTTCCTTCTTCTAGTTCAGATTTGGTTAACACAGTATAATATAAGAAAAATAAGAAATTAAAGCTACGTGAAAAATTATTTGTAACTGTCCAATAAGGGCATACCAAGAAGCAATTGTCATTTTGTTCAGAAACTTTGCACACACTTACCTGAGGTCGTACCTGTTGAGAAAAACATAATAAATCAAAAAGAAGTGTACCTTAACATAACACAACACGAAAGTTGCAGTATGTGACAGCGTTGGCAGTACAACTGGACACAGTTTCTAAAAACTTCATTAGTATGAATTTCATGGCCTTAGTATTTTTCTAAAACATTACTGCCTAAGAAACATGTACCAAATTTCAGACAAAATGGACAATTAATTCTCTGTATGCCCTTATTAGCCCACTGTTACATTATTGATAATAATGTGTAGAGAGGATTGTTGTATATTAGTATTATCAAAACCCATGAAGAAGTATAGAATTATATCACTAAACATACACTTTTGTTAGCATTACAGCTGTTGTCACAACGAAAAATATTTCCAAAACAGTTAATTCAAAATGTAACATTTTTAAATGTTGATACAGAGGATTCAACGATAACTTGAGGATTGATTCTTATGCAACTCAATGAGACAAATTATATATATATATATATCTATATAACAGTCTTTCTGTGAAACTGTCTCCCACATCACCCACCTCCCATAATGTTCTCCTGTTGATAAAGGGTTCGTCCTGAAAATTTCCGTATCATTTGTATTTTTGTCTTTTCTGTCTGAACGCACCCCACATCCATCATCTAAAGGTAAGTGGTGGCGCATTTCCCTATCCTAACTTAATCCCTTTTTGTTACTTAGCACCTTTGATTTCATTGTTTACTATATATATATATATATATTGAACAATAGGATAGGATAAAAAACCACCGCTTACCAAAGAAAGGGATTCCTGCGGCGTTAGAACACGAAAAACACGATCACACAAAGAATAGAATTTTAGAGCATGGCTCTTCCTCAGTAGAAGTGAGATGGCTGCATGCAAGCGAGTTGGCTGCCGGCAGCGCTTGCATGCAGCGATCTCACTTCTACTGAGGAAGAGCCATGCTCGAAAATTCTATTCTTTGTGTGATCGTGTTTTTCGTTTACCAACGCCGCAGGAATCCCCTTCTTTGGTAAGCGGCGGTTTTTTATCCTATCCTAATGTTCAATATATCCTCTTTTAGCGCCTTTGTTTCATAACAATCTATATATATATATATAATAACAATGAGCAGGAAAAAGCTTTAAGGCAATAAAATTAAGGAAGGATAGGGAAATATGACCCAGCACTTACCACAGATGAAGGCGGCTGTGACGACGAACAAAAAACAAACACAAGAGAAGTGCAATATTTCGGCCTACAGCAGCCTTAAACGTGCAGAAGGTGAAGCCCCAGGCGGCGTCACATGTGTACACATAGACGGCCGACTGGTGTTTGTTTTTTGTTCGTCGTCACAGCCGCCTCAGGGTGGCCACAAAGAAATGATTTAAAAATTCCCTGATATTTCCAGGTTTTCCAGGAAAGTTTGTCATACTTTTCCCTGACTTAGAAATTTTATTCACATAATTATAATATTTTAATATTTGATTACATTTTAATTGGAAAAACTGTTACAAAACTCACAAAAATTAAAAAGACATTTCTAATTATTTTTATTCGAATATCATAATTTATTTAATTATTTTTTAATACATTGCTATAGATGGTATTTTATAACTAATTAAAAATCTTATGAAAAATAATTTAAAATGAGTAAAACAGAAACAAGCTAATGATAAATTAGCACAAATTAAACTGTTAGTATTTGCTATATAAAAATCATTTAAGATTTTTAAATTGCTCATCAATAACTTGAATCTCAGCTAGAAGTATAACTTTTTATTTGATGCCAAATGCTTTTTTTTTTATTAGCTAAATGTTTTCTTTTCATATCTTCTGATTCAGTTATTTTATCTTTCTTTTTTCAGCGTTCAATTTCTTGAGATAAATTTGAACGTGAGTTATGGTAAGAATTAACTAAAGATTTTGGAACATCAAGAGTTGCAACATCCCCGTTCGTTTCACTTAAGACAGTCATCCATTAATTGCTGAGCAATTACAGTTTCATATTCTAAACTAAACCTTTAGAATTTACTGAAAAACCTCTCTCAATATTAGCATTGCCACAAGATAAAACCATGACTATCTTTAAAAGTTTTACTATTGACTGTATTAACGTGTCCAAGAATTGATTCATCCCACAACTGATTTAGGCGTTTACTTGTTCGTAAATAATTTTTTAAGAACTTGCAATGCTGAACATTGAGAACATAAATTGTTGAAATCTTGATTAATTTCATCAGCCTTATTACCAATGATCCAATTATTTTCATTCAAAATAGTGAGTTGGCTTTTAGTCTCCTACTTCTGACTTCGAAAAAATGTGCAAGATTAGGATCAAAACATGAGACTCCTTCAGTAAGTTTATAAAGTAAGTGACTGTGTCAACAATTTTCCTGTAGAAGCTTTCAAAGCAGGTGTGGCATTTTTCTGCAATTGTAAAATCATTAGATCGGTGATATTTTTTAAAAATTTTAATCTCTCTTTTAGTACTAAATCCCATGTCAATTTGACTGTACAAAATCAAATTGTTTTCATCAGTTAAGTCTATACTTGATAATGAGTCAACAGACTTCAGTACATCTACTTTGATAAATCTTTGCATTATACTAAGGAGAACTGTCACTAAAGAGCTGTGAAGAAATCGTGCTATAGGAACATCAGTTTGATATTCTTGTAGGAATGGTTGTGATTCAGCTGGTAATGACTGAAAAACTTCTAGTTTTGCTGGTAGGGTAGGATCTGAAAGAGCCTCAGTTACAATTTTGTAACTAGTGATAGTCAGATCTTTTTTATCATGCTGTAAATCCCTCCACCATTTTCTTAAGATTAGGAATAATTTCGATAGCACAAGCAGCCAACTGTAATTTTCTATCTAATGAGCTGCACAATTTTTTTTAGGATAAAGAGTTGATACTGAATACTCTTAACTGAGCGTGGCATGTCAGTGCGTCTTTAAACAGATAATAAACTGACCATAAAAACTGAACAATATTCCATTTAGTCGCCTCTATTCCACATTTAAATCCTCCATGTTATGAAGACCACAACTGTTCATGTCAAGTACCAAAGTATCATTTATTTATCTAATTTTCTGTAGCTCAGCTTTCAATTCTCCGAAAAATTTGTGATTAACATTTGGTCCATCTATTGAGATTTTTAAACTTTTAAGGCTTATAAGGAGTTGAAGCATTTGCTTGAAGGACAGAAGATCTGAAGCTCTTGTGTGACAAAGAAAAGCAGATGTTAAGTATCGTGTACAAACTTCATTCTTTACAGTACTCCAAATCCATTTGAGTTTCTTGACAAACTTTGTTGAGTGACTCATCAAACCCTATAGCAAAATGATTACAAAATGTTATAGATTCCATCAGTCTACTTTTATAAGGAGCAAACCCATGAAGAAATGAGTAGGTAATTTTAGTTCGCTGCAATTCCATTCCTCTGGCTATTTGACTATTGTTGAACATTTTAAAAAAAAATACTCTACATCACTTCCCGCTGTGCACATTGACTTGTGAGTAATCAGTATCTGAATACATCAAAGTATTACTGCACATCTTACTTCTTTGAGAAGAAAGGAGCAGAGTGTATTTTGTGAAGCCGGAATTTGTTCTTTTTCCTGACCCGTAACAGGATTAGAAACAGTAAATTTTTCAGACAAACCACGTTTAGTTATCTCATTACTAGTTTGTTGCGACTGACTTAAAAAAAAAACTTTGAAAAGGATAGACAGTTTTGCAATTCTTAAGTTTGTTAGTATGTTTCATTTAGCATGACTTTTGATAGCTGTTCTATGCATATTAAGAAAATGTAGCATTGCAAAGTCTACATTTTGCACTTTTAGATTCATTTTTAACTTCTTTTAACTAAATATTAAAATCTGGATTAATCAACCAATCATTTTGAAAGTGTGTTATCATGCTGAATTCATTAGTCTGAAAATTTTAAAAATTAATATTTTTACCGGTATAATGAAATTAAATACATAAATAGTAAACAATAGTAATAACTTCCAAAATGCAATCGACATCCACCTAATGAATGTTCAAAAATAATTATTAATTTAAAAAATAGCAGTAGAAAAGTTTGATATAATCATAAAAATTAAGAAAAACTTCCATTTGATAATGAACTAAAACTAACGATATCAAGAAAACATTTCCACTTTAAAATTATATGTGACGGCAAGAGATGTGCCTCGGTTATTCTTATGCCTCATTTACACATTCGCGCGAGTTTATTCGAATCGAGATAGCACTGCTTGAACACACGGTACGCTCGCATTGGTCTTCTCGCGTAGTTGCCCGCGAGTGCCGCTCGCTTCTGTGGCGGCCGGCGGGTGTTTGGTGCGAGTCAAAGACACTAGTTGCGAGCGCTAATACGCTGTTTAAACTGTCGCATCGAATTAACATTCGAAAAAACTTTGACGATCGAACACAGATAATGGTAATTAACATTGCGAGAAGAAAATACCAAGAGTTAATGATCAGTAAAATAAATTATTTATACCCTTTAATCGGCTATTTCAGGTGAAAAATAAATAAGCTGAAATGTTTAATGAGAAATTTCACGATTAAAATGAACTAATAACTTAAAAAAATAACAATCTTTCTTCCACTTAATCTTAAAAATTAAGAAAAACTTACCATTTGATAATAAACTAAAATAACGATATTTAGAAAATACTTTCACTTTTAAATTAGATATGATCACACGATATGCGTTTGCGTGTTTGTAAACAGCAGACGAAATTTTATGACAAATGAAGCGATTGTCGCTTAGCTAGCAAACTCAACATAGGATATAGTTCGAGGATTCTAATGCCACTTTAACACTTTCGCGAGAGCTTGTGCGAGTCGAGTTAACAATGCAGGAGCACGTGGTATGCACGCCGGACTTCTCGCGTAGTTGCTCGCGAGTGACGCAACATCGGTGGCGGCTTTTTGGCGCTAGTCGAAGGTAGTCGTGGCGAGTTTTAGCGCGCTGTTTACACTATCGTTGGCTATTTTATGTTAAATGTATATAAGTTTAAGTGTCTAATGAGAAATTTCATTATTAAAAGAAATTCAAGACGACCTTAAAAAATATCTAAATTCCTAGCAGACGCAATTGAATTCCCTGATTATTTTCGAAATTACCTGAATTCCCTGATATTTCCATGAAATTTCCCGGTTACATGAAATTCCCTGATAATTCCCGGTTTGTGGCCACCCTGCGCCTTCATCTGTGGTAAGTGCTGGGTCATATTTCCCTATCCTTCCTTAATTTTATATATATATATATATATATATATATATATATATATATATATATATATTTGACCAGGAAATAATAGGTGCTAAGTAGCGAAAAGGAACAAAAAAGGATAGCGAAATGAATCACCACTTACCTTAGATGATGGTTTCATGGTGTGAACACAAAAAAAATCACAAGCACAGTAAAAACAATGAATATTTCAGGTCTTGGCCCTCTGCAAACAGGAGAATATAATGGAGGGAGGGTGCTGTAGGAGACTGACTCACAGAATGATTGTTAGTCACGAACATGATACGGGTAAATTCAAACAGAGGACAGGGAGAGGGGAATAAATTAATTGGAGCTAGTACCCGAGCAATGCAAAATGTTGCAAAAAGAGCAGAATAATACATTAAAATCTTCACAACATAAATCTGAGTAAGCAAAAATAAATAAGTAAACAAAATAAAATTGAAAAAAATAATCAAAGAATCTAGCAGGTAAACATACCAGTGGTGGTTCAATTTAAACTGGGGGAATGAAGGCAAGGAGATGATAGAGGGAATAGATAGTACTGATTGTGTATTATCTCAAATTGAGACCAGGAGGTTGCCTTGTGCACAGTTTGTATTGGTAGGCTAGCTCCCACCTTCCGAGTTCAGAGGAGCTGCTGTTGTTTGGGAGGACTCTGATAGCATGGAATGTGAAACTAGAATGAAAATTATTGGTGTCATGGGAGATGACATGGACAGCTACTGGATGTTTTGTATTCTGAGTGAATACTGTCTGTTGGTGGCCGTTCATTCTTATGGCTAATGGACTGGTAGTCAAACCTATATAGGAAGCCAGGCAGTGTTTGCAGGTTAGCTGGTCTACTACATGGGAGGTTTGACAGATGGTGTCTCTTATGATAGGAAAGCTCTTGCCAGTGATAGGGTTGGTGAAAGTGGTGGAGACATAGTGTATATCATACATCTTATAGTGGGGTCTATTGCATCAGCAAGAGCCTTGGGGCTGTCTGATGGGAAGAGGAAGACTGTTTGTGGGCTAGGAGTTGGCTGAGCTTGTGAGGCCTGCTGAAACAAGTTCTGGGAGGTCCAGGGAGGATTTTGAAAGAATGGATCTCAGTTCTGGGAAGGTTAGCAGGAAATCATATCCCTGCTGAAGGATTGTATTGATCGTTGGGGGTTTGGGGTAGTAAATAGAATGATTCCTATTAGCTACTTAGAACCTATTGCTTCCTGCTTACTATATACACATAAAAATAAGGAAGGATAGGGAAATACGACCCAACACTTACCACAGATGAAGGGGACTGGGAATGATGAACATAAAGAAACACTGTATTTTGGCGTTTAGCCATATTCTTGCTAGGACTGAGACACTAGGCAGGGCACGACATATACACACCGAAGGCTCATTTTTAAGTTCATCATTCCCAGATGCCTTCATCTGTGGTACGTGTTGGGTAATATTTCCTTATCCTTCCTTAGTTTAATTGCCTTAAAGCATTTTCCTGCTCATATATATATATCTCACGTCACGATGTTTGTCCGAGATAAAACTCCGAAACTAATTAACCGATTTTGATGAAATTTAGCTCACCTTGTAAATTTGGTCAAACTTAAAAGATAGGATAGTTTTTATCTCGATTATTGAAATCAATATTTATTATTGTGAATTAAATTTTCATTAAATTTTTGTCATAGGACAATGGTTTGTAATTATTTGTAAGTTCTGTAACTTTGAATGGTCTGGTGGCTCAGTGGTTAAAGTGCTGTCTTACTGATGTTTGGAGCACCGTCTCCGGTTCAAATCCCGGAGGAAGCAGAGGTTTTTAAAAATTGTTTGTGACTGTATGAGTCACTCCTGGACTGTTGGTAGTTTGGATTGCATGTTAAACTGTAGATATCACAAATTTAGGGGCGCAATGCGAGGCAAATCGTACGTAGTCTAGCAATGTAGTAGGTGTACACTTTACGGCATATTGATCCCTCAGGGATTGTTACTCTCGCAGTCAGTGTGTGTGATCTGCACTGATCTATACTAATATTATAAATGAGAAAGTAACTCTGTCTCTCTGTCTGTTTGTTACATTTCTTGGGCTAAACGGATAATCAGATCGTGATGAAATTTGACGAGGAGATGCTACTTGGCATTAGGATGGACATAGCAAACTTTTATCTGTATAAATCATACATGTTGTGAATCACCAGATGGCGGTCACTAAACAAACACAAAAGGTTATACGGAATTTTGGAGAAAGTATTACATAATGTTTCCATGAATTTAAATATTATTTATGGGGACACAGAACCATCGTCTTCACACATCATAAAGCCTTGACTTTCTTAAAGGAGTACTAACTATTGCACAGACGGCTAACCAGGTGGGCTTTATTTATGTAACAATTTGATTATGAAATATGCTACATTAAAGGTTCTGACAACAATGTAGAGGATGCCTATGGTGCAAGGCGATGGGAGCAAAATACATAGCTCAGATAAAATATTTAAAATGTGTTATGTGAAGGGAGTCTCATATGAAAAAAGTGTGAAATAAATTTGCAAAGACATGAGGAGGAAACAAAATGAAGATGACTGTTTGAAATTAGTGAAACAAAATTTGGGAGGTAAAAATAATAGTAAATTACAGAAATATTACAAATTGTATAATGGTGTGCTATTCTGTATAAAGGAAGAATCCACAGAGGAATGGAAATTGTATTGACTGAACCATTATGTAGATGTAATAATTGATCATACACACTTACGTTACAGACACTATGGCCCTGAGAAATGTTATCGGAAATTGCGAGAATTTGTGGTTTTCGACAACATGCACAAGCAAGTAGCCAAAAGATTAGTTAGCTGTGACCAATGTCAATTTACTAAAATGTCCACAGTAGCAACAAAAAATCTCATGCATAACATTACACCAGAAAATGTACTAGAATTTAAATGTGGATTTGTCTGGCCCCTTCCCTAGATCTAGGTGGGTTTATGTAAATTTTTGTTGCTCTAGACATATTTTCAAAATTTGTGAAACTATATGGCATGAACAAAGCTACGGTAAAAGCAATGATGGCTAAATTAGGAAGGGGTTACTTTGAAAATGTGGGTCGATTGAAAGCGGTTTTGTCAGATAACAGAAGTCAGTTTAGTTAAGAAGATGGGCTCTATGTATACGAGAGAATAATATTCAACACATAAAATATCCACTTATTATCCTGCCAGTAACCTCGCAATATGTGTAATGAGAGAGTTACATAATCTATTTAGAACTTATTGCAGCCAGAAACATACTAAATGGATTGAGTACATAAAAGACATTAAGATGTGATTAACAGTATTCCAAGCAAAAGCACTGGATATTTTCCATATTGAATCATGTTTAATGAAGATCTACCTCATATAACAAATGAAAATATGAAATTTCCTCCAATGACTTGTATCGATAGATAATATCTATTGGTGAAAATTAAAAATATGATGATGAAGAAAGCAGATGAGAGAAAGAGAAGGCATGATAAAGAGATAAAGCTGACCGAGTTCAGTTTGCGAGATCTTGTTCTGGTGAGAACTCTGAAAAACTCTTGTGAAATAAATTCGAAAATTAAATTTAAAAAAAAAAAAAAAAAAAATGTCATGGGCATTTCTAGGTCATTACGAAGCCAAATGTTAGTGCTTACCTGTTAGCCTACATCAAGTCAAATAAGAAATTTGGTTTGAGAAATATAGTGAATTTAAAGTTGTATAAAAGAAATAATAACAGTGTGAAAATAGTAAAAAATGAACTGAAAGAGACAATGGTTATTCTTCGTTATTTCTTGCCTTTGGTTTTGTTTATGTGTGTAAATATTACAACAGGGAGTTGGAAGCTGTTAAGTGCAGCTACCGTATGTGTTTATGTACTGATTGCGTAATGTGAGAACTGAGATAGTCAGTGATCAAATACTGACCTAATTGTGGTTTTTGTGTAACAGAATGTGAGTCGGACCCTGATAAAGTTCGCTTACAAAAACCTACTGGAACGATGAAATCACCATTGGTGATAAATTAAGAAATAAACAGTATGTCGAAAGATGTATTGAAACATCTTGGCAAATAAATCAGATGTGACATTTGTTACTAATCTCTTTATTTTTATTTCTTCTATTGGTTAGTTATTTTGTTGTGATTACTATTGTTTTAATTATAAATGATGTGAGTGTTTCCACAGATAGTAATATATGTAGCGGAGGGTATTAGTAGTTGCTTAGTCTGTAAGCATAGATAGTGAATATCTTTGGTAGATAGTCGTGTGCTAGTTTCACGTGGTGCTGCTTCACCACATCTGATTGTTGAACAGTGCAGGTAGTAAATTTTGTAGGGAATAATGTAAATTGTGACATCTTGGTTGAATTTAAAAGCATTAAATTTAACACAAGTGTGAACCGAACTGTGCATTTTCTTTAAAGATACAATAAGAAATCCTTTTGTTATTGTTTTTTTTTTTTAACTGTTTAACGTCTCCTATATCAACTAGGTCTTTAGAGACGGGAAAGGTTGGGGGGCAAGGAATGGGAAGGAATTCGGCCATGGCCTTTTGAAGGAAGCATCCCGGCATTCACCTGGAGTGATTTGGGAAAACCATGGAAAACCCAAATCTGGATGCCCAGACGGGGATTCGAACCGCCGTCCTCCCGAATGCGAGGCCAGAACACTAGCCGTTACACCACCACGCTCGGTGATTGTCTCGTGGGCATGTTTGCTGACCAGGTCGTAATTATCAATAATTAAAAGGAACTGTGGCTTGAAAGTGTTAGTGGTGGAGAAAGGGCAAAACCACCCACAACACGCCATTCCTTAGTTTAAATGTGGAGTCAAATTCCAATAGTAAAGCCATTGGTTTATGACAGGTGCATACATTCAAGAAAATGTTTATAAACAATCCGCTATTGACTCAATTTTGTAAAGGATTCATATTCAAATGGAGGCAGTTCGCATCCTTTCCACTAACTCCAAACATGCTTTAACGTACCACCCAAACTCAAGAATGTACTTGTGCACATAAGCCAACTCCTTAAAACGAATAAAACATCTGAAGACTCCTTCCTCTGCAATAGACCCCGTTGTAAAACTGCTTACATGCATAAAACCTCTACAACCTATTCCAATTGAAATTAGCCTTACTATCAAATTATGTATACCCATATGAATGGTCACAAATGTATGTGAGACTCAAATGTTCCCAATTCCAGTTCCCAAGGCTCAATGTCAGTATATGCTTAACAGTTGGAGATAATACAGTGTTCCCCCAAAGTCACTACACAACCCCATTTGAGATTGACAGTTGTGAACTGCCATACCAACATATCCTTGGCCTGTCTCTGATATTATACATTCTCTTTGATTTCTCTTCACATCAGTATACAGTAGTGGAATGGCAATAATTTGTATCAAACAGTCTGTGTGTTACCGGCCGTGTTTGAAGAGAGCCAGCGGAGGTGAGAAGTGTAAGACAACTTTACACATTCACCATCATATGACTATGATTCTGAAACTGATGCAGCCATGGCGTGGAAAGCACTTTCGAAACAGACGAAGTTCTAATTGCATTTTGACAACAAGTGATTAAAATTGCCAAGACCAGGGCTTGTTAATTTCAATGCCATCCCAACAATTGGAAAAGAGCTGTGTAAAACTTAAGTCGTCACTTTACTGCCCCTTTCTGATAATTTTTGTTACAGTGTTCATTTTTTATATAGCACAGTAATAGAACAATGACGACATCTATTTACATAATTTTTTATTTATCTTTGTCACTAATTGCAATACTGTAGCCTCATCTGGAAATGGCACTAAGAAGCAGATTCCTCGAACTTCTAAACACACATACTTTATTTCAATTTTCAAATACTGCTTAGAAATATAATAAGGTTATAATAATTTATACAATATACTTCATTGATTAGAACAACCATTTTTCATAGGTTCATGAAAAATGGTTAGCAGCGTTTGAGATGTGGAAGTGGAGGAGAATGGCTCAATTGGTACTGCCTGGATGACTATAACAGATAGCCTTGCTAACCAGTTATGTCTGGTGGTGGTCAAAATCACCAACACCTCAGTGATGCCCCAACAATGGTGTGACCTCTCTCTCAGGAAGTCACCCACGCAAGACCTCTGGAAGACATTCATTTATCACGATGTCATGTGGGAATCCCCTCCAGCTTCGTCAAACTCCAATCCACGAGTCCGTACGATATATGGACACAGAATATACCAAACAGCTAGTTATTTTGTAACAGTAACGTTGATTGGGCATTTTTGCAGGGGAGTCATCAATCAAGTGATTGATTCATCCTCGGATTTTCCACGACTGCCACACTTCGGCAATGCTCGACCGTCTCCGGTTCTGACTTTGGCAACCAAAATTTCCATTTGTGTGCAGGGATTTCTCAAATGACACCAATAAAAGATTTTACAGTCAAATTGTTTAGTTGACGTGGGAACTGACAGTAAACCTGCACCTGCCTGCAGATAAGTGGTTTTCTTTCAACCCCATTGCATTATGAAGGCCATTCACTCAGCTCATGTACATAGAAATCCCGTTACATATGGCCTTCCTCGGGACTACACAAATCTGCCATTCTGCATCGCACCTTTCCAAGCAAATATTTCATCTTTATTAAATATTAATTATTATTATTATTTAAACATTGTACAAGTCTGACATAACAATCTTGTTACAGTCTCCTTTGCTGTTACGTGATCACTGATCCCCTAGTGCTTGATTGAACTGACCTTTATACTAATGGAGCACCAGCCCCGATGGTGAGGGTTGCCTAAAAAGGCCTTGGAGCCACTTAGATTACTTAATAAGTCTACAAGCACCCTCACTTACCTAGCAAGTTGAGAGGCCAGCAGTGATCTAATTCTTCACAGAACAGCCTTATTAGGTAAAGCGTCCTGAATATGACCATAAGAGGAAATGATTTAAATCCTTAATTTACGCTGGCACTAGACATCTTTCTCCGTGAAAGAATGGAAAATTCTGAGGTCAACTACCCTTACAATTTTCCGTACCTTCCGGAATCTTGCAATTTTACCAGATTTTGGCTGAACTAACATAATACTGACCAATCCGGAAGTGCAATCAATGTTGAAATGTATAAGATTCTTTTTACAGATTATTTTACAGAGGTATGAAGTAAATCATGATAGCATACATACAAATAGCAAAATTCTCTAACTTACAGACTCTCATACAAACATTCAATCATTTTGACTTTTTACAAAAGGTTCCATACACTATAAAATCCCATATAGATATTCAAAGAATCAGTTTGGTTTTACAGCAGTCGATACATTACAAAATCCCATACAAATATTCAAGGAATCAGTTTCACTTTACAAAGATTCCATACACAACAAAATTCGATTCAAAATATTGAAAGGATTATTTTGGCTTGACAAAACTTCCCTATAGGGGTCTCCCCTTTGACTGTTCCCATCATAATTATCATGCTGGCTCGGATGACAATACTTTCATTCCACCCTGTCGCCATCTAAATGGCATCTACTGCCACTTGTGGCATGCCTCAGTCCACTAGTTTCTTTGCAATTTCCACTAATTGCTGCTGGGTCTATTTCCTTCAGCTTTCCAGGCCCAATGCCAAGTTCATAACTCCTGGTGCAACCCCTCGCACTTATTATTTTCTTGCTCTTCTTTATCTGTGGCCCTAACCCTTCACTTGGCAACTCATGACTTGCCTGCATCCTGCTTCTCCCAAAATGTGCCTCTGTCTGACACAGGAAAAAAGGTAATCCTAGGAGTATCTTTCTTACATTTCGGCTTTTCCACTCTACCCAGTGCCTCTTTCTTTTGCCTCCCATATCAATGCACTTGCCTCTCAAATTGCTATTTCTACTAACTCAGATGGGCTGATGTTTTGGTCCCTATTCTTCACTATTGTTTTTATTTTTTTGTTTTGCAACCCGTGTATGAAAACCACTTTTCCCAAATTGTTAAAAAGACTTGTAGCCTCAGGCAACTCTTCTTCCATCATTATTTCTGACTCCCTGAATTCATATTGCTTTTTGTTGAATCAAGAAGTTTAATCTACTAATCTTTATTATGCCACCTGTTTACTACTGAGGACATAATAGTCAATTGTGCATCAACACCTGTAATTTTCTATTAATTTTCTCACCTCTGGCCATGTTGTCACTCTGTCTCTGACTTGCAGTTTACTCCTGGCAGACCCTAAAATTTTTGTACTAATGCATTAACTAGTAAATGCATGTCTGTAGAGGATACTAGGTCTACTGCTAAATCAAAGCTGTCTATAAACTCTCAAAGTTGTGTCTCATTTCTGTAAAATTTCTGTGGCATTAATATAAGCGCTTCTGTTAGGCTCAAATTCCCAGCAACCCTTGTTGCTTCCATTCTCTGAGACCCTTCTCCCTGCTCTATAGTATCCATTCTCAGTGCAGCTTCTGTTTCCTCTGTTTTTCCCACTTTTCGCATGCCTTCAGTAAGCATCATTCTTGTGCAACTTACTCCCTATTGGCTTCCCAGTTATGCAACTGCTGGCTGATCACTTGTTTGCCAGCTTTTATTCTACTACTCCCACGATTTCTCACACCACCCTTGCGATCCCGGCTGATTAACTCCAACTGCTCACATTTACATTAACAACTCTATGCCAATTTCTTACATCTGCTGCCAAATTTCTCTATTATCGGGGACTTCAACCCCAGATCTGACACCACTTGTTCTATACTGTTGCGGCCCTATTCATCTTAGGAATGTAGGATGTCACCTATTCAGCAGAAATTGTACAAGCTTGACCCCTAGCCCTGCAGCTTAGTAAGATAGGCAGGGAGCCACAAGGGTAGAGTAAAATAGTCAACCTGTAGCTACGAGCAATTTACTGGCAGCCTTGCTTCGAAAGGGTGTTCAGCTATAACCGCATGAAATAAGATTCTACATACAAAAGGGAAGTGACACAGTAGATTTGCTTAATTTTGATGGCAGCGGAGGGAGTGTCGAGTGCCAGCCTGCTGGTAATCCCTTAGTGCTTGACTGAGTTGGTGTTTATACTGATGGGGCACTAACCCCGGTGGAAAGGATACTCTAAAAAGGCGTCAGAGCTGCTCTTATTACTAAATAAGTCTGCGTGCACCCTCACTTGCCTAAAAAGGCGAGAAGCCAGTGGTGATCTAAGTCTTTGCAGGGCAGCCTTTTTAGATAAAGCGCCCCTCGTATGACAATAAGGGGTACTGGTTAAATACTTGGTCTAGGCTGGCACTAGACAAATGTTTTAGTCCATGCTGATCGATTCTCACGCATAACAAACAAATCAATTCAATATATTACAAAGGACACAATTAACCAAAATTATGTAACTTCAGTATTTTCTGCTCATGTCACACTCAAATTCTTTTCTACTGTCAAAATACCGTCATGCGAACGTACAGAAAAAATAAATTCTAATGACAAACATTTTTCTTAGCCAATAAGTAATTACATAGTACATGGCATTTTACCTAAAGAGGATATCCCCTGCATAAGCATAGACACGTAAAGGATCAATTGAAGTGAGAACAACATATACACCAATGTCAAACTTGTACCCATCAACAAGCAGTGGATTGCCAATATATTCTTGCACAAAACTCTCTGCATCATTCAAATCAATTTGTTCCACAGAACGGATCACAATACCACGATGCTGATTGTGTTTTTGCACAAACAATGCCCCAGGTTTTGTTTTGATCTGTAACAAATAAGCTGAAATATAAAATCACAAATTTAAATTGTACACGTAATTTGGGTTTGCCATTTTGAACATTCAGTTGCTCACTAAAAAAGATACAATTATTAACAATGTTTTAGTGTAGTTGTGATACTTCAAATTGTGTGCATAATCAAGCAATACTGTTTACAGTAATATTATTCAATCACTCACATACTGGAGGAACTTCTCTTTGTCAGCAGGCAGTCTGAAAGCTTTTGGCACATGAGGCAGATCTGATACAGCCAGGTCAACTTTATTTGTGATATATCCTGAGCCTGGAAAATGGTTCACCTGCAACATTATGAATTATGGCAACTTCTATAATAAACTCATTAGAGGAAACAATGGATGCATACCTAGCTATATAAATTCATATCTGTGTCATCCTCTCATATGTGTACCAGCCAAACAGTGCATTTTCCTGTCATAAAATAATAATGTATAATTCCAATACTATACTGTTACATACTATTAAATACTATTGCTTTTGCAAATACTATTTCCGAGCAATTTCATAACTGCAGATGCTAGACATACTAAAATACTTACATTTAAAAGTAATAATAAACAGATGTTGCCTCAATATTCTGCCATATGAGTGGAATAATTAGGTACAAACTGCCACTAGACTGTTCAAATGTACATGGAAAGGAATTCATTAGCTGTTAAACTATTAGACAGTTCAAGTGAACATGATGATGAAAAGTCATAAACAGTCCAACACCTTTGTCTGGAACATTCCAACATAGGCCCACTTCTAATTATGATGGGGTTGGGACTGTGCCTTTTCAGGTTGGATGTTGTCAGTGAGAGAGTAAAAACAGATTACCAATTGGGATACTCATAACAGAAACACGGTGGGAGAAATTATAATTCCAAAGAAAAATCTGAATCAGATAAATAAAAGTGGAAGTCAAAATGAAGAAGATTATTTATTTATCATAAGGCATTTCCAAATGTAATAAAGTGAATTTGTATGGTCTTTCAACCTGGCGACAGAGTTTCAATATGCCACACTTTCCACATCTGTCATAGTTAAACAGTTTAATATGGAATTCGAAGCATGGAACGTCCTGGGATAGCTCATATAATAAAACATAACTTAAAAATCCCAGCCCCACCGGGATTTGAACCAAAGACCTCGTCAGTATAGAGAACAGTTGTGCCAACTTTGCGACAAAAAAGAATTTTTGAATATTTTGGGCTATTTAAATGATCAATGCCCGATACTTTGACGGAATGTATTTCGGAAATGAGGAGATATTTCAGAGAAAGGTTTGATAAATGAAAGTTAAGCACCAGTACAGTGAAAAAGAAAAGAAATTCAAAGAACAGGAAAAAAGTTTACTCCTAAATAAAAAAAAAAAGGAAAAGCACAAATCCTACATAACATAACAGGGAGGTATGACGGTATCCATCAAAAGTCATTAGTGAAAATCCTTAATGAATTGGCTTACATCAAAAAATCATCAGCCTCATGAGAATCACTCTTAATAATACCAAACTGGATTTCAACAAGGGGATGAACTCTCACCATCACTATTTAAATGTGCACTGGAGAAAGGAATGCAGATGTGGAATAAGAAATGCCAACCAAATATCAGGATTGGTAAAAATTAAACTTGATTGTCTAGCATTCACAGATGATCTGGAGTTACTTATAAATAGTGTACAAAAAGGAAATTTCAAACAGAAGATCTCAAAGAAAAAGAAATTAACTAGAAATTTTGTTTGACAAAACGGAAATGCTGCCAAACTTCAAGGTCAATATGCCAAACTTCAAGGTCAATATGCCAAACTTCAAGGTCAATATGCCAAACTATAAGGCCAACATGCCAAACTATACTTATAAAATGCAAGTTTTGGTTATATTGTAGCTGTGTTATGAGGTGACATCAGACTATGATGTTGCACTATGACGTCATGCTTTTCGTCTTTGTTGTCCAGCTTACGAACACATGATGTTCTAGGTTATGCACGTTATTTAATAACATTTCTATTTATCTAAGCATCCACTACTAAATTAACTGTCAGAAACTGAAAGAAAAGTACGTATTCTGCTTAAATTGACATAATAATTATTAGTTGCTTAATTTTTTTAATATTCATTTGTAGTAAAAGTAATCATTAAAATATTTGGCAATAGATACGTAAGGTAAAAACTTTACTTCTTGATTGGAAATGTTAAAGGCAGTTTTGATTAGATTGTTATTACAGTCAAAACCTGATGTTACAGCAGAGAGCATGAGTGAATTAATTTATTTTTAAATAATTTAAATTGTTTTAATTTATGTCATTTTACTCCATTTGACCATGATCTATACAGTCTAGACTACAATTAAACCTAATATTAGGCGGCATGACATAAGTTGTTAAGATTAATTTTTAGTTTCCTTTACTTTCAGTAATGACAGATTTCAGTTGCCATTCAAACATAATATCGATCTGACTCACGGATCACAAAAAAGAATGACATAAGAACCCAAGAAGATTTTTGATCAAGTTTATATCGTGATGAATTATTGTCACTAAAATGTGATACAGTACATATATTAATACGCGTGTGATTAAAGTATTTTTTTTCTGGTGGCAAGTTTAGCGTAGTATGTGGTTAGTTTGAAATGCAACCTAGACCAGGATGGCAACAGAAACCTTTTACTACAGTGCAAGGCACTAGGAATTATACTGAGCTTTATTTTATAACAATTCTATTTAGTTAAGCAATTGATAAGAAATGAATTTCCAGAACACTGAAAGAAAAGTGTGCATTTCATTTAATTTGCCATATTCATTATCAGTTGCTGTTTTTACTGAAATCATTACTTGGTTTGAATGAAAGAAGTTTCAAATTGATCTTGATCTATGCTGCCTAAACCACAATTAAAACTATTATTACATGACATCATGTAATTTGTTAAGATTTATTTTTAGTATCCTTCATTTTCACTGGGTCATTATTTCAGCTGCATGTAAGCTGTGTCAGGCATTAAAACATCGAACTTCATCACAGATAATATAGTTTATATAGTAATGCCTGATGACATTGACATGCAATAGAGGGAATGTATTAATTCCTGCGTGAATGAAGCTTTGATTTTCTATTAGCAATATTTGCAGAGATTGTGGTTAGGCTGAAATGCAACCTTGACCAAGTTGACAGCCAAAACTTTTTGCTACAGCACAAGGTATGAGAAATTACATTGACCTTTATTTCATAACAATTCTATTTAGGTAAGCAACTGCAAAGAAATTAATTGCCAGAACACTCCGGTTAACCCGCAATTTTTAATGGGCTTCGAGGCTAATCATATAATAATAGACAAATTAACACTATAGAGAAATTCAACTACTTGGGAAGATTATAACCTGGAACTTAAATCAGAAAGCATGATAGAAAACAGAAATACTAATCTGATTCACGCACAATGTATGATCTGGCCAAGCTCAAGAACAAATCTATCACAATAAACGTCGTTAAACATTACTACTAAATCAGAAGGCACCAAACGCCATCAAAATGTTATTCAATTGGAATACCGAATCAACAACAGAAAAACTATGAAAACGGACAGAAGAATCACTAGAACAGTTATCAACAAAAAAAACACCAAATAATGGAGATTTTTGACAAATGGAATGGTATACTGAGAAATTGAATACATAATAGACACAATTTAAAAAAAGGAGATTAATTATTCCCATATTTTTAGCAAAATAAAACTCAGAAAAAATGATTCTTAAGACATCCGCGGCTATTCTGAAGAAGGCTGGAGTATAACAGCCGAAAGCTTAGATAATCCAATAAACGACGCGGCATAGTCCGTAAACCTATAAATAATGTAAGAACAAATGGTTCATAGAGGATCAGAATGATATACAAGAGTTACTACAACAATAAAAGAGGATGAAAACAGGGAAGAGAAGAAGATTTTGAGGAAGGGAGTCAAACTAAAAACATTTCAACGAAAACAAAACACTATAAATGGCAAAGAGATGGCTTTCAGATCATAAAAGAATTGAAGTTTTGGGAGCAGAAGAGGAAAGCCAAATCTCCAGCTAATACTCTGAAGACTTAAAGAGTACATGGACAGAATTAAGTGCTTCAATTTGGTTGTAAAATATGTAAACCTATATTACTACTCATTTGTAAGCACGCAGCACTTGTCTGAGAGGTATGAATCAGTATCAGTACTGCATCAATTTGGATGGTGTTTTCAAATTCTGCGGTAATAGCTAATGATTCAATATGTACCGAGGAAAGGAGCAAGTAACCAAAATCATTTCTAGATGGAAAAATTATGGGAAACAGATCACATGTATTTCAGTGGGCACTTTCAACAAAAACTGACAAAAGATCACACTACTTTCCTTGGGATTTTGTTTCATTTCTTGGGATTATGTTTCATTTCTTGACATCAGCTATGTATTCATTCAGTTCTCCAAAATGTAAAACATTAAAATTGTTAAAATATATTATATAATCATAATAAACACAAGAAATATTAAATTACATAAACATCTTTGTACTTCAAAAACCTCCAAAGATTATGCTGCTATGCATTACACTTCACATTGTTATGTTATTCTCTAGTTTCTGTAATACGGCAAGTGAAAATAAATGGAATACATTAATCAAACTACTACTTCATAGATTCACTTCAGACAGTATAACTTAATTGTGGATTTAAGGTAAACATATTTGTCCTTAGTGTAGAGATGTTCAGACACAGTAATTATAGCTCTATGCTGTTAACAATGCAAGACAGATATTACACCAAGCAATATTTTTTGCCCATAATTGTGAATTAAGCATAAACTTGTCAAACAATAAGCCTGTGTTGGGCGAGGGGGTTGATGAACAGATTGTTTGAAGCTCTGACCGTTACTGATACAGTTTACAACACTACCTGAATCGGATTCGTAAGTTGCAGGGTTTCCTGAAAATCGGTCACCAAGATAATAACTTCAACCATAACAGTTAACAGATAGGAGGTTGCACATTCAAACAAAAAAGGCACTTTATCTAAAACAGCATATACTGAAAAGCTTTTGTTGATGAACTGGTATCAGCTATAAGCCTAAGGAAAGGCATCTGACAAACACATCCGTTGAAGAAGACAGCAGGTAGATCCAACTAACTCACTTAACTTCACACCTCCGATGAAGTTTTCCCAACTCTCCCAAAGGATAGAGAAAACCATTTAAAGTCAGTTCATGGTAATATTCGATGTAGCTCACTATTGACTGCTGAATGTTCGATGATGGTGTTGCTTTGTATAAAAATGTTATACGTCCCAAACACTAGCCAAATTCTATCACTCATATGGTAAATACTTCCAACTCCTTATGGTGAATGGCATCAAGTACTGCTGAAGACTTCTTCCTCGACGACAAGATAGCTGCCTTTTTATAAGAAAAATGAGGTGGGAAAATTTCCTCAGCTTCCTAAGTTGCTGCTATTTGTCTGAAATTTTGACATGATAAAGTCCTGATTTTCCTGTTTCTTTTTACTTATGACAACTTTTATTTAAACCGCATAGTTTTTCCTCGAGAAGTTCTATTTCTGTTTTCTACTAATATCTTCTAACATACTTACCCCTCCATCAAGATTTTTAGATAGTACTTGTTGAAATTTTCACTATCTTTTGGTGTCTGTTAAGGGGCGTCTACACGAGCATCATTTTTACGGCAATGTGTTGCCGGCAAGTATTACGTCTGAGTGGCCGCAATGTTGCGGCAATATGGACGTGTGGCCGGGCAATGCAGCCGAGTTTCCAGGAAAAACGTCCCCATTGTTTACGGTATTTCTGTGTGATGTTGAGTGTGGCCGGCATGTTGACGGTGATACCGCTCGCCGGCCGAACATTCATGGCAACTTCTCTTCGTGTGTTGGAGTCTGATGCAAATATAAGCTCTTTGCACATGTTTTTTTACCAGTTCTTTGATAAAATCCGTGTCGAAATGAATAACTGGTCAACCGTAAAGACCTTAAATTTTATAAATGAAATATACTTACACCCAGATTTGTGGGATGTCGAAGCATCCATTTACAAAGACCGAGAAAGGAGGAAAGACAGTTTGAACTACATTGCCACAAAGTTTGATATTTCCAATGATGAAGCATACAAAAAATTTAAAAGTTTGAGAACATACGCCGAGAACGAGTTAAGGTAAAGAAAAAACAAAAGTGGTAACGCAGGTGATATGGACGCATCCATTCCCTTTTCTTTCTACTTTCATTTTGCAAGATAACATATGCAGTAGCCACAATTACTTCGTCCTCTGCCATGATGCTGACTGCCGAACACACAATGCGTGTAAACGGGAAATGTTGAGCAATAATAAAGTGCATTAAGTGCCTGGCAATAGTGGAGCCACACATTGCTGGGCCATATATTGAGCATCTATTGCCGGATATGTTGCCGGGCAACTATTGCGTAATAAATGCCATAATTTTGCCAGAAAAAAATGCTTGTGTACATGCCCCTTTACATTACTATACCGATCTGGGCTGAAAGTAATCTTATCTTCTTTATATATAAAAATCAATGTTTGTTTGTTCGTCTTCTATGCATTCCTAAACCATTTATCAGATTGCAATGAAACTTTGGAGAGTTTTCGAGTGTGCGTCTGCGAAGGTTCCTGTGAAAAAAAATTTCCAAAAAGTCACCCCCTATTCCCCATAACACCCCATAATTTAGGCAAAACCACATTTTTTATCCGATTTAGATAGGAATTTGTACACTTAGACTTTAAAACAAACAGAAAAATACTGCCAACATATGGTTTCCGAATATTCATCCCCTCTCCCCCTTTCCAAACCCATTACGTTTTTACCCCATAATTTAGGCAAACCACATTTTTTATCCGATTTAGATAAGAATTTGTACACTTATACTTTAAAACAAACAGAAAAATACTGCATACGTATGGTTTCCGAATATTCATCCCCTCTCCCCCTTTCCAACCCCATTACGTGTTTACCCCATAATTTAGGCAAACCACATTTTTTATCCGATTTAGATAAGAATTTGTACACTTATACTTTAAAACAAACAGAAAAATACTGCCTACGTATGGTTTCCGAATATTCATCCCCACTCCCCCTTTCCAACCCCATTACGTTTTTATCCCATAATTTAGGCAAACCACATTTTTTATCCGATTTAGATAAGAATTTGTACACTTATACTTTAAAACAAACAGAAAAATACTGCCTGCGTATGGTTTCCGAATATTCATCCCCACTCCCCCTTTCCAACCCCATTACGTTTTTATCCCATAATTTAGGCAAACCACATTTTTTATCCGATTTAGATAAGAATTTGTACACTTATACTTTAAAACAAACAGAAAAATACTGCCAACATATGGTTTCTGAATATTCATCCCCTCTCCCCCTTTCCACTCCCATTACGTTTTTACCCCATAATTTAGGCAAACAACATTTTTTATCCGATTTAGATAAGAATTTGTACACTTATACTTTAAAACAAACAGAAAAATACTGCATACGTATGGTTTCCGAATATTCATCCCCTCTCCCCCTTTCCAACCCCATTACGTGTTTACCCCATAATTTAGGCAAACCACATTTTTTATCCGATTTAGATAAGAATTTGTACACTTATACTTTAAAACAAACAGAAAAATACTGCCTACGTATGGTTTCCGAATATTCATCCCCACTCCCCCTTTCCAACCCCATTACGTTTTTATCCCATAATTTAGGCAAACCACATTTTTTATCCGATTTAGATAAGAATTTGTACACTTATACTTTAAAACAAACAGAAAAATACTGCCAACATATGGTTTCTGAATATTCATCCCCTCTCCCCCTTTCCACTCCCATTACGTTTTTACCCCATAATTTAGGCAAACAACATTTTTTATCCGATTTAGATAAGAATTTGTACACTTATACTTTAAAACAAACAGAAAAATACTGCCTACGTATGGTTTCCGAACATTCATCCCCTCTCCCCCTTTCCACCCCCATTACGTTTTTACGCCATAATTTAGGAAAACCACATTTTTTATCCGATTTAGATAAGAATTTGTACACTTATACTTTAAAACAAACAGAAAAATACTGCTTACGAATGGTTTCAGAATATTCATCCCCTCTCCTCCTTTCCAACCCCATTACGTGTTTACCCCATAATTTAGGCAAACCACATTTTTTATCCGCCTTAGATAAGAATTTGTACACTTATACTTTAAAACAAACAGAAAAATACTGCCTACGTATGGTTTCCGAATATTCATCCCCTCTCCCCCTTTCAAACCTCATTACGTTTTTTACCCCATAATTTAGGCAAACCACATTTTTAAGATAAGAATTTGTACACTTATACTTTAAAACAAACAGAAAAATACTGCCAACATATGGTTTCCGAATATTCATCCCCTCTCCCCCTTTCCACCCCCATTACGTTTTTACCCCATAATTTAGGCAAACAACATTTTTTATCCGATTTAGATAAGAATTTGTACACTTATACTTTAAAACAAACAGAAAAATACTGCCTACGTATGGTTTCCGAATATTCATCCCCTCTCCCCCTTCCTTTCCACCCCCATTACGTTTTTACGCCATAATTTAGGAAAACCACATTTTTTATCCGATTTAGATAAGAATTTGTACACTTATACTTTAAAACAAACAGAAAAATACTGCTTAAGAATGGTTTCCGAATATTCATCCCCTCTCCTCCTTTCCAACCCCATTACGTGTTTACCCCATAATTTAGGCAAACCACATTTTTTATCCGCCTTAGATAAGAATTTGTACACTTATACTTTAAAACAAACAGAAAAATACTGCCTACGTATGGTTTCCGAATATTCATCTCCTCTCCCCCTTTCCAACCCCATTACGTTTTTAACCCATAATTTAGGCAAACCACATTTTTTATTCGATTTAGATAAGAATTTGTACACTTATACTTTAAAACAAACAGAAAAATACTGCCTACATATGGTTTCCGAATATTCATCCCCTCTCCCCCTTTCCAATCCCATTACGTGTTTACCCCATAATTTAGGTAAACCACATTTTTTACCCGATTTAGATAACAATTTGTACACTTATACTTTGAAACAAACAGAAAAATACTGCCTGCATATGTTTTCTAAAGCGCATCCCCTCTCACCCTTTCCAACTGAAAATGAATGAAACAGCATTTTAAAATTTATATGTAAATATTTTTTCATTTAATCTATGTGCCTACTGAAGTCCAGCAATAGTGAAACATTGCCGGGTCAGCTAGTCTTATATATAAAAATCAATGTTTGTGGGTTTGTTCGTCTTCTATGCATTCCTATACCATTTATCAGATTGCAATGAAACTTTGGAGAGTTGGAAGGCTCCTGTGAAAAAAAAAATTCCAAAAGGTCACCCCCTATTCCCCATAATTTAGGCAAAACCACATTTTTTATCCGATTTAGATAGGAATTTATATACTTATACTTTAAAACAAACATAAAAATACTGCCTACATACGGTTTCCGAATATTAAACCCCTCGCCCCCTTTCCACCCCCATAAGTTTTTCACTACATAATTTAGGCAATACCACATTTTTTATCCGATTTAGATAGGAATTTGTACACTAAGGACTCAGTCTTTTTTAGGCCAAACGTCAAGAGTAGGTAGAGTTATTTAAGAAATGTACATAATGATATTACAGTCAAAAATAAAGAATGTTAGTCTAAAATAGCTTTGTTCCATCAGAACATTAGGGGTATCTCAAGCAAACTTGATGAGTTAATAATATCTATAGAAGAAACCCAAAAATCATTGAATATTAACATAAATATTGTATGTCTGACAGAACATCATCTGAAGAATTCTGAAATATGTCTCCTCCCATTTGTTGGATATAGATTAGCTTCATGTTATTGCAGGTCAGAGATGAGAATGGGTGGTGCAGCAATATATGTAACAGAAAATACTGAAACAAAATCATTAGATGTAAGTAAATACTGTATAGAACAAGATTTTGAATGTTGTGCAACACAGTTAGAATTAGAAAACAAATATCTTAGTGCTGACAGTTTATAGGGCTCCCACAGGAGACTTCAGTAAATTTTGTAATAAACTTGAAGCGGTTCTACTAAATTTATCACGAACTAAAAGGGAAATTATCCTCTGTGGAGACTTCAACATAAATTTTGCTGTAGAATGTAACCAGACAGATTATCTTCTAGGAATGCTTAGATCATTCAATCTCTATCAAACTGTAAATTTCCCAACTAGAATACAAAAAGATAGTAGTACCATTATTGATAACATTTTTGTAGAACACAATAAATTAGAAATAAATGGAACAATTCCAATGGAAAATGGTTTGTCAGACCATAATGCTCAAATAATTACTTTGGATATTGTGGGAAATGAAAATAACAAAAAGAAAGGATTTGTCAGAGTTAGGCCATTAAAGAACAATTCAATAAAAACATTAAATGATGAACTTCTCAATGAGGACTGGAGCACTGTTTATAAATTAAAAGGGGTAAATAATAAATTCAATTACTTTCACCAAAGGTTTTTGGAAATTTACGAAAGGTGTCTCCCTACAAAACTAGCTCCAACTGGTCAAAAATGAGTAAACAAAAATTGGGTTACAGTTGGTATCAAAACATCTTGCAAACATAAAAGGGAATTGTATGTAAAAGTTAGGAATACTGATAATATGCTTCTCAGACAACATTACAAAACTTACTGTAGAATTTTAACCAAAGTAGTAAAAGAAGCTAAACGTTTGGCCATAAACGATGAGATTAGTAGTTCAGATAATAAGATAAAAAGTGTCTGGAACATTATTAAAAGAGAAACAACTGTATCATCCCTTGAACATAAACCTATATCTATAAGCATTAATGATAAACTTGTAAATGACCCCTCGTATGTAGGAAGGGCTTTCAATAAATACTTCTTAACAGTTGCTGAAAAAATAAAAGGAAAATGTATTGGGAATATGGATGCTATAGAAATACTTAAATCCTTGTCACCAAAAGCAGCACCTATGTCTCTATTTCCCACCAGTAAAAATGAAATTGAAAAAATTATTAAATCCCTCAAAAATAAAAATTCATTTGGTTATGATGAGGTTTCAACCCATGTAATGAAACAATGTAACACCAGCATTAGTAGAGTTATTAGTCACATTTGTAATAGTTCTTTTGAAGAAGGTATCTTCCCTGACTCACTCAAGAAGTCAATAATCAAACCGCTTTATAAAAAGGGTGATACCTCAAAGATTGAGAATTACAGACCAATATCACTTCTACCAGCATTTTCAAAAATCTTTGAAAAAGCAATGTACAGAAGGGTGTATGCACATCTACAAAAGAATGACCTACTCAGTAAAGTACAATTTGGTTTTAGACAAGGCGTTTCAACAGATTCAGCAATTTTTGCTTTTGTAAACAACATACTGGAATCAATGCATAAAAAACTAAATTCCCTAGGTATATTCTGTGATCTTGCTAAGGCTTTTGACTGTGTTGATCATGATATTCTACTAGGTAAATTAGATCACTATGGAGTTAGTGGTAAGCCAGGACTTTGGTTTAAATCATACCTGGAAAATAGAAAGCAATGTGTATCACTGAAAGATGCTAATACAGGAGATGTTATAAACTCAGAATGGGGTATAGTTAAATGTGGTGTGCCTCAGGGTTCAATTCTTGGCCCTCTGCTGTTCTTAATCTATATAAATGATCTTCCACATATACTAGGTGATAACGAACACATAGTGCTCTTTGCAGATGATACTAGCATATCGTTGAAAGATCCATCAGCACAAAACCTCGAAAACATAGCAAATGATGCTATAAAGAAAATTAATAGGTGGTTTAATGCCAACAAACTAATACTTAATGTAGAAAAGACACAGTTACTTCAGTTTGTTACAAAAAATAAAACAAAGGACAGCTATAATGTGATATCAGAAGGGAAAACAATCAATGAAAGCAGTTTCACAAAATTCCTGGGTGTATATATAGATAACAAATTGAACTGGAAACAACATATTCAACAACTTCTTAAAAAACTGAATTCTGCAACATTCTCACTGAGGGTAATATCTAGAATAGCTAATATAGAAACCAGAAAGTTAGTATATTTTGCATATTTTCATTCCCTGCTCACTTATGGCATCTCATTTTGGGGAAACTCGTCACAAGCACAAAGGGTATTTAAATTACAAAAACGTGCTATAAGAACTATTTGTGGAGCAAACCCATGGACGTCGTGCAGAAATCTGTTTAAAAACCTGGGTGTTCTGACCATGCCAACACAGTATGTATACTCTGTATTATCATTTGTAGTGGAAAATCCTGAACACTTCAATCTTAATGCTGACATACATAGCCATAATACTAGGAATAAATATAATATTCACAAGGATTACAAATCACTGTCAATTGTACAGAGAGGGTTAACATTTACTGGAGCTTCCTTATTCAATGTCTTACCAACAGAAATTAAATGTTACCTACAAAAACCCAACTACTTTAAGTCCAAACTGAAAGAGTTTCTGCTTCAGAACCCATTTTACTCTGTGAAAGAATTTTCTTCTTGGAATTTGGTAACTAAGAATGACTGATAAAATAGTGTATATGGTGTATGGAAGGGGAAGGTGACAAAGTTGTCCACAATTACTAAAATGATATATGGTTTTTCTTTCTGTTGAAACTTTTGACAATTTAAGTAATTATTGTGTTTACAAAATTCCACTCATATATAGTAACTAACATGGGATAGCATGCATTCAAAAACTGCTGTGAAAAATTCATACTAACAGGTTGTTAAGTAATTGACTGCTTATGAGTTGTTGGTAATATAATTGATATTGTTAATAAGTGTGTGTACTGTTCCACATAAATAGCAACTAACATGATATAATATGTAGTCGCAAATTACAGTGAAACTTATCATGGTTACTGGTTGTAAGAAAATAACTGATTATTAGATGCTGGTAACAAGTGTATACACTGTTCCACATAATAAGTATTAATTAACTCGGGATTGTATTTGTAGATAACAGGAGATATTGGTTATACTAATGGGTTGTAGCTAACTTGCTGTCAATATATAATAACATCAATTATATAGTAATATTGACATTACAAAAAAGTGTATGTACTGTTCCACATCCCCGAGATTATTCTCACATGGGATCAAAGTGAACATATCTATCTATCTATCTATCTATCTATAGTTTAAAAAAGAGAGAGAAATACTGTACACTTTAATTTCACAAAAACACAATCCCGCTCCTCTCTTTCCACCACCTTAATTACCCCCTCTTCCCCATAACACCCCATAATTTAAAGAAACCCGCAAACCGTTCGTCCGATTACGGTGAAGCTTTGGTGAGTTGTTGACGGGATGACAAAATAAATAATTAAAAAACCCACCCCTCCTCCCCATAATTTTGACAAAACCACATATTTCATCAGATTTCAATGGGAATTTGCACACTTATACTTTGACACAAACAGAAAAATACTGCCTGCATATGTTCTCCAAAGCGCATCCCCTCTCAGCCTTTCCAACTGAAAATGAATGAAACAGCGGTTTAAAATTTATATGTAAATATTTTTTCATTTAATCTATGTGCCTACTCAAGTCCAGCAATAGTGAAGCATTGCCGGGTCAGCTAGTCTTATATATAAAAATCAATGTTTGTGGGTTTGTTCGTCTTCTATGCATTCCTATACCATTTATCAGATAGCGATGAAACTTTGGAGAGTTTTCGAGTGAGCGTCTGCGAAGGTTCCTGTGAAAAAAAAATTCCAAAAAGTCACCCCCTATTCCCCATAACACCGCATAATTTAGGTAAAACCACATTTTTTATCCGATTTAGACAGGAATTTGGACACTTATACTTTAAAACAAACAGAAAAATACTGCCTACGTATGGTTTCCGAATATCCAGCCCCTCTCCCCCTTTCCAACCCCATTACGTTTTCACCTCATAATTTAGGCAAACCACATATTTTATCCGATTTCGATAAGAATTTGTACACTTGTACTTTAAAAAAGAGAGAGAAATACTGTACACATTAATTTCACAAAAACACAATCCCTCTCCTCTCTTTCCACCACCTTAATTACCCCCTCTTCCCCATAACACCCCATAATTTAAAGAAACCCGCAAACCGTTCGTACGATTACAGTGAAGCTTTGGTGAGTTGTCGACGGGATGATAGAGAAGGTTCCTGTCAAAAAAAAAAATTAAAAAGCCCACCCCTCCTCCCCATAATTTAGACAAAACCACATATTTCATCAGATTTCAATGGGAATTTGCACAAACAGAAAAATACTGCCTGCATATGTTTTCCAAAGCGCATCCCCTCTCACCCTTTCTAACTGAAAGTGAATGAAACAGCAGTTTAAAATTTATATGTAAATATTTTTTCATTTAATCTATGTGCCTTCTCAAGTCCAGCAATAGTGAAGCATTGCTGGGTAAGCTAGTCTATTATAAATTAACCGAAATTAAGCCTTACATTTTCCACCAGCGTGACGGCAGACAAACTTTTAAAATTAATATCTGGCTAACTCCTTTTTATTTCAGGCTGCTATTTACATATGTTACTAGGGAAAATTTGTTCTAAATTTTGAGGCCTCATTTACTTCCCAACAGTGCTTCCCTCAAATTTTAATTTCTCTCCATGACATAAGCACCTAAAAGAGGGAAAACAAGAAAATGCTTTTTCCATTGAACTTCAAAAAACCTATTTTTCTACCCTAATTTTTTTATTTTCACACATAACTGTTATTATATTCTTAATCCCTGGAATTTTCTTGATTTCTATTCTGCTACCTATTACATTAAATATTTTGATTTTCTTTATAGTACTGAGAACCATACTTAGAATTTACTCAACTACTTATTTTTTTATTGAGAATGTGCTGACAACAATCTGTGATATTAAAATTTGGAATAGGTCTTTCCATTAATTGATAATTTTAAATTTTGTACTTCACTTCATCCAATCACGTGTAATAATACAATATAAAATTGAAATATCTCTTTTAACAAAATTTTAAACCTATACATATAACACATCAAAATACTCTTAATTTAATTCTTTCTTAGTGGAAATGAATGAAGCAAAATCCCTTGACATTAGAGTTACGACTTTCTAAAACTTATGTTTCCCTATGAGAATGATTAGAAATCATATTGAAAAGTGCTTTATTACTAAGAAACTGTTTATAAAAGTTATTTACTATAAAAATTGTATGTGATAGACTCCCTTCTAAGTTTTGGGTGAGATTGCTGATATATGACAAACTGTATTAGCAATATTAATTTTCATTGATGCTATTAAGTGGAGATAAGTTGAAATGTAGCCTTGTCACTGTAAAACTTAACCATATTCACACAAATTCTGATGGTAGTCCCATAAAGAGTACCACCTCAGATAGAACTGTCTTTTTGGTATGAAAATTTGTACACGTTCCTTGGGTGATATCATTTAACAATATTTGACATTATAACCATCAAATATATTCTAAAAGGGAAATTCTACAATAACCATGGTGCTGCAATTTGTTGATGGATTGTTAGGCAATGCGATGAAAAAAATAAAGAATAAATGTTTTTGATATCTCGTTTAGTTCTCAAGATATCATACCTCAAACGTGAGGTTAAATTAGGTCCGGCAGGGACTAGAAATTTTTTTTAGGAAATTCTCACAGTGAACTACATGGTGGACATGCACAAGAGGTGTTTTTTTCCTACCTTGCAGTTATGGTTAGGTAGAATTATACCAAATGTACCAAAGCAAAAAAGTTACCAAAAGTACAAGGAACTATACCTAGCACTGAATTTTTAGGTTTGTTGTCTCAAAAACTAGTGAAATACGAAAAAAATATTCTTTACTTTCGATTTGGTTCATCAGGCTACATAAGAACCTATCATCAAATTATGGCAACCACTAACAGAGTAAAATCATTTGAAATGTGGGAAGTTCTGTAGAAGTTGTTATGCAAGAAATCTGTATCGCTACCTTTTTATGATTCTTGTAGCTGTTTCTCAAGCTTCATTTCTCAGGGGGGGGGGGGGGGAAACTGCATTCCACATTTTTGTGACATCTAGGGGAGAATTATTGGCACACAAACATTTTTTAACCGTATAACATTAAACGATGATAGCTTACATGTTGCACCAAGGATTAATTGTTGTACTGTTTACGACAACGTTAATAATCTAATGCATTTTGCATGGCAGCAAACTTCTTACAACAAAGCCAATTACAATAACAAGCAGCATCAGTACATTCTGGTCCAGGCTGCATTTCAACTACGAACAGTTTATACAAAATAAAAATGTTTTTTATTGTAATGTTTGCTTTCCATTTTAGTAGCAAAATAAAATCTTTAATTGTGGGTGCTGAGTCTACCCAAACGTATTTCACTATGAAGATCACTCAATCTGAATGGATTGGCTTCATAGAATTTTGATTTTTATAATCAGGAAACATTTCCATTTGCCATCGTTAACTCAATCTTAACCATAGTCTTCAACTCCACAAAACTGTAATATTTCTTGCCTCCCCATGATATTATTTGGTACAAGAAAACAAAGAGTAAATCTTTTCTGCACACCAAGGGCCAGGCACACGAAGCAGTCAGCGAATGCTAGTAAATAATAACAATGATGAAACTAAGGAAAATGGATGCAGCTTCTAAGTGATATAAATAATGAGACACTGATAAGAAGGGAATGCGGGTCTACCACAGATTGCGAATCCACAACATTTCTCCCCACTGACTAATGATGTTATAACGGAGGTACACCTCAAGACGTATTATTTTCAAGAAATAATTTGGTTGTAATACACCTTGGACTAGCATGAAACTGCTAAAACCACTAAAACTTTTTCAGAAAGTATTTCAAGTAGTGTATTGTGTTTGACTACTTGTGGAATCACAATATCCAATAATCCCATGAAATGCAGTAGGATTACAAAACAGCCAGACAATATGAAACTATTAAAACAACTAAAAAAGGAACAGATAGTAGTACCCAGGGAAGCTGTGGCACAAATACTGTGGCTGGAGAGAATCAATTGAATGATGCATCTAGAAATATCCAGTGTTACATTAGCAAACTCACAGGAAATGAAGGTATTCAGACAACTATGGATAATGTTTGGGGAAAAGATACCAAAGATGAAAAATGCGGAGATATTACGCATGTAGTACAGGGCTTGTCAAAATGATTGCAGCCATTTCACAATTTTTCTTTTGGCTGTCCTGTTGTAGGTATGCTAATGGGGTTTGCAGTTATAAGACAGGTGGCTCTCCAAGTTTCCATTGCACTAAATGCAAGCTTCCTGCGGTGGTTACTAGAGCGCTAGAGAACAAGATATAGTCCAGTAACGGGGTCGTAAAAAGGAGGTCTCACAAACATTATATCACATAAAAGATTTTTTTTCTCTCTGATCTTGTATATATTGGTGAGAGTATGCAGAACCCAAGTTTTTGACCTCCGAAACTCTCGGCACAATTTTCTGTGGCCAAAAAACATCAAAATTATGGTTCTTTTTTCAGTTTTTCGTCTATAACTCCTGATTAGTCCTAACAAGAAATATTCTATTTCCAGTTTGAAAGAGGACAAAATTTCCTACGAGTTTCGTAGTACAGACTTTTTTCTAAACTCAAAACTAAACAAGCTACAGTTCTTCGAAAATCAGCCAAATTTCACACTTTTCCTAAAAGTTGGGTTTTTAGCTAATTTGCCGCTCAAAATATATAACTGATATATATGTATTTCTGTATGAAATAGTTTATATATGTATTACACTTTGATTACTGCTATAATCATATAGCATTGTTGGGCGGGAGATCCAGAAGGATTGTTTGGCCGCCAGGTGACAGTGTTTTCGTTACACCGCACAATGTGCTCCTTTGTGGCTATCTAACCTGACCAAGTAATAGTAACGGATGTAGGGAACCTACACAGCTTAAGATGGAATCCAAACCACAGAATCGTTCTGGCTTACTGTGTATTACACAGCAAGCTGTGGCAGAGGTGAAGGTAGGATCAATGGCCTTTGAAAATCACTGCTGAGACCGGGATTTCAATCTCCAGTCAGTTACCTTATGCTATTTGTACGAGTTTAAAAAAACGGGTTTTCAAAATTTAAAACAATTTTATTGCGCTAAATTTATTTACGCAGTTAAAATTAAGTCATAATAAGTCAAAAATTAGACATAAATCCATTTCTTTTCCGTTTTAATCGATTGAAACAATGTTTTCTACTTGAATTTGTTCCGTACGTCAAGGGAACAAAATTGCCTGTATATGAAGCATTTAAATCTCTTCAAATTGCAACACAAAACATAAAAAGTTTTATTGTGGACAGATGATGCCTCCTGTATAAGCCTTTGTGGCATCGTAGAGGAGACCTTGGCTCCTTTTGTACAAAATATTAAGATCCAACATGACAGTTATATTTGACGGATACCGAAGTGATGCTGCGCAAAGAGGAATAAAATCATCTGAAATATTTTATAGTTTGAAAACATCAGATACGTCAGCAGACATCATTTTCAGTGAGGAAACAAGTGTTGCAGTGACGCAGCAAATGAGTGCAGCAAGAACCGTGTAATGTTGATACTAATGGAAAAACTGAAAAAGGAGGACCGAGCGTGGTGGTGTAACAGCTAGCGTTCTGGCCTCGCATTCGGGAGGACGGCAGTTCGAATCCCCATCCGGGCATCCAGATTTGGGTTTTCCATGGTTTCCCCAAATCACTCCAGAAGAATGCCGGGATTCTTCCTTCAAAAGGCCATGGCCGAAATCCTTCCCATTCCTTGTTCCCCGTACCATCGTGACTCTAATGATCTCGACGTTGACGAGGTGTAAGCCATAAGAAAAAAAATAATAATAAAATACGCTTCACCTGAGTTTACTACGAAGATTATATCATATTCCTGCAAGAAACCTTGTACTCCACCATGCAGCGGTCACTAATCAGGACTGCACTGTTCAGCTGCTTGCAAAAATTGCTCTGGCTTGTCTCGTGGAAACGTTCCTGATATGATACCTCAAGCAAGTTGTTGCTAATACAATGGATGAATGAAACACAATTCATTGATAAGCCGGGACAATCCAAACGGAAAAGAAATTGATTTATGACCATTTTTAACTTATTATGAATTTATTATGACTTAATAAGTTTGCGCCATAACATTATGCATTCATTTTCGCTCTATTATCATCAGTAAAAGAGCGTTCTGGTAGCTCAATGGTTAAGGCGAAATCCCGATCTCAGCAGTGATTTTCAAAGGCCATTGATCCGACCTTCACCTCTGCCACAGCTTGCTGTCTAATATGCAGTAAGCCAGAACAATTCTGTGGTTTCGATTACACCTTAAGCTATAGGTTCCCTACATTCGTTACTATTACTTGGTCAGATTAGATAGCCACAAAGGAGCACATTGTGCGGCGTAACGAAAACACTGTCACCTGGCGACCGAACAGTCCTTCGGGATCTCCCGGCCAACAGTGCTTAGTGATTATTGCAATGACCATCAGTAATCAAAGTAAAGTACATATATATACTATGTCATACAGCAATACATATATATCATTTATATATACAGGGGTTTCAAGTCATTTTGAGCGGCAAAGCAGAAAAAAATTTTTTATGAAAAGTGTGAAATTTGGCTGATTTTTGAAGATCTGTAGCTCGCTTAGTATTGAGATTAGAAAAAAGATTGTAGTACTAAAGTTGTAGGAAATTTTGTCCTCTTTCAAACTGGAAATAGAATATTTCTTGCTAGGACTCATCAGGAAGGAGTTATAGATGAAAAACTGAAAAAAGTACCAAAATTTTGATGAATTTTGGCCACAGAAAATTGTGCCAAGAGTGTTGGAGGTCGAAAATTTGATTTCTGCATACTCTCACCAATATATACAAGATAAGAAAAAAAATCTTCTACATGATTTAATGCAAGCGAAAACTACCCCGTTACTGGACTAATAGCTGAAAGTGAGAAAGCGTACGTTGTTCTCGAATTTCATTCGACTCAGTCTGTGGTAACTGTTCAGCAACAGTTTAGAACAAAGTTCGACAAGGATTCCCCACATGCTAACACCATTCGGCGTTTGTAAAGGTAAAACAACAGGTCGCCCTCCTGTGTCTGAAGAAACCGCTGAACATGTGCGTGCCAATTACGTTCGTAGTCGATAGAAGTCGAGCGAGCAGGGAATTAGGTATTCCACAGAAGACCGTTTGGAGAACCTGCGGAAGCGACTTTGTATGCAGCCTTACAGGTTACAGTTGCTACAAGCACTGTCACACAACAATGAAATGCATCATTTTCAATTCTGTGCCCAATGTCTAGAACAAAACGAAACATTCGCAGAAAAACTTGTGTTTAGTAATGAGGCCACTTTTCATGTGAGTGGAAAAGTGAACAGGCACAATGTGCGCATTTGAGGGACCAAAAACCCCCACGCTTATGTGCAGCACATTCATGATTCTCCCAAAGAGAACGTGTTTTGCGCGATCTCATGAAAGAAACTTTATGGGCCTTTTTTCTTTGATGAGGTGACGATCACAGGGAAAATCTATCTGCAAATGTTGCAGAATTGGCTCATGCCACTTCTGGAAGCTGACAATGAAGATTTCATTTTCCAGCAGGACGGTGATCCACCTCATTTTTCTCTAGTTGTCCATAGTTTCCTAAACTCCAGGATTCCAAACAGATGGATTGCTCATGCTGGGGATGCTGATCGTCAGTTGATGTCATGGCCTCCTTGTTTCCCTGACCTAACCCCCCGCGACTTCTTTGTTTGGGTTTCGTAAAAGACAAAGTGTTCGTGTGACCAGTACAAGTTGATATGCCAGACCACCGGTTTCGCATCACCAATCCATTTGCTCTCATAGACAGAGAGATGCTGCATCGGGTATGGGAAAAACTCGATTACAGACTTGCGTGCAGAGTCACTATAGGTGCACATATTGAGCATATGTAGACACTCAAAAAAACTTTCACAGTTTGTTTATATATCTGTGAAATCCTGTAAGTATATGTCAAATAATAAATCTGTAGTAATTTTCTGAAATCACTGCAATCATTTTGACTAACCCTGTTTAATGAGAATTGTGACTATGTTGACTGCAAGGCTTGCCAAATGTTTCTTTCCATTTGATAAGGGGTTAATTCCGAAATATTGTGTTTTTATATTATCTCATGCTGCTTCTTCCCTCCTCCCATCAACATTGATGAGTGTTGGGTATAATTTATCTTTCCTTCCACATACATATCACCACATGACAGTTCTTTCATTCCATTGTTACCAATATCACACAACTTAATATTATTTGAATCCACACACTTCCTCTCAACCTTAGGCTGGGAAAAGTGTCATGGTGGTACAACCAGTTTATAAAGGAGGGGAGACAAATAGGGTTGAAAATTACAAGGTAATTAATTTGACCTTAACAGTAGTTGAGCTGATGCAGAGCTCTAAATAAAATCACATTAAATGTGTTTGACAAAAAAAAAAAAATGATTTGTGAATAAGCAACACAGATTCACAAGATGTTACTCATGCGGATCTAAGTAGAATACATAATAACACAACACTGAGCAGGAAAAGGCTATAAGGCAATAAAATTAAAGACTGGCTTTGACTCCGCCTGGTGTCTCACTTCTGCACTTTTAAGGCTGTAGGCCGAAATATTTATTTATTTAAACGCCAATCGGCTTTGTACATATTGAAATAAAATTTATCATCAACATACAAGCTACATAATGAATAGTGATTCACAAAAGTCTTTTAATGTTGGAGATCAGTCCAGTATAAGAACCTCCAAAGAAGTTGACGTTGGTTGCATATAGGTTAACCAGGTTTACTATCCTATGGTACGGCCCAGAAACAACATAATTTTTGTTGGGTTTTACAGCATCCAGCAGTCGCCTTGTTCGTAGGTCTACCCTGGAGCAATTAAATTGGAATTGTTCTAGTATATCTGGTGAATCAATAAGTCCATTGATGACTTTGTAGAAGAAGCATAGGTCAGTCAACTGCCTCTGACTTTGCAAGCTGTTAATCTTATAATGTTGATATACATCACACACATCTTCCATGTTTTCACGATGAAAATAGTGTAACAGAAACTTACAAAACTTGCGTTGAACTTTTTCGACACGGCTAATTTGCTGGTCTGTAAAGGGTGACCATACAATACTACCATAATCAAGTAACGGTTTGACATAGGCAGAGAAAAGTCGAAACAATGTATTAATTGGATAAAGGAAACAAAGAAACTGCCACGAGGCACTGAAAATAAGATAGGATAGGGAAAATAAACAGTTACCCGTCACTTACCACAGATGAAGGCAGGAGGGCGAGACACGTAAAAACACAAAAACAAACGAATTGCACAATATTTCGACTCACATGACTAAGACTAAAGTCAAAATATTGTGCAATTCGTTTGTTTTTGTGTTTTTACGTGTCTCGCCCTCCTGCCTTCATCTGTGGTAAGTGACGGGTAACTGTTTATTTTCCCTATCCTATCTTATTTTTAATGCTACTTCAATAAATTGCATGAAGTTATACAAAAGTTTGTTGTTATTCGGATAGAGGAAATTAAGTTTGAAGATTAAATTTCTGAATGAGTTAAAATGTGACATGTATCCCTGGCGATTGTGATCAAGACTTTAAAGAAATACGAAGTCCGGCCATAAAAAAATACAACAGAAAGTTATTTAAGAACCTACCTTCATCTCCTGGGTTTTTACAGGGCATTGGTGACCAAACAACAGTGAACCATTAGGCTACTGTAACAGACATAGTTTAGCACTAGTTGTATGCCCTAACCCCCAACAAGCAGTTAGGCTTAACATGAGGTCTGGGGTTTTCCAGGGGAGTGTGATAGGGCCTCTGTTGTTTCTCATATACATTAATGACTAGTGTGACGTAATAAGGGAGAGAAAAAAAAGACTATTTGCCAACAATGATGTTATTTATCATGAAATAAAAACCCAGGATGGCTGCACTTTGTTACTAGCCGATATTATGAAAATAATTGCATGGTGTGAAGACTAGCACTTGAAATTAAACTGCAAAAAATTCATATAAGTAAAAAAGGAGACACCATTTAACTCTGAATATACAATTAACAGAACTGTCCTTAGAATGGTAGATTCTGATAAATACCACGGTGTGAAAAATTTGTTGTGGGATGAATATACTGAAAAGGTAACAGAGAAAACAAAACATACGCTCCGATTTCTTGGTCGTAATTTAAAACAAGTGTCCACCAGAAGTTAAATCGATTGCATACAAAGCTCTGGTGAATCGCTTAGAATACTGTTGTTCTGTATGGGCCCCTCCCCCTCATAAAAGGTTAATGGCGGCATCGGAGAAAGTCCAAAGAAGAGCCACCTGTTTTGTGACAGGTATATATAGCGGGGGGAAAAGCGTAAGTATGATGTTGGAGGAGTTAGGTTGAGAAGATGTGGAACACTGAAGGCGTTGCTATCAGCAGAAGCCAATTGAAAAATTCACAACTGACCTATTTCTGGATGGCAGCAAACACATATTACTACCAGCAACATTCATATCTAGAAAATAAGATAAGAGAAATCGGGCCCAGAACCGATTCATTTCCATACTCACTTTTTCCACAAGCAATTAAGGAATGGAATAGGGAGGATTTTTCGAGCAAGAAAACTTATAATCAGACAGGATTAGGTCACAATGAACCACTCCAGCCATCCTATTCTGAATTTTCCTAGATCATTACAGGTGAATGCCGGGATGATTCTTCTAATCAGCCCATTAGCGCCTCCTGCCATATTCCGTACATCCCTTCCCATGCACAAACAGCAAATAAGTGCACTGCACCCTTCGTCACCCACATGTAGTGTATCGCAGAGTAATAATAATCCTCGTCTTGCACCCTTCTTAACTGATAGATGTCTCTCACGATTCTCTACTTATCTACTTCTCAAAAGTATTCTTCTATCTCAATATTTTACACCCAACATCTTATAACTTTGAATATCATGTCCCACCTAACATTATCAAAATACTTTTTCTAAATAAACAAATGCCATAAAAGTATCCTGGTTTTTCTTGATCTGCCCTTCAAGTATTAATCATATGGCCACAATTGCTTCTCTTGTATCACAGTTTTTCCTAAAGGCCAATTGATATTCACCTACTATCTCTTTTATACCCTTTTCATTCTTTTGTATATTAATCTGGTCAATAGTTTTGAAGCAAGTGATTGATGTTAGACTTACGGTGCAATAATTCTCAAATTTGTTGGCTTGTGTTTTCTTCTGAATTTGAAAGATGATAGTTTTATTAAAATCAGTTGGATTTTCTACTGTTTCATAACCTTAGGTTATCAGGTTGAATAAGCATTGGATTCTTCTTCTCCTAAGGATTTCAGAAGTTCTGCAGGGATCTCACCAATTCCAGCTGCCTTATTTGATTTCAAATCATTTAAAGCTCTATCAAACTCTGCCCTCAAAACAAGATCTTCTAAGTCATCAATATCGGGATCGCCTTCCTTTTCCAGTACACTATTGTCTAAGTCATCCCCATCAAACAGTTTCTCAATGTATTCCATCGGATAGCTCTATCTTCCGAGCTTAAAAGAGGTTTCCCATCGACAGCTTTAATGTTTACACATCTTTTCTTCATTTCTCAAAAACTTTGTTTCATCTTCCTATATGGCAAATCTACTTTACCTACAACCATTTCCTTTCCTAATACTTCACACTTTTCTTGCAGCCATTTCTCTATTTGCATTTCCTGTTTATTTCATTTCTAAACTGTCTGTATGGTTCCCTCCCTGCTTCATCATGACAATTTTTGTGCCTTCTCCTCCGATCCATCAGCTCCAAAATTTGTGTGATCCAGGGTTTTCGGGTGGTTTGTTCCCTAAAGCCTAATGTTTCTTTACCAGCTATCATTATTTCTCTCTTCAATGTATTCCATTCAACCTCAGTTGAGCCATTTTCAGAGTTACTTCTTAAACAAACATATACCATTTCTGCATCCCCCCCATGCTACATTATTTCAATTTACTCACATCAAGTTTGTTGTATTGCTTCTTTATTCTCTTGAATTTTAGCCTGCACCCCATAACTATCAATTATGGTCAGAGTCCTATGTCTGCTCCTGGATGTGCTTTACAGTCTAGAACTTTAATCCTGAATCTCTGTTCGGACATGATATAATCTAGCTGATATCTGCCTGTATCCCCTGATTCTCAAATAGTGTCTGCTATCACTCGCTCCTCCACCCTCCGCTAGGAGGACACTGGCAAGCAGTGGGTTCCTTATACCAGGAACTACCTGCTTTCTCGTTAACCAAAGCTTCTTGAAGTATTCAATTCAATTCTTTCCTTTCTCCCACTACCAAATTCCAATCATCCATGATTATTAGATTTTCCTCCCCTTTCATATTGGATTAATTCAGTTCGAGCATATTTTTCTCTACTTATTCATTATCTTCATGAGACAGCACATACACTTACTTGTACTAGTGTGATTTGTGTGGTCTTAGTTTATAACCTCTTCAAAATAATCATCACTCAACTGTTCCCAACTCTCTTGCTCATTACAAATCCTACACCAGTATATTGATAGCTTTTGCGTCAATTATTCTGTGTTGCCCAGACCAGAAACCCTATGCACGCTTCCACTTAATGTCACTAATCTCAATGACATCTAGCTTGAGTCATTCCATCTCCCTTTTTAAGTTTACTAATCTACCTGCCCTATTCAGACTTCTTACATTCCAACTCTTAGAATATTTCTATCCATTCCAATGAGTCTTCCCTGAACAGTCTCTGTCCAGAGATCTGATTGGGGGACTATTTTACCTCCAGAATATTTTACCCAGACAGAAGCCATCATACTATATTTGAGAGGATTATATGGCCTTGGGATACCTTCAGAACCTTTAATGTAGTGGCTTCGAATTTCATTTCTCATCATTTCTGATTCATCTGCCTTTAGGGGCCATTTCTAACCCCAAGGGCAACAGGGTGCTCTGGACAGCAACCCGCTCCTCCACCCTCCGCTAGGAGGACATTGGCAAGCAGTGGGTAATTCCGTATACCAGGAATCTTTTAGTTGCCAGAGCCTCATTCGTTCAATGGGGTTCACCACGTGGAAGAGACTAATATAGCCTTTCCCAAACCTTTACATACTGGAGATAATTGCCAAAAAGAAATAACTTTTTAGATACAAAGTATTAAAAGAAAAAGGTTTTGTATAACATATTTTGCAGTATTTATTTATCGTATGATTATTTATGAGGTACACAATAGGAAATATACATATGACAAGCTTGTACAATTTCATATCTCGAGATCTAATGTTTTAATCCAGTCAACTGCACTGATCGACGCATCATGGATTTCCGCCATTGTTCCCTTGTAGGCCCGAAGAGGACAGTCAGAAACGATGTGATTTATTGTCTGTAAGGTGGCTCCACAGTCACAATTTGCAGAATCTACCCAGCCCCATTTGTATAATAAGTAGGCGCATCTGCCTTGTCCTGTTCGAATTCGGTTGATGATTCTCCACTGCGCCTAGGGAGTTCGAAACCTTGTAACCTTACTGAGGGGTCCTCAACTAGATTTTTATTGGCTACTGATGACTGCTCCCACTGAGTTTTCGACAGCTTATTGGTGTTGAAAGAGGACTCTGTGAGGTTGATTGCTGTGCGCCATGGTGGTTTTCTTGATTTCAAGCGTTGGTGTTTCGCTTGAATTATGTCTTGATGTATAGGCAGCCAAGGGTTCTTCAGGATATTTTTCCAGATTTTTAAAAGAGCTTCTGATCTTCTTAGTGCTGGGGGTGAGATGTTGCATAGCACTGGAAGCCATATGGTGTTCGTACTATGAATACATCCCGTAATTATCCTCATTGCCTGATTGAGTTGCACATCTACCTTCTTTGTATGGACACTATTGATCCAGGATGGGCAGCAGTATTCAGCAACAGAGTATGACAGAGCTAAGGCTGTGGATCTTAGAATGTGAGCACTGGCTCCCCATGAAGTACCAGCAAGCTTATGGAGAATATTGTTTCTCGTTTTGACTTTGGCAGCCACATTTGAGAGATGCTGTTTGAAAGTTAGAGTTCTGTCCAGTGTTAAACCCAGATATTTTGGTGTGCCGCAAAAAGGCAATAGTTGGCCTCTGAATTTAACTTCTGTTTTATAGTGTGCTTGTCTGTTGCGCAAATGAAATGTTGAAATAACTGTTTTCTGAGGATTTAGATGGAGGCACCATTTCTTGAAGTAGTCATCTAACTTTTCCAGATCAGCTGATAAAGTTGTTTCCGCATCAGAAAAGTTGGGGTTCTGGTTCACCAAACAAATGTCATCAGCGTAAGTAAATTTTCTTGAAGATGTTTCCGGTAAATCATGAGTATACAAATTGAATAGAAGGGGTGCTAAAACAGATCCTTGGGGTAACCCATCATTTAGTATAAATATTCTGCTTCTGTCGTTATCAGAGTATATCTGAAAGTATCTATTGCTCAACATGTTGTTAAGTAGTTCTGTAAGTTTTCGACATGGGATAATACTCAAAAATTTCAGAAGAAGTCCTTCTCGCCAAACAGTGTCATAAGCAGCTGACAGATCCAAAAAGGCAGCCACACTTACTGATTTCTTCTCAAACCCATTTTCAATATGAGAGGTGAGAGTGAAAACCTGGTCATTACAACTTCTCCCTGGCCTAAATCCTGCTTGTTCTATGGGAATGTGTTTATTGATCACTTCAGAAATTCTGTTGTAGATCAGGCGCTCAAGGAGTTTGTGTGTTACACTTAGAAGTGCTATTGGTCGATAATTTGCCACTTTCGTGGGGTCCTTATTTGGTTTTAATATGGCTAATATTTTTGTTTTCTTCATTAACAGTGGGAGGTTTCCAGTTTGTAGGATATTTGAGAAGAAGTTAGTAAGCCATCTTACTGTAGCTGGTCCACAGTGGGCCAAAAGTTCAGGATATATACCATCAAATCCAGCTGCTTTTCCCAGTTTCATTTGTTTGATTGCATCTTTGGTTTCTTCTTCATGGAATGGAATGGAGAATTCAGAAGATTTTGGGGCTGCTTTTTTCTTGTTGCGTAATTTTAATTTGATATCTCTTTTGGTTTGCTTATCTTTTGTGTTCTTAGAAACCGATACTAGATGTTTGGCAAAATCATTCAGATTGATGGCAGTTTTTGATCTTCTGATCACAGGGGTTGAGCTGTCTAATTTTCTAATGACTGACCAGGCTTTTCTGCTAGAGTGGGTGTAATCCAAGGATTCTACTGTGTGATGCCAGATATTTCTACGACCCTCATCTAGTGATTGAAGGAGGTGTGTTGCATTATCAGAAGTTGGATGTTCCTCATATTTCATTAATAAATTCTCACTCTCTGGGCTCCAACCAGGGATGTACTCTTTGCGATATCCTCTAGGAATGCATCGTCTAGCTACACCTTTAATGATCCCAACAAATCTATTATAATTATTGTAGGTTGGTTTAATCCATCTGATGTTAGAGTCTGTTTGTTTTGCAAATTCAATCCAGTTGGCTTTCTTGAAGTTCCATCTTGGTGTAGGGTGTGATCGTATAACAGGTATGGACATTCCTACCTCTAGGATAACAGGTCTGTGTTGACTGTGAGGAAAATCCTTGACCACTGAACGACGAACTTGACTAAGTTGCTTCACGTCCGTAGGAATAACCTCAATTGCCCTACACGTGACCCCTGGGTGGTGCTAAGAAAGCAACAGCGATAAGATGAGACCGAACTGTCTGAATAGACCTCTCGGTCAAAGGATACACAAAAAGGAGCCAGAAGGTCCTTTTCAGGACCCACAAGCTCGTAGAATTGGACCATCTCTACGCATTTTGCAGTTGTGTATGATTTCACAGTGTAGGAGGAATGCTTGTTGAAGACATGTAAAAATCTTGATATATCATTGGTAATAACACACCAGACAAGTAGATAGAGAGTTTTCAAAACACTTCATTTAGTAAAATGGATGATGAGATTTACCAAAGAAGCTACAAAAACGAGATACAGAACCTACGTCATGCCAGCGCATCAGTACAATGGAGTATTATGGGTCCCAAATTAATAGTATCAAATAAAGGAGTTGAAGGAATTCAGTTAGATTTGTTTGTGGAAATTAAGACAGAGGACAATCAGTGGCTGATATGACAAAGAGGCTGAACTGAGAGTCATTAAAAGATAGGAGGCTTTTTTTCACTATGGCTTTACAACTGATCAATGTTGAGGCAGGAGAGGATTGGGGACATGGAACTGAAATGAATACAGCCAGGGCCTTTTTGAAGAAACCATTCAGCGTTTTTTCTGGAGAAATTTCAGGAAACAATGAAAACAAAAATATGGAAAGCCAGAGATTTGAATCCACTTTCTCCAGAATGCCAGACCCAAGCAATACTGCACATCGACGGTACTCAATAAGACAGGAGACAACTGCAACAAGAGATTGGAATGTGTGTGGCACATATTGGTAATAAGGCCTGAACAAATACTGCTGAAATCATTAGTTACAGTATGTGAAATGCAATTGACAAACATAATAGACTAGCACTTGATTTGAGGAATACATGATAAAATTTCATTTTATAGGTAATGAAGTCAGGACCTGTAATAAATTACTGATGGAATTTTTGAACAGTTTACCTCAGAGACTGAAAAAATTTATAATAATAATTCATGATATGCAAGTATGAAAACTGCAGAAGAAAATTCTGAAGTAAAAATTCATTAAATGTGAAAGAAGATTTACAAAGAAAATACCACCAAGTGATATGCGGGACTTCAATTAAATTAAATTGATTCAAAACACTGGCCAGGAAAGACAATTTTTACCTGCTAAGAGGCTGTTAATTTCTTGTACTTTAATATCCAATTTATAACTTATAAGGTTTTATCATTAAAATTAAATGCCCTCTTATGGTGGTTTAACAAATGTCTAATTATTCACAAACTTGAAGACTTCCACATCACATAAATAAATATGCAAGTTTCTATAAATACCCTAAGTAACCATGGGTAAATTCTAGATCTCCACTAGTTTCTGCCACACGGACGATGATGATCTAAACACTTCCACCAAACGTTGTTTGTGATGTCACTCTGTAGCCGGGTAACACGCGTGAGCACCTAGCAACGATACTGGTGGGATTTATTTATTTATCAATCTTGTTCCATGGATCCCTGCTGAGGAAGTACCTCTGGGATGTGAAACATGTCATTGTTGATACATATACACATAATATGAGTCATATCATAGTAAATATATATATATACATATTTTACAAATACAAGAAATAATAATAAACATACATTTTTGCAACTGAGTTTTGCAAACGTCATAATGAGTACAATTAATTATTTTCTTCAAATTCTTGAATGGAGTAGAAGGAGTTGCCAATAAGATAATCTCTAAGTTTTTGTTTGAATACATCTTTATTATCTGAAAGCTGTTTTATACGATTACGTAGTTTATTAAACAGATGTATCCCAAAATAATTAACTCCTCTTTGTACTAATGACAGAGATGTTTGTGTTTTATGCAAGTTATTTCTGTTTCTTGTATTGAAACTGTGTACCTGTGAATTAGGTGTAAACAGGTTAAAATTTTCTATGACACAGCTCATGAGAGAATATATATACTGAGAATACATTGTAAGAATATTGAGTTTCTTAAAGAGTTGTCTGCAAGAAGTTCTTGGTTTTACCCTACACAGAAACCTAATAGCTCTTTTCTGTGCTATGAAAACTTTTTTACTTTGTGAAGAGTTTCCCCAAAAAATTATGCCATATGACATTACTGAATGAAAATATGAGGAGTACACCTGTTCATTAATTCTAGATCTGCTGTTAGAGAAAGTGTTCGTACTGCGAAGGTGGCACTACTTAACTTTGCCAGTAGTGTAGTGATATGATCATGCCAACAGAGTTTCTGATCTATTTTAATACCAAGAAATTTTATACTCTCTGTTTCTAAGATTGTGTTGTTTTTATAGTTTATACATATATCTGGCTGTGCATAGTTTTTTGTTTTAAACCTAATATAATGTGTTTTTTTCAAAATTTAATTTTAATGAATTTGCCTTAAACCAATTTGCTACTACTCTAAGTACTTCATTTACATTAAATTCTATAGTACTGTTTGGTGTTTTACGCACAGTCAGGTTAGTGTCATCTGCAAATAAAACACTCTTAACTTTGTCGGATAAATTTCCAGGAAGGTCATTGATGTATAACAGAAAGAGGAGGGGACATAAGACAGAGCCTTGTGGAATTCCATGTTTTATTTTCTCCCAGTCTGATGAAGCATCTTTACTTATTTTAGAATCAAAAATTGAAACTTTTTGCATTCGGCTTTCAATGTATGATTTAAACCATTTACCTGCGGTCCCAAAAATACCATAGTATTCCATTTTTTTCAAAAGTAATTCATGATTTACACAGTCAAATGCTTTTGCAAGATCACAAAATATTCCTACAGGATTCATTTTATTATTCAGTTCCTCAAATGTGTTATTTAAAAATGAATATATAGCCATTTCTATGGATGATCCTTTTTTGAATCCAAATTGTGAATTTGTGAGGATATTATAGTGTGCAACATGTTTTATTACTATTAATCTGCACAGAAAGTAAGTTTTCTTCTGTATGGTCAAATAATTGCCACCTTTATATCAATTTATATGATAAGACTTAAATTCTATAGCTCTGGTATCGAAAACCAGAAGTAAACCCTTCTGTATATTTCTGTATCCAGATACTCAAATTATACGCTTAGCTACAAGTATCTGCAAAACAATCTGTAGTTCAAGCAGCAGATTTATTTTGTAGATAAAACAAAACCTATATTGTGTTGTTGACATTTCAGCTTATCTCCGTTGCAAGAAGACAAAATAAATTAACGTTAGGAAAATATCTTCCACAGCTTAATGATGGATTCATATTGCCAGGCGGAATCAATAGAGTGCTTTTGCTCTATACAAATACCACATTTCAATGGCTTTTACAAAACTTTTCTTCTGGTACAGACCACATTTCAACCTAACCACAACCATCATGAAGAAAAAACAGTTTAGGTTTGTATTTTTGCGGCACCGACAACATTGTTACGCTATCACGATCTATATATCAGAAAACCTGTCTGGTTATTTATAGATAATGATACCACTATTGTTGAAAACTATTATTATTAACCATAAATATTTATGGATATATTACATTTGGTTTGTTCCAGCCGGAGAAAAACCATACATGCAGGTAACGTGACATTTGTAGCTGCCCTCGTATTGAATACGTCATACATGGAAACAATGATGTCACAAGTAACAGCAGCAATTTGTGTTTACATCGTTAATGTCCATATGGCGGAAAGTAGTGGTAGCAGTATCGTGATAAAGAAATAACCCATAAATATTCTAAGACATATCTCATCAACCACCCAGTATTGTGGTATCTGTCATTACCTTTTGATAAGGAAGTAGGTTCACGAGTTCTGGCAATGCCCTAAAAGGATAGTCATGGGCCCACATCAAGACCCAATCGCTACGGTTGTCTGCAACTTGTCGATAACCTAATCTTTGCAGTACTGCTGTCACATGGCGCAAGTAACCTGTTTCAAGCTGTAATTGAAATACAGAATAAAATTTAGTGAAATAGAAATATGTGAAGTGTCTATCCAAAATCAAAATGCATTCAAGTATCAAATCATGGGGTCACAGAGACTGTGTTATTGTGCAGGTTTTAGTGAAATTGCAGTTCATACTGAAGGTGTATAATGAAATTGTGATAATTTATGCTAAGCTAATTAGGAATCCCAATATAACAAATGTTGCTACTACTACTTGAAATGTAGTTCTGATACATTTATTGTGTTAATGTATGGCCGTGTTTGATTTCGTAGCAGCACTATTAGCGGAGAATGTTACGTGTACCAGAATGTTTTTTTTACAGCATAAGGCAAGACGAATTGAGTTATTAGTAAAATGCATAAGCACTGTGTTAATGATGATGTGTATCATGATGTAAACTACTCCTGAATCATGTAACACACAGTCAAGAAAAGAATGTTTGAAAGTGTTCGTCAAAGGTAAAAGCAATGTGGTAACTGGTAGAGTGACCACTGAATTTGGAAGGAATCATTATGTTGGAAAAGAATGAATTTTTGATCAAAGCCCACATGTGAGGTTATCACTGAAACCTATTAGATTTACACCAGCAATCATACATTTTTAGCCTGAAAGTACATGTAGTTTCCTTACTTTCACCACGCTTATAAATACTGTTAATAATCATGGTTTACTTGTCTCATAGGCCAAAACATTTGGGACCTATAGGAGTATGTGATACCTGTGGAATTACGCCGTTCAAAGAAATGCCCACAGGAATCGCAACACATTTTCAAGCAATAATTAGATTGTAATATACCCTGAAACAAAATGACACTGCTACACTTAGTTTCCAAGGTAGTTCTTTTGGTATAATGTTGATCCATGGTGTTTTCCAAAATTATTACTGCTTGTAAATAAAACATCTTGCTGAAGTATTATTGAATCATTACCTTATCTGGGGGCAGAACAAAGGAGATGTCCATTTGAATTACGAGTTTATATTGGTAGGAATAAAAATCAGACATCACGCCAACTAACATATTTTCTTTTCTTTTGGGTGAACCATCCACAATCGAATGCAGTTGTAGTAGTTTTTGTCGGCACTATTTAGAGGTATGCAGTACTATTCGCGGCTAATGACTGCTTGGGGTTGATCATGATGTATGGCAGTTAGTAGCTCAAGCCTCATTGGCCCCACATTTTATTTATTTATCCGCGTATTGTAGTTACCAATTGTTTACTGAATAATAAAATTGACCTGGAAACGCACTCTGTTTAATGAGGAAGGCCGTAGAAGATATTCTTGTCTGTTAGTCACACATCCATTGATCTAAATTTCACTGCATTCTCCTGCATTTCCTCGCATGGCTTAAATTGCTATTAAAATCATGAAAATGAAATAAAATATTTATAAAACATTATTTTGTCAATAACCATTTGTATTAAAGTTGTAATGCAGCCTGGATCACAGTAAAAGTAATAGAAACGATTTGAAAATTGGGTATCTGTAAGATCATGTGTGATAGTTACGTTTCACTGTGGTCCAGACTGCATTGAGACCTAAATGTTAATTAATTCATTCCTGAACTAGTAGTGGAAAATTAACGACTCTGCCATTTGAGGTGTATTATCAGTGATGGACGAAGAGTGGAAAATTAATGCCTGGATATATAACATCTAGAAATTGTGTAACACGATAAAAAAAAAAAGATTTTTCACGTTAAATATTGTGCAATGAGTTTTATAAGATAAAAAAGTGTATTTTCACATGAGATGTTATACAAGAAGACAAAATAAATGTATTTAACCTTTAAATCTAATGGCTTCTCCTATGAAATTTATTTGCTAGTGTCCGATTAATGTGCAGCCGATAAGATAATGATCTGTCACGGACAATCGCAAATGAGCATTACCCTCAAATAGAACTGCACACTGCTAAATAGTGCCAACAAAAACTACTCCTACTGCATTAGTCTATGGACGGTTCATTTGAAAGAAAAAATATTTCTCAGTGCGATATCCGATTTCTATTGCTACTAAAATGGGGTAATATCTAGATCGCGATACCGCTGCAACCACTTACCGCCTCGCGTTGTAAACACTTCCCGATGGAGAGAGTATGACGTCACTGTGTTTCCGTGTGTGACGTGCTCAGCCTTCGATTGATTTGAGAATACACGTTAGGCCATAGAACGTAACCAATAGTAATAATAATAATACAATTTACGGATTGAAAAAGTTAAAGAGAATTATTACTTGCACAGTTAACAATATTATTAAAATATGTACAACATTCCAAACTGATAATTGATATCGTTCATTAGCGTTAACGTCAGTCACAATTTCATTGATTTGTATTTGATTCCGTTCATCTATATTTCCTCGCATGGCTCAAATTGCTATTAAAATCAATAATACGAAATAAAATATTTATAAAACAAGATTTCGTCAATAACAGGTTGCGTTTAGGTTGAAAAGCAGCCTGGACCACACTAACAGTGATAGACACGATTTGAAAATTTCCTATCAGCAGTATCGTGTGCGACGGTTACCTTTAACTATGGTCCAGGCTGCATTATGACGTAAATGACAGTAACAGCGATAGATACGACATAGAAATTAGGTATCCGCAATTAGGTGTTCCATAGCTACGTTTCAGTGTGGTCCAGGCTGCATCAAAACCTCATCGCTAATGAATTTATTCCTGTACTAGTGGTGCAAAATTAACGATTTCTCAATATGAGACGTATTAGTGATTGACTACTTTCCATGGAAGGCCCCGTTAGTGACATTTGAAGCTGCGAGCGGAACGTATACGTCACATTTAGCAAGGTAGTGACGTCATACTCTCTCCATCCGGAAGTGGTGTTTACATCGCGAGGCGGTAAGTGGTTGCAGCGGTATCGCGATCTAGATATTACCCCTAAAATGAACTGCAATCTGAATGTACATTTCCTTGGGTCTACCCAGAAACAACACTGAGTAACATTTTTTGCAACAGCTGAAGATGATATTGTTAAATCAAGGCAACTATACTAATCAATATTGGGATTGGGTCACAAAAACCTGGCTTTACTGCTACTTACTATGACCCCACTTCAACAACATTCTATTGAAGTTTCACTTCTGGCATTACCATTTAGATATTCTGTTGAAAATACCATTCATGATTAACTGGCCTAGAAGCAGCTTAGTAACATTTAAATTTTCACTGCATTTTTAAAGAATAAAATTATCTTTTTTAGACATTTAAATCATAGCTAAGAAAAAACTGAACAAGAATACTGTACACATCTCAAAGAAACTTACTCTTCTCCCAAATAACAAATATGTTGGCTTCCAGTCATTGTTGTCATTACTGCAGTTTGCAATTACACTATTAGACTTGTCAGTATTAAATGATGGCAAAAGCAGCACAATATAGGAAAGTATTAATACCACCAAGCAGAGTTTATACGGAATGTATCTCCCATTTGATGGCGACTGTTCAACTGTCTCCTCATGCTGTCGCTTTAAATAAAGAGAACACAATTAATCATGCACTAAATCATAAACACTTGAAAAAGTGAAGATTTGCAGAAGTGTTTTAAAATAATGAACATATTTCTTCTCAAAGAAAGTTGAAAATCTAAAGGCTTAAATAAAGTTAGAATCCTGACATATTTCACATAATTTGCAGTAATTACCTTATTGGAAACTTTGACAGATGCAGAATTCTTCTTATCTTTATTTGACGGCATGACTTTAAAGCAGAAAACGCGTTTTCATTCGACTCGATACACAAATAATTTTACGAAAAGTTTCAAATCAGCCCGCTAACATTACCACGATTCGCTGAACAACTTGAAGCTAGATGTCTCTGACCCAATAATGGTATTATGTTTACAGTATGTTTATATGTCAGTTGTTCATTCAAAGGATAGCAGAAGTAAAGATGCTTCTGTCTAAAATATGGAGAATAGAAAAAGAACCACAAAAACGATAGAGTATTTTACTGTGTGTGAGAAAAAATCTAAAAAGGCTTAAATAAGGTACTTATCATCGTAAGTAATAGAAACATATTAATTTTAATTCACAGAAATACAAAAAATAAAAATTATTTAACTTGAAAGATTTAATATATTTCTTCTGTCGCCAAACAATATCCGCCATAACGGTTTCCTACGTGACGTCAACTTATAGTAAACTAGCAGAGGTCCCGGCGTTGCCCGGTTTAGTTGTTGTTGATTTACCCATACAATTTGGGCCATCAATTTCCGGAATTAAAACATACCTAGATTCATCCCCAACTTAACAAGAAAGAAGTGGGTTTAATTTGATTTATCCGTACACTATTTTTATTCGTCTGAACAGATTCAGTTTTACTGATTTCGTACCAGCCATTTCCGGTACTAAACTAACTGGTGATTTAACAGCACACTTCCAAGAATGGGGTGGCTAGGTTGCTTTTGATACGGAATGTCAGTTTCATTTTAGTACAGGTTACATTTCAACCTAATTACATTTGCTAATGTTGCTGCTAGAAAATCGAAACATTACGCACATTATTCTAAAATCGAAACATTACGCACATTATTCTAAAATCGAAACATTACGCACATTATTACATACCACATACATAAAAAAAATTCTGGAATATATCTGTTTATTCCGGCATTACACAAAAGATACACATTTTGAGTGGATTTTCAGAATTTGAATGTTTGGGTTCAACATTAAAATTTTCGTATATCTTAAGCCGTTACGGCACCTTTACTTTAACAATAATCAAGCATTATCTGAAAACTGCTGAATCGATTTTGAACGAGTTTTCGTAGCGTCAAACATTAGATGTGTCTGAATGTGCTGGCTCATCTGCCGCTGGAGTTAAAAAAAATTCTCATTATGTTACTTCATTTTGCACTGCAGCTCAAAATTAAATTCTATTTCGTACCTGTATAGTTGAATTTCAGGTATTCACAGCTGTATATCAGTTATTCAGAAATAAGCGAGAAATAAAAAAAAATTCTTTACTTTGATTTATTTCAGGGATTTACGGACTATGGCACCATGGTTATCATAGAAACTGCATTACGAAACAACGCAATAAATTATAAAATGAAGAAAAGCTGCTTTGTTGTCCTAAACTGTTTTTATTTGAACACTAAAGTCTTAATACAACGTTCTATTTCTATTAAAAGCCATCAGCCCACACATTAATTATTATGAACACAATGAATCTACTTTTAGCTCCAAAAGCCAGATACTTTTGTCTGACATTCGATATATCGAATACATTATAATAGGACTGAAAGCTAGATTATGTCAGAAAGTAAGGAAAAATTTAATCTTTAACTACAGGCCCAAGAGGTATGCGTCACATCCTGAGTATTTTGCTCATGAAACCATGTAAAATCGAAAAATGGATGGCCGCGCGGGGATTTTAATACAGGTGATCTTGAGTTCAAGGCCTGAATGCTACTGTTCAACCATCAAGCTCGCTTTATAGTTCAATTTATTTGCGATAGAGCCCACGCCCTTGTAGCAATTTCTCCACACACCCTTTTTCGCCTAACAGAGTATTTTTGCCGTTTGAGTTAATTTTTTGTATCTCAGAAATGTTGCATTTAAACTTTCTTCACAAGGAAACAAAATTCCATGTCGATTTAGTACTAAAACAGTATTCGTTGAATGTGAATACTCTTTTATAAAAATCTTTCAACTGTCGCGTTGCAATTTGGTGATGTATTCTTATGTAACAGCACAAGACAAATCAAAACTAAACCAGATGATGGAATCTTATCTAACTTGATGAGACATATTGAAAGTGAAATGTAAAATATTGTTTTGTCCTTGGCATATTGAATCTCTAAATTGAGGTTGACAGTTTGAAACGAAACCTGGACCAAAAAAATCCTAAAGTCACAAGGTAGTACACACTGGACATGTACAATGGGAGTTTTGTTTTCTTTCTAGCGCTTGTGGTCAAGTTGAGAAGAAAATCGTTGTCAAACGGAAAAGAATCTATACCTACAAATAATTATTCACTTTCGATAACTCGAGAGCTAAGAGATACATGTATTTTTTTCTTTTTTTACTTTCTACCTGTCTCATTGAGTTATATAAGAATTCATCATCAAATTGCGGCGCAACAGTTGACGTAAAAACCGCATTAGTAAACAATTGAATAAATTATGAAATTAATAAAAGCTGTTGAAAGCCACTGTATTACTAAAAAAAGCTATAAAATATAAAATCAATAAAAGCTAGATTACATCAGCGTAGAATTGCACCCTAATAACAACTTCAGATGATAAAAAAAACATTACTGCGAACGAAATGAATCTGTAAGCTCCAAGCGCCTGAAATTTTAACTATACAGATTCAGTCTTTTATGCAAATATAGAAAATCCAATACTGAAAAACACAATAAATAGGGAGAAAAAAAATACGTTAAACGTTGGTTAATGTGAATAACTGAATCCAAACTAAAACGCCAGAGATATTTTAGTATTAGTTTTACCTGTATAATTCAGGACTAGTTTATGTGGTTCGAGCGCAACGTCAGGGTCCCAAGAAGTAAATGCGCTATAGGTCTGAAATTTACTACACACGTTCCTAAATGCATATTATTTCATAAAACGGTGCATATGAAGCCGTCAAGCGTATGAAAAATGTATAAAGTTGTTTGAAATATGGGTAGCTCGTTACAAGTTATCACGCAATAAATGTTATTACCGCCCACGTTATTACATTTTGATATTTTTCTGCGTGTTTCTTACTTGTAACTATTGGTCCAGGCTGCATTTCAACCTAACCACAACTGCTATTATCAAAAATTTAAACTAACTTAAATTCTCTGTATCCAACATCCGTTACGGTAGCGCCATGTTTTACCCTGGAAGGTAGGCTGCCATGCAATATATCTTAGCATTGAAATCCAATATGTCGCCACGCACATATGAATTGTAAATGTTAATGATTTTCTTCTTGTCAAGTGTCGGCAATTTGCAGGTGGAAAGCAGTTTTTATCCAATAATGAAGACTCAAGAACACGTGGAATAAATATTAACAGCTAATAACATGCATTTATTGCGTGATATCTTGTAACGAGCTACCCATATTTCAAACAACTTTATACATTTTTCATACGCTTTACGGCTTCATATGCACCGTTTTATGAAATAATATGCATTTAGGAACGTGTATAGTAAATTTCAGACCGAAAGCACATTTACTTCTTGGGTCCCTGGCGTTGCGCTCGAGCCGTTTATGTCGGGATACATGATGTTACAACGTGACATAGTGCTTATGAAAGTTGCTTAAATAACTGATAACTAAATTCCTCGTACTATTGATTGTAACAAAAAGGTTCAGTTTTCATTATGGTCCAGGCAGAATTTCAACCTAACCACAATCTCCGCTAATATTGGCGCCACAAATTCAAAACTTCAATCACACGCGCATTGATACAATCATTTTGTCCTAAGTTAGCAACGTCGTGTATCGCGACGTTAACTTGAACCTATAATTCAACGTAATTTATCCAGAAAATTATCGTAAATAATTGATTTTAATAACATTGATATCAGGGACAAATACTAAAGCTGATGGTCAAAGACATTGCCAGACATCAGGGGCAAAGAAAATCTCTACTGATTTTTCGTTCTTAATTTCTCGAATTCAATACAGCCATCGAGCGTTTAAAAACTAAACACCCCGTATTAAAGGAAATAATATTTCAAGTTTTGTTCAGTTTGAAGTATGAAAAAATGGTTATTATTGTAAATTGCTCATCAAAGGCAGCATCTAGTCATTCCTCCTGTGGAATTCCTCACCATACCTTCAGAATTTAATTTAATGCTCCTACATTATTTGACGTTGAAACATAATACTTGCCAGACAAGTGAATTAAGCTTCTAAGCTTTAAAACGGTGACAACCCCATTGAATTCTGCTGCGTAGATTCCGAGTTTTTATATGACCAATATTTCTGGTTTTCGTTTTATAGATATAGATTTTCGTTTTATAGATATAGATAAGAAGACGTGCCTCGCACTGCGCAATTCGGAAGCGACGCGACTGATGTTTGAGTATCATCAGTTTGAGTTGCCTACGAATATGATACCCTGAGGTGACCTAATAACACAAATTGAGGATACTGTGAAGCGATACAGTCTCTTCAGTCTGCCTCTAGCACGGTGAGCATCGTTCTAATAAACAATCCTGCTGTGGCTTCTAACCCAGTTTTTCATTAAATGACGATGATGACAATGTCGCCTGTTTTTCCTACAAATATTAAACAGAAGATAAAGAAACATCCTAAGTCATACATACAAGAGAAAAACATAGAGTGGGTAAATAAACATACTTATGAAGTGTTGTAGTTAAAATTTGTGATAAGAATATTAAGCTGAAGAAAACTAAATAAATGTGAAAAGTTTGTAACGTGGTTTTAATCAGTTAAATTTTCTGTCACCCATGCCCAACAAAAGTCGATATTTACTACGGAAGAAAATACTTTCTTACAATACATAGACTAATTATAACATAACGAATTTTTTGATCAAATGACAGATCACAAAAAATAAAGTTATCTTCTTCTTTTATTAAAATGTTCGTTGATTCTTTCACGTATTGAGTAGCACAAAAATGCTTGCTATTGATCAATGTTGCTTGTTAACTATTTAATATTTTAATGAATACTGAATGTTCCCCTAGCACTTTGAACTGAATAATATTACGCTATTCCGACAGATATTTCATAAGAGAAACATAGAAAATACACAAGAAGATACTCGGGACCAAGACAAAGTTGCTTATGGAATGAATTCAGATATGGAAGAATAATAACTTCCAAATGTTACACAGTAAACCGTTGATAGGAAGCTTGTTGCTACTAATTTTTTATTCATTTTAAATTACAAAATACTTAGATTAGTTCCTTTTTAAAATCGCTTCTGTCTTGACTCTTGAACTTGTTTTACGGTTGACAGTTGTTGACTATATAGTGACGTCACGAACCAAAGCAGTATGGCGGCAAGCGTTTTGGCGCAGGAGTTTAAATAATAAGTTTTAAATGCCATTTTAAGGCACTTATCGATTTCAGAAAATTGAAATAAAAATTCTATTGGCTTATTATTACCAAAGGATTAATTTAAGCCACATTTCAAAAATTGTGTAATACCCTAATATAGACCAAATCTATAAATACCTTGCTATTAGTTAAGGATTAAAGTACTAGAATCTAACAGCGAGACGAATTGTTAATTAAATATCAAGTTCTGTTACACCGCACTAGCAAAACGAACAGTTGTTTACCCTTAACTTAGTATGCTTCTCTTCAGTAGCTCACCAACCAATTAAGCTTGACTGTAGAGGCAACACTTCTTCCACAACGTGTGTGCATATCCTGGCTGATACAGCTAACAGCAGTTGCTTGAGGACGGACTCACACTATGTCACGTCTTTGTTGTTCGAGGCACGACAAATATCTTTATTAGAGGCTACTTGACCGCCAACCACACTACTTGGAATCAAAGATTCGGGAAGACGCGGGTTCTAATCCCCGTCCGGGCATCCATATTTGGGTTTTCCATGGTTTCCCCAAATCACTTCAGGGAAATGTCGGGATATTTCCTTCAAAAGGCCTTAGCCGATTTCCTACCAGTTCCTTGCCCCAAATCTTTTTCTGCCTCTAATGATCTCGACGCCAGAGAGGCGCAAAGTCATTAAAAATGGAGTAAAGACATACCAATGCAGTCAACCGACGCATTCTTAACGTTGTTGAATAGCAAGATGCAGTTGTTTGCTGACCCACTGAGTCAATCATCTGTTCGGCTTTGCGTGGAGAATCACAGAGTGCATTTTATGACGCAGACAAAGAATCCTCCGTATTGTCCATAGCAATAAGGTCGTCTGCGAGTTGGAGGTAAAATTTAACGTGCTTGCAAATGGCTATGAAATTAACTTCAAGCCTGTAGATGAATCAAGAGGCAAATCAACATATCAGCCACGAGGTAGAGAGACTCCAACTTTCATCGTGGCCTGTATTCAGGAAGATAATAACACTGAAGTAACCACTGCTGACGAGATGGCAGCGATACTTAAACAGACCAAGTCAATGGAACACAATGACATTGCGGAGTGTCCATACGACATGTAACACTATACTTTTCAGTCTCCTCTTTCAATGGAGTACTGTGCACTGGTCAATATCCCACTGAGTGTAAATGCACAGTTGTAATACATATACCAAAGGCAAGCAAGGACAGATCACGATGGTCTTAGTGCCACATAAGTTTCATCAGATGATATCCACAATTTTTGAGAGAATTTACCTAAAGCAGCTAAGCAATACGACGTCAGTTAGAAGAGTATATGACGTTTAAAAAAAAATTGCAAAACAAATGACGGAACGACTTGAGCAGCGCTATTGCACAAATTTTGTCAGAAACTGGGTGACAGCCGGGTGGTAACCATTCGAAAGATTTAGATGGCTTTCGGTGACGATGCTATGGGCATCACACAGATTAAGGAGTGGTTCAACCAGTTTAAAGATGGCCGTACATTGGTGGAGAGCGAGCCACGCTCCGGTCGTCAATAAACATGCCGAAATGACCAGGTCATTGCCGAAGTAGACGCTGTGGTGATGCGGGTCCTTCTTGTGACTATCCGAGAAATTACGGAAGAGGTGGACTTCAGCACTTTTTCAGCACATTCCATTGTGACCGACGATTTAGCCATAAAAAGAGTGTCGGCGAAATTCGTGCCGAAGCTGCTGACAGCGGCGCAAAAGCTACTTCGTTTTGAAGTCTCGCAGGACATGCTGGACTTCACAAACAGTGATCCCAGCTTCATGAACACCATAACACTGGAGAAAAGTCCTGGGTGTACGGGTACGAACCGGAATCCAAGTCCCAGTCGTCACAGTGGAAGCATGACACGTCACCAAGACCAAAGAAGGCTCGCCAAGTGCGCAGAAATGTCAAAGTGATGCTTATTGCTTTCTTTGATTCCAGCGGTGTGGTATACCACAAGTACGCAACACACATGGAGGAAGGAATATATGGAGACGACGCAAGGAACCTTCACCTCGCATTGGAGTGAAGCAGGGTAGAGAGAAGTGGGGTGGGGAGGCCGCCATATTTTTCGGACGTAGAAACACTGGGAATAGGCACAAAATCCTCAAGGGAATCATAAGACAACCGTGGCACCGCAATTTGATGATGGATAATTATACAACTCGGTGACACAGATCAAAAATGAAGGATAAAATTTTATGATATCGTGCTTAGTTCTAGACTCGAGATATACTGTCTCAAAAGTGAGGAGTTTCAGGTTGAAATTCAGAAGGAAAATTTCCTGAAGGTCAAATTTGATGATAGATTCTTATGTAAAACGACGACATAATTCGTAAGTGAATAATAAATATTATCGATATCTCGCTTAGTTCTCAAGATATGCTGTTTCGAAATTGGGGTGATTAGGTTAGACTAAGCCAATGATTAGAACTTTATAGAAAAATTTGAACCCTTTAAAAGACCTCATAGCTACTGAGCTTACTCAGAAGATATTATACGGATAGTGGCCTATGTAACTTTTCTAGCAACATCAGTGCATTTATCTTCTTACCATACATCGAAAATCCGAAGCTTAGATGGGAGTAGTTTACATCGCGATACACGTTGTGTCACCAACATGGTGCCCATGAAATTAGTAACAACTAATAATAAATAAATTGTTTGTACCCTTCTGTTACACGCCGCATTTCAACCTACCCACATTTCCATTAATATTGCCACTACAAAATCAAACTATGTGGACAGATCTAAACACATGAAATGTATCGCGAACTACATTTCGGGTAACAACAACGTTTGTTTCATCAAGTTTAGTAGTTCACACAGCACAAATTATCACAATTAATTTCATCGTTCAGTTTCCGTGTAAACTGAAACTGGACTAAAGCATACACATTCACTGTATCGCGATGTAGACTTGACCCACTTAATTAGACTTTCAACACTTGTTTACAATAAGGCTAGCCTTTTAGGTGAAAGGTACTAACACTACACCAACAAAAATTTTGTAAGCTACCTTACTCTTTATATTTTTAATAATCACTCACAAAGTTACGAGAAATAGGGTTAATGTCACTACATGGTACCGCAGCCTAAAACCTAATACACAATACATTAAAGTCAGAAACGTGAATAAACAGATAATAGCAACAATAACTAAACAGTTTCTAATAAGAAATCACTGTTAAACTTACCGGTATAAGCGTAATCCTTAACCATCCAAAATTGTAAATAAACATGTTGGGTTACATGACCATATCACTAATTTTCCACACTTCTCGCCACTGTAAAGCACTTTAGCAATAATAATTATACCAATGAGTGTTAAATTTACTAATAATTTGTAGTTTCAGATAGGTTTAAAGCAGTAGATACGATTTTTTAAAAAATCACACATGTACACATTTCAATAAACGATCACAACACAGCTAAGTAATTTTCGAGGTTAAAAAGTAGTTTTTATGCCACCAAATAACATTTCAACTAATATTTTCTAAGTTTCAAATAGTTCTCAGTCGTAAAATAAAAGATATAGGTAATTTTAAAGTCGTAATTAAAGACGAAAAATGTGGACACTTAGAAATTGAAATTTTGAACCTTCAAACATACTTCAGTAAATAAAAACATTTGGAAAATACTCAAATAAATTAAAGAAATGCTTTAAAAACAATGTCCTGGTGAAATAAGTTGTAAATAAGAAAATAGCAATTTTGAGCAGAGTCGGAAAAACACGGATTTTAGACAAATTAATAACTTTTGATCCACTCAACCGATTTGAAAGATAATTAGCTCATTGGAATCAGCAGTTGGTTAAGAACATTTTTGCAATAGTTTAAACAAAAAATTATAAACTGGACTAACCAACTCAAACTAACTGTACTATTCCAACAACTAAATAAATGTTTTACGAGGATTTGGAGGCATTTAGAGCAAAAACCCACCGAACACAAAACACTTTTTAGAGGACACCCTAAACATTGTGATTTTCTGAAAGCTCTCCGATGACACACGTTTTTTGAACATCTGTTGATTTCCGTAGTAAAATGCCATTTTGATAAAAGAGAATGCCGGTGCCGCCATGTTGAGTCTTTACAAATTCTTAGAGGTGAAAGGACGTGTCCAAGCTAGGCGCGTTTTGTCGTGGTGGCTCATCGGAAGGCTTGGTAACAGGAAGTGAATATGGCGCGCGTCAGGGAGGCCATGTTGTAAAATTTGAACTTTGCCATCCATGTGGACAGTCAGTATGAGAATTTGAATTTTCTGTTCGGGGTTCGGCGGTTCTGTTCTGCTTCATTTCTTGCAGTCTTACATGTGATGAATAGTCTGATGCCTTAGCTAACTGCCATTCATGTAATTTGTGGAACTTTTAAAAATACATTGCTTTTGTGACATGAACTTCAATATTTTTTATTTCTAAATTAGTACCCTTCTTACCTAGGGTTTATTTAGGTGAGTGGCGGCCGTCTCTATAATGCAGTTAGTAATTTTCAAAGGTTATTCACGGTTTCTGAACATTTCTTTGACATTATCAGTATTTTGAAAGTGCTACAGATTAGGTGAACAAGCCGATACGCACCCCGGTATACCCGCTTGGCCCCTAACAATTTGAGAACGATATCATCCTCTTGAGAGCAATGAATAAATTTATAGCGATAGACTCTAATGTTGCAGTTATATATCAAACTCTTCAAGAACGATAATTACAATGTGATTTAGTTATGAAACGTTATTCCAGGTTGTTTCCTATCTTGTCTGTTTGTGAAACCGTGTACAACACAACTTGGAATTATAAAAAACTTTGAACTATTAGAAAATGAAATGTTTATAGCAGAAAACAGTGAAAAAACAGTCCAATGTTTTGGCTCGATTCCTATGGCCGCCACGCATGCGCAGTAGGAGACGAGTTTTTATGTGAGGTTTCACAGATTTAGTGTTATTTCGCCTCCATATATTACTTCCACCATGGCACTACAGGATTAACCAGTCACAAAGAGTACTACACGAAAGTCCTCCCTCACTTACCTGATGCTGTGCGGTGCAAGAGACCGGAGTTGTCGTTAACAGGAAATTGGCGTCTGCATCACGACAATGCTCAAGCACATTCCTCGCACTCAATTTAGACTTTTTTGGCGAAAAACAAGACTCCAGTGGTTCAACATGTTTTCTCTCCTGATATGGCCTCCTGCGACTTCTGGCTTTTCCCCAAACTCAAGGAGACTGCTTTGGGGATGATGAGGTATCCAACGCTCCAGATATGCCGTTTTTTTTTTTTTTTTTACCTGCCTAAGGTCAGATACTTTTCCACCAGAACTCTTATACTTGAATATGAGATGCTTCTGCCTGATACATGATTTGCTTTTCTGTGGACAACATTTCACCTCACAGTTACTCCTCCGGCTTGTGGGATGCTTTTAGCGCCTTTCACAAGTTTTAATTCTTTGGGGCTGTGTTACTTGATGTGTACTATGCATTTGATTCAGTTTGGCACCAGGGCCTCCTGTAAAATCTCCTGTCGTACATTACACATCAAAAGTTACCTCGCGATCCACACCTTTCGCATTATATTGCACACAGAATCTTTGCAGTGTAAACCATGGGAGCAGGCGTCCTATAAGGCTCCTTGATAGGGCCGATGCTAATTCAACTCCATATCTCTGATGAACCAAGGACTGAACAAGTACAGATGGTATTACATTTTGACAAGTATCATGATAGCATATTACATTAGATAAAATGCAGAGAGCCAGCAATAGTGACGAGCAGCTCATGCCCAAGAGCCGGCAGTGACAACCGACGAAACATTTCTTAACTACAACCACTAGTTATTTTTGCCCCAAATCCAGAGTGGAAAGAGAGATCTCTTGGTTTCCAAATAAATAAAAAGCTAATGTGGAAGAATCGCAACAACATTCAACGAAAGACCTCAGTGAGAATGAAATCACTCTATGAAATTCTCAATCCAACATCAAATTTACAGCTGGATCCAGGAATCTGATTGTACGTCACCCTGAACAAGCCTTTACTGGTGTGTGCAGCAGTTATGTGATGGAATGCTACCTTAACACACTTGATCCCAACTCTTTCAAAAAGGTACACACTCAAACTACTGTATGAAATAAGAGCGGCAGTCTACCAGCCTTGTTCAACTCAAGGGTAAGTTCACAATGATGGCAAAAAAAATCTACAGTAAGAGTCATGTGTCAAATAACCATCTTACAGCACAGAGAGGCTCACAAGTCCACCCTAATTACTTACAGCAGCCAGTGGACGTAGCTCAGGCCGGACAACCGTAAACTATAGTAACTAAAACAGTATAAGATTGGATTTATACTATTAAACTATAACATGTACTCTATAAAAGTGCATTTGTTATTTAACGAGTGTGTCAAATGCACAAAACATCTTGATATGACGTTTCCAATCTTAGGATGACATGCAGTACAATTACCACACCCTAAAATATTATGACTTCTGACACTGTGTAAAACCAAATGAACAACCTGCTAATCCATCATAAAGACTTGTTTTTCAATTGTTGTATAAAATTAACACAGTACCAATATAGAGAGGCTTCAAAAAAGAAGTTATAATGGCATGGCAAGTAACTTTTATTACGTGCTGCACTACACTTCAGAGTGAGACCTATTGTAAGGGCTTGCAGGTGATCAGCTATTACCACCCGTGATTGTAAAGTAACTTCAGTAAGACAAGGGTTCGTGGTGGCCTCTTGTTGCAAACCGGGCGTTCCTAACAGCAGTCTGACTGGCTGCTACCCCAGAATGGCTGATAGATGAGTAATGGCCGAGGGCATTTAATAGTAGGACTTAGTAGTGATGGCCTCCAGGTTGCACTGCTTCCGCTGTGACGAACTGCTGTTGTTATTTATTACATCACCTTCTTGTTATTACAATATTTAGATTGGTGAGCAAATGTTAAGTTAAAATGAAAGAAGTTTGTTGAGATCCTTATTTATTCTAACCACTGAAGTAGTATACATAAATGCCAGTATTCCTCTGAAACAAGGATCAATTGCGCTATGTGACACTTGAAGCTATAAAATATTCACATACTTGCTTGCAGTAACGCAGCATGAGAACTCAGAAGATACTCGGTTCGAGAACTTCGAGGTTTGGAGAATTTGCCTGGCATCTAGCAAAGGTATTTTCGTTGGTTAACGCGGCATAACTTTGTTGCGTACTTCGCTGAGTGAATGACCAAACGTCGGTGGTTAAGCCCCCTTTTATCTTAGGTACGTCAGAAGCTGAGCCGCGTGACGGAGACATAGACCCTCATCGATCGTGATCGGCATAATTTGGCTGTCTATGCCCACAATGTCCGATAGGGCATCCACAACAATTACACTTTACTGGATCTGCACCCGCCTGCGTCACGCTACCGATACTCATGAGTTTCTTCCGACTGCCAAGTAACTTTTCCCTCACGTGGCATCGCACGTTTTGGCTGTTTTATTACTTTCTTATTAATTCCCTAAAATGCCTATTAAAATTTTTTCTCCTTACTTGAAGAATAGCTTTGTCTTCAAAGCTCAAAGTTTACTTTTAATTGTTCCTTTAAACTAGTGGTATTTTTACTTAAAGCTCACGTATTGTATCCTTATTCCCGGTTAACAAAGTTTTAGCAACATTAGTAATTAATCCCAACTTCTTTTATGAACGATGGCGTCCAAACCTGCGATAATCAGACAAGAACATTAGTTTACGTTCCAATAATACTCAATAAATGTGATATACAATTGCGTACACGGTTACGAAGCTAGCATGTAGTAGCACTGGTTTTATTATTATCGTTACTTGTTCCTGTTAGGTCATAATAATTTGTGAATCAGTAGGCAATTGTATTTCAGTATTAAGTTTACTTAGCCATTTTATTTCTTTTTATTTTTTTTTTAATCGCTGGTAAACAAGTAACACAAGAATAATTATAATGGATATTGATACAATCATAGTTAGACTAATGGTTGTTACTATGGTTTTATGTCTAGTTTGAGAATGAAGTTGGGTTTCTGTTGCAGCTAATAGATGGTTGTACTTTATCGAATCTTGTGGCTGTTGTAAGTGTTTGGCTAGTTCGGTATTTAATATGGATGAGTTAGTCTTCTTCAATTCAATTAGTTTCTGATTGTGATATATTTCTTTGCTTAAGATAGGTAGCACGTAAACAGGAAAAAATAAATTTGTGTAGATTATTGCTTTATAAAGAAATGGTCTCCATTGAATTGGCAATGGGCGGCTCGTTTGATGATAACTGAGCATGACAGCTTCACTCGGCTAACCACTTTTGTTTAAATATTCATCCCATGGGGTTATGGCGTTGCAAATAAACCATTTTAATTAATCGGTGCTGGACAAGGGAATTCTAATGTTCAATACATATTACTGACGGAAATTATGTACACATAGCTGAGTGGGTAAAATACTTATCTCCTAAAATATAATTATCTGTTCCACAGAAAAACTAATATTACATTATTTCTATTGGATGAATTGAGAGTCCCCTATATTTATCAATTCTACAATCCTACTTAAGCTACGGTTATTCTACGATACTTATTCCGATACAGGTCGGTCAGGCTGTGCGGCGTCAGCGCTGACGGAAGCAAACAGACATCAGACATTTAACTCGTTCTGGGTCACGCACTGCCACTACTTCACCTGGAGAATAACTTACGGGCGACAGAATGTATTTACAATATTACAGAATTCCCTAGCACTACCATACTAAGGTAGAGCAGAGCTCTCGCTCATACATTACACATTATGCATTATACATTATTATATGGTTAATTTTTTCATGCTCAATTAATCCTCTAAATATAACAACAATTAATCATCTAGTCTTCCAGGCCGAAGGCCGTGCTTCGGCCGACGCACTCAGCTCCCCGGCGGCCCAATCTTAAACTATAGGAGTGGCTAGAGTCGTTGCGAGATGTGGACCTCTCATCTCGCTAGTCCCGCGGCACGGTTTTAGGCAGTTATTAAGCCGCTCCATCGGTTCCATCCATCGAGCTGTTCCTGAGGTTGCAGGGTGTAGTTTTTCACTTATCTTGGGCAACACCCGGCTGTGTTGTTTGTCTCTCCTGGGCGGAAGGGTCTGGTGGAAGTTCTTGCCCTCCGCCTGATTGGTGCGCGTCTTCCGCCAGATGTATGGCTTAACGCGATTATTATGAACCATAACTTCTATATCAGGGAGTTTTAGTTTAACATTCACCGGGTTCGGAAGGTCAATGACCTCCCAAGGACTCGATAAGGAAATATTAAATTTGGAACGCCTACCTGGTTTCCTAGTCGGTTTTTTAGCAAAACGAACGACACAATGGGAATTTCTTGCGGTTTCACCCTTTTATTGTATTCCTTATCCTGTTATTCGAACGTCCTTTTACTATTTTTAGCACAGCGCTCCAAATCTTCTTTCATTTATGAGCTTACCCTCTTACTTCCGGACTGACGATTTCCTTGGGGATAGGGAAAATTGCAAAAGGCGAATTCATTTCTCGGCCATATAAGATTTCAAAGGGTGTGTTTATTTGGTAGACGTATGAACTCTACAATTGTATGCCGAAACGATATATGGGAGAATTTTTGGCCAATTATACTGCGATATATTTACATAGCAACTGAGGGACTTGATGAAGGTTCTATGGCAGCGTTCCACGCGACCGTTGCTAGCCGGCCGCAGCGGTGAGGTACTGAGCTTCTCTATCAATAATAATTTGCATACTTCAGTGAACAAGGTGGACATGAAGTTGGATCCTCGATCTGAAAGGGCGGCCTCTGGAGCACCGTATTTTAGTATCCAATGTACCACAAACGCGTTGGCTATAGTACTGCTCTCAGATCAATACCATAATTGCGTACCATGAAAAAGCATCAAGGGCCTAGGACATCTAAAAGTACTCTTTAGTGGGCAGTGGTTTCTCGTAAAGGTTGGAGATTTTCTCTGTGTTTTGTTACTCCCGCCCGGGCGCTGCAGGTGTGACAACTCTATATATAGTTGCGGATATCATGGTTCCGTGACGGCCATCAGAACTGTTTGGCGATGCTTCGGTTATATTTTTGACAACGCAGTGGCCGCCCAAAACACTGTCATGATACAGTTTCATTACCGTTTCCCTCAGCGCCTGGGATACTACTACCCGATTGCCTTGCCGCGTCAGCCAGTAGAAAACATCGCCTGGTGACGAAGCGCTTTAGGCCACTCCAACGCTCGCATTCAATATCTTCGGATTGCACGAACGGACGCTCGGCTAGCGTAGGCGGTTGTTGACCTATTACCCGGATTTTGCTACTCAGATTATCTGCATTCCCTAAGTCCTTCTCAGGTCTATGTATCACGGTATAATCATATTCAGACAGTAATAGCGCCCAGCGCATTAATCTGCTCGACGGATCCTTATGGTTTAACAGCAATTTAAGGGCAAGGTGATAACGTCGAATGGACTACCCCAACATAAAACCGGGAATTCATAATACTCCACATTAAAGCCAACATCTCTCGATCTGTGGTGCTGTAATTAGTATTTGCTGGAGTTAATTGGCGTGACGTGAAGGCTATCGACAGCTTGAGTCAAGACAGAACCAATAGCTACTTCACTGCAGTCAGTGATTAAAAGAAATCTATTGGAGAAGTTGTGATAGAATAATAAAGGCTGGGTGGTTAAACATTACTTCAATGTTACCATAGCCTTCACACATTCTCCCGACCATTCAAATTGTACACCCTTGCGCAGCAGTTGAGTTAAAGGTTTGGCAATATAAGCATAGTCTTTCATAAATCTACGGTAATAATTTGCTAGCCCCAGAAAGGATTGTAATTCCTTTACGTCCGTGGGGGTGAAAAATTCCTTGACTGCCGGAACTAGTCTCGGATGAAGCCTTACTCCCTCTCGCGTAATCATGTGTCAAAGATATGCTAATTCAGGTTGTACAAAATGATATTTCGTATACGACACAGTCAAATAAGCGCGATCAGCCACTCGAATACGCTTCTGACGTACTGCAGGTATTCTTCAATGGTTTTTGAGTATATTTTCAGATAATCTAAATATACGAGGGAAAAATGAGGTTTTATGCCCTTAAGTAAAGCGTCCATAAATATTTAGAAACTTGAAGGGGCATTGCGCAACCCGAAACATTCATAATGACCGTGAGGAACGCTAAATGCTTCCTTTGGAATGTCTTCTTTCGCGACAGGAATTTGATGGTAACCAGATTTTAAATCTACAGTAGTGTCAAAAAGTATTGGCAGTTCCCCAAGTAGTCCACCGTTTCTGTGATTTTGGGAAAGAGATATACATCAGGTATCGTAACTTTATTCAATAATCGATAATCCACGCAGAATCGATATCGGGTCTCTCCATCCTCCCCCTATTTGGATACCAAAATGGCCGGTGCAGACCACGATGAACAGGAGCGTTGAATTATATCATCCTTAAGTTGTTATTCATAAGATCGTCCATAATTTTCCGTTGATGAAAAGGGAGGCGATATGGCTTACAGTATATCGGCCTTGCATCCTCTGTAGGAATGCGATATTCCACCAAACCGGTAGCGGTTAAGGCCTGCTTAGGTACAAACCGAGTGCAAACAGGGATATATATTCCTACAATAATGCTTTTCCAAGACCATTCTTACTTGTAGAAAATGCCATAGTGGCTCCCAAAGTGAGAAGAATTATTTCGCCAGTTCAAATTCTCGTAGGCTATCAGATTCAATCTTTTAGGTAAGGGTGTCAGGGATTGGAATAGGTTACCAAGAGAAATGAATAATTTGCCAAAAACGTTGAAAGAATTAAAGTTAAATAAAATTCGGGTGGATGCTGAGAAGGGGGAAGATGGTTATTTAGGGGAAAATGCGCTCCACTGCAATTTAATTTAATTTAACAAAAAGATGAATAAGTCTGAAAACATAAGGAGGACCGTTAGTAACGATTCGAGTACTTTCTGGTCTATAGAGCAAAATAATATTGTCTATGGTAAACAGGATTGTAGACTGAAATTAAGTTTGTGTCAGGTCGTTAAGTACACCCAGCTTTATTTATGAAGGCGTATAGTGCTGATTTGCCATCCTATTGGAATGATAAGGAGAAAATTATATATGTTAGAAACATGTTATCTGAAGATGCTTATCATTGGGGCATAGAAGTTGGTTTAAAATGTGGACGATTCCATGATTTTGAGGCATCTTTTCTAAACAAGTACAGGTCAAAGCAATTACAGCGAAGTGTAAAGAGTAATTTCAGAAATTGAAGACCCTATAGCAGGCGAGATGGTAATTGTGTAAATTTTGAGAAGAAAAAAATAAAAGAATTAAGCTACCTTGACGACCCCACGAGTGTTGAGGACATATTAGACATGCGTCAACAAAAGCCTCCTAGAGGAGTTCAAGAGAAGTTAATATTGCAACAATGGAATAGTATTGAAGAATTTCTTGGATCGATGGACCAAACAGAATAACGGAAGGGCATGTTCCAAGCGGAAAATGAATATACAACTGTGGAAGATATGAGGCCAAAGATGAATATAGGAAAGAAATAGGAAAATTGAGACATGGTTTCGGGAATGACAATAGGAATCAAGAAATGTTCCACGACACACATAGGAATAATCTTCTGGAGGATTATCGTCGTGAAGCGTTTGATACGCAGAAGAGAGAAGTTGTAAAAAATCAGAGGTCGGAAAACCTGTAGCCGTGGTGATGTGGTCCATTCAGTCTCGAGGTGGGGGGGGGGGGAGGGGGGAAGAGGTTAGGACCGCAAGTACATGAAGAAGTGAAAAAGAAGTATAAAGAATGCAGATTAGGATTAAAGTATAAATCCAGAATGAAGTTGAGAAGAAAAAATGAATAAATGATGACAGAAAAAATACACCGTACAGTTAATAATGTCCTGAGAGACTTTTGAGCAAATATGCGGGGCAGAAAGTCAGGCAATGTGGTGTGTATTTTTTCTAGACCATTGAGGGCTGCGTCGTGGGATGAGAAGTGTCGCGTTGGAACAGGGACTAGAAGATGCCGAGTGAAGAATTTGGGGTGTGGACCTACGGAAGAAACTGCCAGCACATGTGACCAAAACGTGATCCGATCTCTATTATGTTTTATTTAGTTTATTCCGAGAGCGGCCACCAATAGGCGTCTTTGGCTCCTATTGGCTGAAGAGGTAGAAGGAATACTGGTGTTGATAAGCGATGCGGTGAGAAGGGATTGCTATCGACGTCGCCAGAATGGGTGGACGGACTTGAACTACCATAGCAGTGCCGCCGCCATGGAGCTCCCTGCACCTCGACCCTTCATTAGCACGCCGTCCTGGGTAATTAGACACCAAGAAAGGAAGAGACACTTGCAATCCCGTTCAGCCCAGTAAACCCCCTAAGATAACTCTCATGCTGAAATTTTAAATCCACAAAAGTTATCTGTGCCTTTATATTCACTGACCAGTTTGTGAGTAAAAGCAACTTATGTGCTTTATTGTCAACTCTGATTTTAATCACCCTCAATTCCTATGTTATTGAATTAATTAGAGCTTGTAATGTGGAACCTGTGGTCTCCTATGTTATTGAATTAATTAGAGCTTGTAATGTGGAACCTGTGGTCAACCAGTTTTTTTGGTTTCAGCAGATGCTTTCCTTTAAGATAGGAAACTCTCCTGAAAGCCTGGCACTCACCCCGACTAAAGATCACAGAAACGACCCAGTGATGTCTGATTAAAAGTATTTAATTAAATATTAGAAAGGTAGACATTACAAGTTGAATGCAATGTGATGATACAATATGTCAATTCACCAGAACCAGTAAATGATGACGCGCCTTTATTGTGGTGGGAATGTTTCAAGATGTGTGAAAAGAAGACACAAAAGGGCAAGAATTATAATGGAGAGAAAGGGTAATAACAGAAATGTTGGGAGCAGTCGATCCAGATGATGTAAATAAAGAAGTGGTTGTTAGTAACAAAGAAGAAAGTGATACAGAAGCAGATAATGAAAAAAAGAAGAGGAAATTGAGATCAAAGAAGAAGTGGATAATAGAGAAACTGATACAGGAGAAGAACAAGAAAATAATGATGTTAGTATAAAACAACAAAAGAAATCAGATAATGAAGAAGAAGAGGAAGAAGATGAAGATGACATTAATACCAAAGGAGACCATAATGATTTTAAAAGTAACAACGAGGAAACAAGGGAAGTTATAGCATAAGAAGACGGAGAGCCTAGAAAAGAAAAGGAATTATTTGGTATATTTGAAGAGACAGAAAAAGAAACGACAAATAAAGGAGACGACCAGTGGAAGAAATAAGAAATTAAGGGATGATGAAGGAAAGTACTTAAGAATGTAAGAAGAGTGACAAATTGGAAAAGAAGGATGAAACAATGATTAGATTTAGAATATGAAGGTCGGAATGTAAAAGAGTGTAAGTTTAAAGAAGTGTAGAACACCACCAGGAATGCAAGGAATATGGACTGAATTTTCAACCATGATGTGGAGAAATAGGAAGATCACCTGTTTTAGTTTGTTTAATTTTTTTATATAGTAATAGGTTGTAACACTCCGTATTGGTCGAATAGTAAATTCCTTTATTGACCAATACGTAATGTGGGGGGGGGGGGGGGAGAGGCATGTGTGAGGTACACACCATCGCCATTTGTGATTTTTTAATATTAGTAAAATTTTATTTATTTGTTATGATTGTAAATACTAACATTGACTTTTTAAGGACACAGAGTTTCAAGAGAGGTATACGAGATTCTTGGCGAAAAGAATAGTTGAAGAAAAAAAAGTGTAGTTGAAGAGAAAATGAAATGAGAGAAGGTGTGGTTGCAAAAAAGTTAAATGGAGAAGCTGTAAAAAATCCTGGCGGGATTTGCAATGGAAAATATTAACCTGAGTGCGGAAGATTAGTATAATGATAAAGGAAGTGAAACATGAAAGTAGTATTAGAAAACTGATTGTCATTTGAAAGTGGAGGATAATAAGATAAGTGGAAGACTTTTGTTTCATGTTGATATTATAATAAAGGAAGTGGAATTGATTCTTAAAGTACATTTGGTATGATTTATTTATGGTAGTTTGATTTATAGCGGTGGTATCGTAAGAAAAACCAGCGGTGGACATAGAGGGTTAAATAAAGATCCTATTTGAACTAATCTGACACTGGAAACTTTAGGAAAATAATATATTTTATTTTCTAAAGGCAAAAATAAGAGATGAAGGTAAGATTGTAAAGAATAACCGAAAATGAAGTACATTTTCATATCATTTCTAAAAACGTAAAGAATTTTAAAACCACCATGAAGAAAATGAAAAATGAAATTCAACTGGATCAGAAGATATTTCATTGGAGGTATGGAAGATGCTAGGATCACAATCAATTCAGTTCCTGGCAGATCTTTCTAACAAGGTCACAGACCAACATGAAGCTATTGTACATGTCTCACTAGTGTTACAATGTCCCGTTGGAAAGTGGATTGTTCTAGACTGCTCCAACTCAATCAATTAGCCTACTTTGCCACAAAGTGAATATTTTTGAGTGCATTGTGGATGTACGCCTTGAAGAATAGTTAAGATTGTCTCAAATCAGTGTGGTTTTATGAAAGGCATAAAAACAATTGATGCTATTCATGCAGCGTCTTTTGATGGAAAGGCTCTTTGAAAAGAGAAAACCACTAAACATAACTTTTTTATAACTTAAAAAGGCCTTTGATAGGGTACCTTGCGATCTAATCTGTTACTCACTGTGACAATATAGGGTACCACAGGTATATGTTAAATGGATCCAGCTGCTATATCATGGTGTTAACAGCTATGTTTGATGTGCTGTAGGAAATTCTTAATATTTTCCCATCAGAGTTGGTGTTCATCAGGTATTGCCTTTGTCCCCACTCCTGTTTGTCCTCTGTCATGACACAATTGTTGCAGTACTACTCACTCCACACCCCTGGACATTGCTCTATGCTTATAATATTATGGTCACCTGCGAGTCTCGACAAGAATTGGAACAACAAATCCAACGATGGAAAACGTGCCTCGATAAATACGGCATGCGACTTAATGTACAATGGATCGAGTACATGGAGTGTGGATTTCCAATTGAGGGGTCTGTTAATATCGACGGCGTTGAACTCTGTAAGACACCTGAATTCAAATACCTGGGATCAGTAATCTGGATGGTCAGACACTCTCAGACGTGTAAAACAGAATCAACGCTGCCTGGATGAAGTGGCCTTAGGTCACACTAGTCCTTTCCGACCGGGAGGTGTCACTGTACCTTGAACCAAAGGTTTATAGAACCATCATTCAACCAGGGGCATTGTGTGGAACCAAATTTTGGCCGTCACGTATAGACATGAACAACAGCTGCATGTCATGGAAATGAAGATGATTCGCTGGCCACAAGGATTCACTAGATTGGACGACATCAGGAATGAGAACGTTCGGGCGGCATTTGGTGTGGCTCCAATCCCTGAGAAAATTCGTGAGGATCGTCTGCGATGGTATTGCATTGTACTACGCAGCAACAACACCTCAGTGGCGAGAACCGCACTCTACATATGACCAGAGGGCTGCAGACCATAAGGGAGAACCAGGAAGCGCTGGTTGGATACCTTGCGGGAGGATATGCATCTAGTCAATGTCTCACCTATAGATGCACAAGATCAGCACAAATGGAAGTAGTAGTCCAGTAAAGCAGACCCTGCAATGCAAGAATTTATCATATCGAGTGTTCATTTTGCTAGTAACTTATAGTATAGTGAGATCAAGATATGTTTTATTTTAATCCACTATTTGATTTAATCATTTCTCCACGAGTTATTCATTCTGGATTACAGAACCACAGATTTTATCTCTAATATTACACGATATTGGTAAGGCACTAAAACATTGGTTAACACAAAATTACAAAGATTTCTATAATTTAATGGCTGATACGTATTATTGGCATTAATTTTCACAAACTACTTTTCCAAATTTATTTATTTAATTCAGCTATAACAATATTATGCACTACTGCTTCTGCAGAATAATTAACATGCACAATAGGTGTAAAAATTACAGACAGTATATTTGGGCGTCATGTTTCACTGAAATACAACGTGTATCATTAATGTACACTTGTGATAGGAATAAAACTTGGTTCCACGTGAGAATTTAGAATGTGGTGATTTTATTGACCGTATATGAGAGGCATCTGCATGTCTCTCCTGCAGGATAGGTGTGAAATTACAGATGTTATATTTGGCTGTTTTATTTTACTGAAATACGTACAATGTGTATCATTAATGTACACTTATGATAGTATTAAACTTGGTTCCACGTGAGAATTTAGAATGTAAATATTTTATTGGCCGTATGTGAAAGGCCTTTACACGGCTCACCTGCAGAATAGATTTGAAAATCACATGTGTTATTTGTGTCTTTCAAATGCGCGGGCTACTAATACTTACTTTGGCTCTGTGCGCTGCCTTTAGGTGTCAGGTAGGAACTATATACTGTTAAAGCACAGCCTTCTAATCACACCTATAGTGCATGATTATCATGACACACCGAAATATTGAAAAATAGTTCGTTATACTATAACTTCGCGAGTACGATGGAGCAAAAAGAGAGGAGACCACGTAAGGGACCTTGTCAGTAAAACGAAGTGACGCCGAGAGGAGAGCGGTGGGGTCGGGAGGACTACATATTGGTTGGGTCAAGAAACACATGGAATGTAGCTATATGGAACGGAAGAATTTCTTCGTTTTAAGCCTTCGCATTACTAATAATGAAGTCTTATGGGGTCACATTTATAAATACCCTAATTGATATAACCTATAAACATTAGAATTTAAGGAAAACAAGCTGCTAAATAATTTTTGATTGGAATTTTGTGGGCCGAAACCGAACTTTTTTCCTCCCTACAATCACAAAAAAATACAGAAAGACCTAAGCGTAATATTGCTATTTCAAATTGATTAGATAGCTGTTCAAATAGATTATATTACCACATTCCATTTCAATAATTTTAATCTTTTAAAATCTTTGATGAGAAAGATTACAAAATCAAGAAAAATAGGTCGTGACCTATTTACAAGCAGAAGCAAATCCTATATGAAATTTTTAAAATAGCCTAGATGAATGGTTAAGGCTTTAAAACAACTGAAACCTTCAAAATAACTCAAGGCTTACTCAGAAGATATTGCACTGGGATTCGATAGACCTATTTAAAATCGTCAGCAGCATCAGTGCAAGGGGAGTCTATCATTACCGTGGGTCCACAATCTGATGTTGAATTCTTATATATATTTATTTATTTCGCTTAGTTCTCGAGATATACTGTCTCAAAAGAGAGGTGCTTAGGTCGAAATGTGGCCTGGACCAAAAGAAAAAAGAACTAAGCGAGATGTCAAAAAATTGTGTTCTTTACTTTCAAATAGTTTCGTTAAGTTTCATAAGTATTCATCATCAGATTATGGCGCCACGGTAAAGATAGTATAATTTAGTGTAATTATCTTGCTACCATATATCAAAAGTCGCAAGCTTGTGTCACTAACAAGGTGATCAATAAGTTACTAATAACAAATAATTTGTTCCTTATACTATAAAAAGAATATCCTGCAACAGGCTGCATTTCAACCTAATCACAATTTGACTTAATGTTGTAGCAAGAAAGTCAAACGACGCAAGGCAACCAAACACTTGAAATGTATGGCGAATTACATTACGGTTCCTAGATCGCATATTACAAATTATCACAATTAATTTCATCATACACTTTCAATATAAATTAGGTACAACTGGACTAAAGCACGTAGAATAACGTATTCGCTTCATTGGGATGTAAACTTTATCCACACGTGAAAAATAGTAAGATAAAATGGTTCTCTGCATGAACAAATATTGTCGCACATCAAGAGGATCAGGCCATTGAAAAGGAGAGACTGTTGAAGTGTAGTGGTTAAGTTATGAGACTGTGGGACTAACACTCGTAGGTTCGAATCCAACAAGTCCTGTAAAATTTTAATTTTTTTACTTTGTGTAAACTGTTCTGGAATGTTCTTGTTGTAACTAGTGTTCTAGACTGTTCTTCATATAAGTGATACTCCTTTCTAGCCAGAGTCAGTTCGCTCCGTGCCCCTGTACTGTACGAACTGTTTAATAAAGCTTCGTTGCGTTAAAGTGTGTGTGTTCATCAACGACCCCACTACTCCCAAGGACTCTAATTGTGGTTTACCACGTGAAATTATTCTGGTGCAGACGCCGGGTAGATCCTCGTGACCGCTAGAATCTATAAAAGCACCGTGGCCCCAATCAGACCACGAGAGAGCCGCCGCTTACGAGGCGAGAAACCATAATACGAGCCATATTCGACTGAGTGCAAGCTGTCAGAAGGAGAAGAAGAAGGACGACGATGACGCCGACCACCTGCCAGCACATTCGTCATCCAGCAGTATTTTCAGGCGACGATGGCCAAGATCCGGGCAACTGGCTGAAAGGTTAGAGACGTATCGCTAAATTCAACAACTGGGACGATACAGTGTGCCTGGCAAATGTATTTTTCTACCTCGGAGGAACTGCCAAACAATGGTACGAAAACAACGAAGAGAAACTGACTAGCTGGGCAGCATTCTAGAAAGAACTGCAGGGGTGCTTTTGAGATGCACAACGGCAGGGACGTGTTGCCAAAGAAAAACTAAAGTGTAGAGTGCAGCGCCATGGGAAAACGACACAGTCATACATACAAAGTGTTTTGGGGCTGAGTAAAATAGTCGACCCCAAAATGAAGGAAGAAGATAAAGTAGCACACCTTATAAAAGGCGTCGCCGAGGACATGTACCAAGCGCAACAGATGACTTTATTAAGTGTAGTCAATACATTGAGACGATGCACCAGAAAAGAATTGGGCGAAAGAAGTTCGAAAGATTACCAAACGTCGTATCAATGGCCACAGTGGAAGAGGACACAGGTATTAGAGACATTATTCGAAAAGTAGTGAGAGGGGAAGTTGAAAGGGCGATGGGAATGTATATCGGGCCAAAAACTGAGACTCTTGAGGAAATAATAAGGAAGGAAGTGAAACAAACGCTGGCGCTCATCTCTTACCATGCAGCCCCAACAAAAACTGTTAAACCGCCGTGGCCAAAGAGAATTTACGTCACTACAACGCAACGCGACGATCCTGCAAACGTTCCCAGGAAAACCGACGTCTCGAGAACGCGGGACCACCAGCCGGTATGTTTTCACTATGGGCGAACGGGACATGTAGTGCCCTACTGCCGAGAGAGACGGCAGATATTTAATGATGCCCGCGAAAGGAGATTCGAAGCACGTTTCAGCGGCTGAAGACCCCAGGACGACAATGAAGATCAAGACGTAACTTCTGGACGACGTAGATCACCGTCGCCGCAGGCTGGCCGCTTGAGAGGGCGCTCGCCGATCAAGGTCTCCGTCACCCTTCCTAGCCGCCGCAACCTGGAAAACCAAAGGTGCGACCTTCCTTGGAGGTGAGGCTGTTCTAGGGAAAATCCTCCGTCGCCGATCATTACGAAAATGTTGGCAAATTACGTTGAAATCCTCATGGATGGCCAACCAGCTCATGCTCTTGTGGACTCTGTGGCATCTTTCTCGGTTATTTCGGAGAAGTACCGGCGCCAGTTGCGGAAGACTATGTTCGTCGACATCAAAAATGTTTTGCTCAGGGTGGCTAATGGGAACCATGTGCAGCCTACAGGATGGTGCACTAATCCTGTCTCTATAAATGGCCACGAGCAGCCCTTTGAGTTCGCTGTGTTACAAGAATGCAGTCATGACGTCATTCTTGGTTTGAACTTTCTGAAGGCCTCGCAAGCAATTATAGACTGTGGTCGCTCGAAGATTTTGCTAGACGATGTGAGAGTTGAAGAAGGGGGAAACAGTCCCTCACATGCCTGGAAAGTTTGTGTGCTGGATGACGTCGTAATTCCTGCCACCTGTGCTTTGAAGGTAACTGTCATGTGTCATACACCACGTCCTTCTATGGACCTCCTAGTGGAATGTAATATGACTTTACCACTGGAGAAAGATTTGTTCATCGCAGCATCCGCTGTCTCATTTGAGAACGGAATTGGTGAATTGTGGGTAGTCAACTGCTGCAAGATGCCACATATTCTCCCAAGGCGCCACTGTATAGCATACGCTGAGACGTTAATTGAAGGGCATCTGAGTGTCATTGGAAACCTTTCGCGAAGAACCCACAAGTGTGATTGTAACAGAAGCAACGAGACAAAACATCCAGTCCCGACTCTAGCCAGATCTGACTAAGGAACATCAGGAGAATCTATCTGCAGTTCTTCAGGATTTCTCTAAATGTTTCAATCCACAGATGAAGAGCAAGTCGACCCCATTGAAGGTACAACATCGAACTGATACTGGCCACCATCAACCAATCAGCCAAAGACCGTATCGAGTTTTGGCAGCGGAGCCCCGAATAATTCAACAAGAAGTAGAAAAGATGCTGAAGGACGACATCATTTGGTCGTCTCAGAGCCCATGGTCATCGCCGGTAGTGCTCGTAAGAATGAAGGACGGCCACTGCGTCGATTACCGACAACTCAATAAGGTGACTAAAGAAGATTTTTACCCTCTTCCACGAATTGACGATACGTTGGACTGTCTGAAGGGAGCTAAGTTTTTATCGACTATGGACCTATACTCAGGATACTGGCTGATAGAGGTAGACGAAAGCGATCGAGATAAAACTGCATTTATTACCCCCGATGACCTGTATGAATACAACATAACGCCATTTGGTTTTTGTAATGCATATGATGGGTAATATTTTATGTCATCTGAAGTGAATGATGTGTCTCTGCTATTTAGACGATGTTATAGTGATCACCGAAACCTACGATGAACACTGGAAAAGACTGAGAGCTGTTCTTATGTGCCTGAAACAAAGTGACTTACAACTTAACCCAAAAAAGTGTCTTTTCGGATCTAAAGAAATAAAAATACTTGGGCATCTTGTGTCAGGCGAGGGTGTGCGGCCAGATCCAGACAAGGCGAGGTCTATAACGGGATTTCCTGTTCCTAAGAATACCAGCGAAGTGAGGAGCTTTCTTGGCCTATGTTCTTACTATCGACGTTTTATAAAAGACTTTTGTATGAAAGCCAGGCCGCTCCAAGAATTGCTAAAAAGTGGTGCTAAATTTCTGTGTGGTAGATCTCAACAAGATTCTTACAACATTTTGCAAAAGGCTCTGACGACTGACCCTGTGCTTGGCCTGTATGATGAGAAAGCACCTACTGAGCTGCATACAGACACTAGTGGTTATGGAATTGGCGCTGTCTTAGTACAGATTCAGGATGGGAAAGAGAAGGTAATAGCTTATGCCTCCAGGACACTCAACAAAGCCGAAAGAAACTATTGAACAACGAAACGTGAATATCTTGCTGTCATATGGGCTGTCTGCAAATTCCAAGCATATATCTTTGGACGACCATTTACAGTTGTAACAGATCACCATTCACTTTGCTGGTTAACAGGCCTTAACGATCCATCAGGACGACTTGCCAGGTGGGGACTACGTCTTCAACAATACAACATTAGTATAGTCTACAAAAGTGGAAGGAAGCACCGGGACGCCGACTGTCTCTCGAGGAATCCAGTGCAGGAACAGCAAGAGAATGAAGAGAGTAATGACTTTCTCGCTACTCTTCACGATTTCTCTCAGGAACAAAAGAAGGACGCCAAATTGTTGCAAATTAAACATGCCTTAGATCGCTCAGAGGATGTGAATGGAGAATTTAAGATGATAAATGAGGTGCTTTACAAGAAAAACTTTGACCCCTTTGGAAGGAGATAGCTTCTAGTGATTCCCAAGCACATGCGCTTCGAAATTCCTCAACATTTCCACGACGCGCCTACAGTGGGCCATTTAGGGTTTATTAAGACTTGTGATATAATCCGGAAGTGATTTTTCTGGCCAGGATTATTTAGAAGTGTTCGTCACTATGTTTTGTACTGTCGAGAACGCCAGAGAAGGAAGACAGTTCCTCAGAAACCACCTGGACGGCTTATACCAATTCCGCCTGCAGGAACGCCTTTCCAGAGTGTCGGGATTGACTTGCTCGGACGATTCCCGACGACTACTAGTGGTAATAAGTGTATTATTGTTTGTACTGATTATCTGTACCGGTACGCCATTACAAAACCTTTGAAAACAGCTGAAGCCTCTGAAGTTGCGAAATTCATCGTGGAGGACATTTTATTAAAACATGGGGCCCCAAGTTCAGTGATCACGGATAGAGGTAAGGTTTTCCAGTCGATACTTGTGACCGAGATCAACCGTCGATGTAACATTACACATCAAATGACGACTGCTTACCTTCCTCAAACTAATGGACTTACAGAACGTTTCAACAAAACACTGGCTGACATGCTCTCTATGTACGTGAGTGTCGAGCAAATCAACTGGCATGAGGTGCTGCCTTTTGTGACGTTCACCTACAATACTGCCAAACAAGACACAACCGGATTTACACCATTCTTACTGGTACACGGACGTGAAGCAACAACGACGAAGGACACTATGTTCCCGTTGAGGAGTGTCGGCTGTTAGCTCAGCTCCGCACACTGCAGGCTCAAGAGAATGACCGCCGGAGGTATGATGCGAGCCACCGTTGTGTTTCGTACCAACCTGGGGACCTCGTCTGGATATTTTTTACTCCCGTCCGTAAGGTTGGCCTGTCCGAGAAGCTCCTCAGACGTTACTTTGGACCATACAGGATCGTATGAAGATTGTCTGACGTCACTTATGAAGTCGAGAATTCCGATCCACACTCGAAACCACGGAAGGTGAGAGACAAAGTTCACATGCTACGACTGAAGCCTTACATGAACCCATCGAACCAGAGTGAACTTGAAGACCCGGCATTCTTCAATAAACCAAAGGGCCCCAAAAGCTATGTGTCTCGCCCGGGCTCAAAGATGTCGACGACTAGGGACGTCACCGCCCATCAGGAAGCAAGGCGCGCGGGACCTACGACTCGCTCCATGACCAGGGCAATGTAACATTGGGACGATGTTCCCTTAAGGAGGGGGCAATGTCGCACAAGAGGATCAGGCCATTAAGAAGGAAAGACTTGTAGTGTAGTGGTTAAGTTAAGGGACTGTGGGACTAAAGGTCGTGGGTTCGAATCCAATAAGTCCTGTAAAATTTTAATTTATAACTTTGCGTAAACTGTTCTGGAATGTTCTTGTTGTAAGTAGTGTTAGTGTTCTAGACTGTTCTTCATTACTATATAAGCGAACTCCTTTCTAGCCAGAGACGGTTTGCTCCGTGCTCCTGTACTGTGCGAACTGTTTAATAAAGCTTCGTTGCATTAAAGTGTGTGTGTTCATCAACGACCCCGCTACCCCAAGGATTCTGATTGTAGTTTACTACGTGACAATATTTGATAACACTGTTGTGCTATTGAGAGCTGTGAATAAACTTTTTTAACAGGCACTGTAAATCTGATGACATCTATAATGTCTTACAGACACCGCGATACAAACACTTCAAGAACAATAATTACTTACCTATGGAATGTTATATCAGGTTGTTTTTTACTCGTTCTGTTTGTGCAACCATAGGCAACACAATTTGGCATTATAAAATATCTTGAAATATCTGAACATGAAATGTTCACAGCAGAAAGGTAATGCAAATGGACAAAAGATTTGAATTGGCGGCGCATGCGTGTCGGCTCCGGAGTTTACAGGCTGCTTCGCAGTTTAAGCAACACCTTGTCTCCTCTCTTTTCCTACCTCCATGGAGTCAACCTGTTAGGCACTGTTCATCTTCTTCAGTGGCGGCCAACCTGCCCACAAGCTATGCTCCGGGTTCCCCCGAGCTCAGTGCAGCCCCCCAAAGCCCATGCCAGCAAACATCACACGACTTGGTAGAGATAAAAAAAAAAAAGAAGAAGAAGAATTGGGGTCATATGCCCTATTTCCCCTTCCATTGCACACATTTTATCAGGTGTCAGCACTCCAAATCCTCGGGCGATGTCTCTTTCTGGTTTCTGAACATGCAAACTTGCCATCCTCATTTTATTCTTAAGAAATACTTGAGACACGTGTAGTATTTAGGCAAGTGAATCACTAATTTCATTATAGATCTATAGAAGTTGGGAAGACCATGAGCTATCAGCATTCTTTTTTTTCTGTACTGTTATTCACTTTTATGGCATAACAAATTTGTTTTTAAACATTTTAAATACAAATTACATGCGCACCAAGAACAATTGATATGAGATGTTCTTTTACAACTTTATATAGTTTTTCTTATTGAAGGAGAAAGTACATTTCATTTACATTTGTAAATTCCGACCTTTTTCAATAATTTTGAATCATATCAGGCATATTTTATCATATCATATAATAGAGGTGGTAAATAACTGAATGTATCTAAACAGAATCTTGACAAGTAGATATATCAGATTACATATGACAATCTGGATGCACTTTGAAGCCTTTCTATTAGTATTTTTATGATAGAAATACACATCATATGGCTGAAATAAATTTTGGCAGTATCATTTTTACTGTAAAAGCAAAAAAAAAGAAAAGAAAAAAAAATCATCTAGAAAAATTGATCATATAGCACAGCCTCTCCATGAATAGACCAACAATAAAAATTCGTTACTCCTGATACATGACCAACTTCATTTTTTTTTTTTAATATACTTTTTCTATCAGCTTTCCCCTATTTGGAAAAGGTTGCAAGAACATTTCCATATTCCAACACAAAGTGCCAAACTTCTTTACCTATCATTTGGCTAAACTGGTTCCCGAGAACAAAGTAATAATTCTCTACAGATAGCATGTGTGAATGACTCATTTTTTTCCAAACTTAGTTATCGCACAAAACACAGCCTTAGAGCCTTTAAATTCCAGAGTGCAATTGTAAGCACATTCAGGTAGATCAGTATTAATATAAAAAATTAGAAATAACCAAAATATGGTAACAATGATATCACGATGCTAAGTAGCGGAAAGGAATCAAATTAGAATAGGGAAATGAGCCACCACTTACCTTTAGATGATGGATGTGGGGTGCAAACACACAGAAAAGACAAACACAAATAATAAAGTAATTTTCGGGATAAACCCTTCGTCAACGGGAGAACATTATGAGAGGTGGGCACAACTGGAGACTGCCTCAGGTCGGGAAAATCGTGGGGGTAAATTCAAACAGCGGAAAAGTAGTGCTAATACCTGAAAACCAAAATAGTTTGATCTCCTTCTTGAACAGTTTCCTCTAGCATTTCAACCTTAATTTTACTGACAAATTTGGTGCTTTTTCTCTGCCTGATTCCATATTTCTTTTTGTAATTCTTCAACCACATAACACTAGCAAGAAAGCTGGAGGCAGTTGTGCCCAGGGCTACAATGTTGTAATTGTTACCCGGTCGTTGCAACTTTGAGCATTTCTGAATTTCTCCAAAGATTCTGAATCAATAAAGCATAGTTTTTAGTTTCGCCTGCCTTGAAGTCTTCCTTCCATTGTTTGAAGTATGTTTTTTTCTTTATATGGTAAAAAACTGCTGCACTGAAGAGTTTTCAGAGAATAATTTGGATGAGCTGTAGGAGAGGCAACCACTTCAACTTTGTAATATAGTGGTCTGAAGTCCTGAGGAGGCAGTTGGTACTCTACAGGGTTAAAAGGTACATCGGCATCAGATTCTTCAGAAATAAAATCTTCTAATACTCTTCATGGGTATATAGTTACAGTAGAACTCCAATTATCCGAACTCCTATTATCTGAATCGCTGATTATCTGAATAGCTTTTTTTAATTAAAACGGAAACGTACTGCGATTCAAAAAATAATGATTCTGCCTACATACCACATGAAACTTCTCACTGTCAAACGGATGAGTGACTTTGCTTCTAGAAAACAGATGAGTATAGTCAAACAGCTTACTTTGACAGAGATGTTCAGCAAGCAATGACTTTATTTACAGTATGGTACGTACTGTACATACTGTACTAACGAACAGCACTTTTAACTATGCTTAGCATGTAAAAGTGCTGCCTTTTAATTCAATAAATTAAAATCTCTTTTCCTTTAAATATAGTTTTTTCTCTCCCATTTTGAACATACATACAGTAATTAATTAAAACCGACTCTTTTTTGGAAAAAATCCAATTATCCGAATTGTCGATTATCTGAATGGTGTCCAGTCCCAATTGATTCGGATAATTGGAGTTCTACTGTAGTCACTTAAAATTAGTTCTTTGTTGTTCATGTAGGTATGTAATCATTCACCATTTGCATTTCACTGGAAATTCACTCACCCACTGCAGTGGCATCAGCATCAATCCATTCCATAATCTTTATATATAGAAAACGCGAATCACAGAACATTTGTGAAAGTATTCCTAAATGTTTTTATACTCTTCCCTACTGCTATAGATCAATCATTCACAATTTATACACTCCAATTTCTCATAGATGGTATATCATCAGGCCGAACTGCTCTAGGGCGAGAAAACTAAGGTGCATACTATTTATAAGGCCTGTTAGTTCTCTGATCACAATTTCCACACTGAAGACCTCTCCTTGTGAGATAGAATTATATGTGGCCCTATGTGTCCATGAACAGTTTTTCTATGATAAGGTTAATTTGTTTGTGAATTCAATAATTTTTAAAGCAAATATTGAGGACTGTCCCAACATTCAAAAAAGTGATTACAGAAAACTGTCAATATTTTAAGGAGGTACATCAGGCTTAAGGTTTAAAACTGAGGCCATTGTACCTATCTGAATCTAGTGAAGTGACACTTTAGAATGCATTGCCTAGCTGGCAGATTTTCAGAATAGGGTAAAATTATTTTATAATTAAACTGATTACTCCAAAAACACAAAAAAGCAACAATATTTCAGGCCATGCCCCTTTTACAAGAGAATAGAAACAAGTAATTGAACTCTTGCAAATGTCTATAGCCAACGCAGCCACATGTATATCTCCTACTCCATTTTTGCCAAATGTAAATTACTGGTTCAGCTACAGGCACACCATGTACCTACATTAATATATGTCGACATTATATGAGGTAAGGTTGAGAAGAAATGCACACGAGCTTAAGTGCGAATGAAATGACCTTCAGAAGTGCACCAATTTGTGTGTGGAAGTAACATTTCCGCATGCACACGTTTGAAGTTGTTGAATTAACCCAGTGTATTTTCAGAAGTGGAAGTATGGAGGCATATTCTAGTGCTGTGTGAATACAAGTTAAACAGCGAATTTTTAATTGCTGAAAAAGTGATTCCTACTGAGAGTCATCATCATTTAAAGGCAGTTTATGGTTACGATGCTATTGATAAGTCTACTGTAAATCAAGGGGCAGTAAAATTTCATGACTGCAAGCGTGGAAAAGCCATAATTGTTGATGAAACACACAGCGGACATCTTATCACTGTCACAGATCATAAACATTGCAAAATATTCGACAATTTAATTCAAAATGACCGGCGAATTACTTAAAAGTGTATCGCAAATCATATTGGAATATCCAAAGAATGTGTCAGCTTCATTACTGAACAATTGGGATACCCGTAAAATCTGTGCACAATAAGTACCACACCGTCTCACAGATGAGAACAAATGGCATCAATTAGAATGCTTTGAGCAACTTTTGCAGTGCTACCATGATGAAAGAGATGACTTTCTTTTGAATATTGTGACGGAGGACAAGTCAAGGGTCAATCATTACAACCTATAAGAAAAAAGACAGAGTGGTGAATATTGACACGTCTTCTCCTCAAGCAAAAATGTTAAAAACACAAGCATCTGCAAAAAAAATTCTTTTGACTGTGTTTTGGGATACTCACAGAGTTTCTGTAACTGATCTTCTGGAATGAGGGACTACAGTAAATTCTTCTCAGTACATACAGACTCTAAAACACCTTCAACATTTAGTTTCTCATGTTAGAGGAAACCTGGCACCAATACCCTTGCAACATGACAATACTTGACCACACACCTTGCACGCAACTGTAGAGGCTATGTGAAACCTGAAGTTTGAACCGATTCCACACCTTTGTTACTCTGCCAATCAAGCCTTGCGATTTTTATTTTTTCCCTCTATTCGATAGAGACCTCAATGGTAATCTTTATACCTCAGATGATGAGGTGAAAGCAGCTGTCAAATCCTGCATTCGAGAAAAGTTAGAAGAATTTTTAAGTGGCGAAATAAAAAAACCTGTTACATGTTGGGAAAAATGTGTTAACTTTAATGGTTGAAAAATAAATATATGATTTTGAAGCTTAAAGAGTTGTACTTTTTGTCCGATTGTGCTATTTGTTTTAATTCATGTTCTACAAGCATGCGTGTATTTCTTTTCAGCCTGTACTCGTACATGAAAAATCAGATCCCAAAAGTCTGCAAACTACTCTGAAGTACTTGAATATAACTGGAAGCTATTTTCCTTTTTATAATTCCCCCACAACTGATTAAGTGGAAAATAAATGAAGTAGTTCATTTACTGCAATTAAGTCATACATTTGTAGCATTTTGTTCTGTATAATATGTGAATGTGTGTTAAATTAAATTTGATACCCATCTTTTTAATTGAATTACATTAATATGTTATGTTATGCCATTTACCATATTTGAGCACATTTACAACCTATAGAAATTCTTTTGTTAAGCAATGTCAAACACATTAGAAATTACTATAAGAGTAATGTCTATTTAGTTCCAAGCAGTTTAAAGTAAATTTTGATTATTTTTATTAGTAACCGATTGTTTGGCATTCTGGAAATGATAATTGGAACTTTTTTTGAGGAATTGAGAAGTTTCACTGTGCCACCAACTAGCAGTCAGTTAGACCATTGGTAAGAGGAAGCTACAATAATCTTGTCATCTGATATGTTGAAAATATTTCTGAAATAAAAGTGAAGTAAAATGCATCTTTCACCTTTACAGAAATTTATCATGGTTAAGGAAGTTATTAATGGAGAGTAATACTGATTTTATAACCATTTAACTTGCAACTTCAAAGTTTATAAAACCTCCATGCAGATTGTTCCAAGCTACTTTTAATGTTAAATCGTGTTGGTGCAATGTAAATTACACATTACACTCACTGTCAAAGAGCACAAGTATTTCTGATTCAGAAGAAAAAAAATCCCCTAGACCTCCACAGGGATCTTTCCCGTGTAACAGACCCCGCTGTAAAACTTGCAGCATGCACCCTGCCACCACTACTTACTCTAATCCTGTCACAGGCGAATCTTTCCCTATAATTGGACATGCCACATGTGCTACCACTCACCTTATTTACCAACTCACCTGCATCCACTGCACTGCCTCTTACATTGGTCTCACCACTCAACAACTTTCCTACAGAATGAATGGCCACAGGCAAACAGTTTATACTTCCAACCCAGACCATCCCGTGGCAATTCATGCGAACTTCCATAATTCAAACAACCTCAACACCTGTTTCACAGTCAGAGCTATTAGAGTTTTTCAAAATACCACCACCCCTTCAGAACTCCGCAGATGGGAACTAGCCTATCAACATATCCTTGACACCAGACACACCCCTGGCCTAAACCTACGTTAAACCTGTCACTTGCTAACTCTCATTTCATTTTACAGTTATTTATAATTTTATATATATATATATATATATATAATTAAGGAAGGATAGGGAAATATGACCCAGCACTTACCACAGATGAAGGCGGCTGGGACGACGAACAAAAAACAAACACAAGAGAAGTGCAATATTTCGGCCTACAGCAGCCTTAAACGTGCAGAAGGTGAAGCCCCAGGCGGCGTCACATGCGTACACATAGACAGCCGACTGGTGAATGGCGTCTCAGGCACGGATGGTAGTTTAGGTGGTGGGAGGGAGGGGGGAGTAAGCTCAAATATTAGATCGATAATCGATACTGATAACGATATGTTATTATTGAAAGAGATGAAAAATAACTGGGTGGGGATATATATATATATATATATATATAACTATAATTGAAAAGCAAAACAAATGTAAGTAGCATGGAAAATAGTAAATACAGAACTAAAAAATATATATATATATATATATATATATATATATAAATGGTATAGATAATAAGTGCTGGGTCTAGTGGGCAGAAATTATTGGAGATTGAGGCCAGGAGGATGTCTGGTGTCAAGGATATTCTGGTAGGACAGTTCCCATCTACGAAGTTCAGAGGGGGTCGTATTGTTAGGGAAAACTCTGATTGCTCTAACTGAAAAACAGATGTTCAAATTATTGATTTTGTGGGAACTGGCATGTTTTGCAACTGGATGGCCCTCATTGTTAGTATAGACTGTCTGCCTGTGGCCATTCATTCTGATAGCTAGGGGATTGGTTGTGAGGCCTATATATGAGCTGGAGCAATGGAGGCATGTCAGTTGGTATATGAGGTGTGTTGTCATGCAAGTAGCATGACCAATGATAGGGAATGTCTCACCTGTTGTAGCATTGGAGTAAGTGGTAGTGGCTGGGTGCATGCTGCATGTTTTACAACGGGGTCTATTGCATGGGAATGAACCCTGTGGCAGTCTGGGCGAATTACTTGGTGAGTACTTGTGGACCAAGATATTACTTAAATTCGGTGGTCTGCTAAAACATGTGCGAGGGGCAGTGGGTAGAATTTTATGGAGGATGGTGCGCATCCCGGGGAAGGAACGTAGAAAATCATGTCCACGGCGAAGGATCAGGTTAATGGACTCGAGACCAGGGAAGTACTGAGTGATGAAGGCGGGGCTGTGGTTAGTATCAAGGGGTACTGACTTGGAGTGGCTGTGTGAAGGAAGGGCTATGGCACGGGAGATTTGTTTGTGTACTAAGTCAGGAGGGTAGCTCCGGGAGATGAGAGCTCCAGACAGGTTTTCTGTGTAATGGGAAAGAGATTGTTCATCAGAGCAGATTCGCCTGCCACGGAGGGCCAGACTGTAAGGAAGGGAACGTTTGATGTGCAAGGGATGACAACTGTTGAAATGAAGATATTGCTGCAGATTGGTCGGTTTGATATGAACAGAAGTATGTAGGCGCCCGTTATGCAAGGAAACGTCAACATCAAGAAAGGTAACATGAGTATGGGAGTACGTCCAAGTAAAGTTGATGGAGTGGTTGTTTAGGGAGTTGAGGAAGTCTATTAGATGATGCTCATCGTGGGTCCAGATCATAAAGATGTCGTCTATGTATCTGAACCACACAAGAGGTTCAATGGGAAGATTGCTGAGGAATCGCTGTTCCAGACGGCCCAAGAAAAGGTTTTCATAGGATGGTGCCATGCGAGTGCCCATTGCAGTACCACGTAACTGGTGGTAAATTTGTGAATTAAAGGAAAAGTAGTTCTTAGACAGGATGAGGTTAGCCAAGGAAATGAGGAAGGATGTCTTGGGGAGGCTGCCGGGAGGTCGCATTTCCAGGAAGTGCAGCATGCACCCAGCCACTACCACTTACTCCAATCCTACAACAGTGAGACATTCCCTATCATTGGTCATGCTACTTGCATGACAACACACCTCATATACCAACTGACATGCCTCCATTGCTCCAGCTCATATATAGGCCTCACAACCAATCCCCTAGCTATCAGAATGAATGGCCACAGGCAGACAGTCTATACTAACAATGAGGCCCATCCAGTTGCAAAACATGCCAGTTCCCACAAAATCAATAATTTGAACATCTGTTTTTCAGTTAGAGCAATCAGAGTTTTCCCTAACAATACGACCCCCTCTGAACTTCGTAGATGGGAACTGTCCTACCAGAATATCCTTGACACCAGACATCCTCCTGGCCTCAATCTCCAATAATTTCTGCCCACTAGACCCAGCACTTATTATCTATACCATTTATATATATATATATATATATTTTTAGTTCTGTATTTACTATTTTCCATGCTACTTACATTTGTTTTGCTTTTCAATTATAGTTATATATATATATATATATATATCCCCACCCAGTTATTTTTCATCTCTTTCAATAATAACATATCGTTATCAGTATCGATTATCGATCTAATATTTGAGCTTACTCCCCCCTCCCTCCCACCACCTAAACTACCATCCGTGCCTGAGACGCCATTCACCAGTCGGCTGTCTATGTGTACGCATGTGACGCCGCCTGGGGCTTCACCTTCTGCACGTTTAAGGCTGCTGTAGGCCGAAATATTGCACTTCTCTTGTGTTTGTTTTTTGTTCGTCGTCCCAGCCGCCTTCATCTGTGGTAAGTGCTGGGTCATATTTCCCTATCCTTCCTTAATTTTATTGCCTTAAAGCTTTTTCCTGCTCATTGTTATTATATATATATATTCCTCTTTATTTATTTATTTTATTATTTTTTGTATATATATATATATATATTTTTTTTAAATTATTCTATCTCCCTTTATTCTCAATTATAACTTTTTGAACTAAGCTACACAGACATTATATTCATTTGTTTCACTTTTATCGCTGGTCAAGCCTATTCCCTACCCCCCCCCCCCCCCCCTCCCGGCAATTCTTCCACTACCACGCGTTTTCCACCACATCTTTCCCCCTGCCATATGTCTCGCCTCCTACATGAGGAAGACTAAAAAGTCGAAATATTGTGTAATTCTTTTGTTTTTGTGTTTTTACGTGTCTCGCCCTCCTGCCTTCATCTGTGATAAGTGACGGGTAACTGTTTATTTTCCCTATCCTATCTTATTTTCAGTGCCTCGCGGCAGTTTCTTTGTTTCCTTTATCCAATGATTCAGAAGAAAGTGACAGTATGGCTCCAATTTACAGATTTATTTTGATGACGTTGATTCAAGCATTCCAATAGCAGCTAACAAATCTACAGGCATTCTTTTTTCCTTATTTACATATGCTACTCAGCACCTTCTGATTCTTACCAAAACTTCTACAAACAACCCATGAATCAGAGGAAATTTACCTTCAATTCTAAAAAGTAAATAAATCATCTAAAATAACATTAAAAAATCTAAACAGTATAAAATATGTTGAAGAACAGTTTCATTTTTCAAAATTGTACAGAAAGTATTCAAGATCTGAAGATACTTCATGACTGTTGCTCTCAAAATTAAACAAAACCATCAAAGTTCAACAAATCCAAAACAATTTTTGCCTTCAATATTACACAACAGACCATTCATCATTTTCAAATCGGCATGTCAACTCAAAAACTCATATCATAACTCACATTTTTAAGTAAATAGGTCAACTTCCACTTAATTTATATCACAATAAAGTGGATGAAGATACTTCAAATACATTATCAACAAATTAGATCTAAAAAGTTATTTTTAATACATATTCAGCACATTTTTAAAGCTTGTCTTTCATGACTACAAGTGATTTACATTATTACAATATTTATCACCATATGTGTCATGTGTAAGTCCATCTCTAACACATGAACAGCAAAAATACAACCAAACAAAGCTTACATTTAATATTAAAACGCTATCACCTGATTCTGCACAATTGGACATTGTAGTATTGACCTTTTTTTAAACATATAAACTGCTTTTTACAAATCAGATGTTTTTGTGGTACAATAAATCAATGATAGACAATAAACAGAAGTATGATACAAAAAATATTGAGTAAACACATAATCTGATTTTCATTTGACCTTTTTCTCGTATTTGCTTAAGATGAAATGAATATCTTTTACTTTCCTCTGAATTAAGTAATCCTCTTTCAACAACAGATCTGCTGAAACCATGATTTTGTCTTTTCACAGTTGAGATTAACACAATGAGGACAACGTGTCAAAAATTTAGGAGAGATCATCTGGTTGTCTTTCAAATGATTTGAGACAATATCAGCCAGGGCTTCAATGAACAAAGGATGATCATTTGGTGCAGCAGCACGCCGTATTGTAACATTTCCAAGCTTAAACATAAACAAACAATTTATTTTTTTACACAAGTATTTAAAAGAGAAGACTAACAAAGCTGTTCAGAAATAAACTTTATATCATATCTTACATTAAATACCAAATCAGATGAAGGTAGGAGGGCAAGATGAACATATAAAATACACGGACAATATTTTGGTTACTAACCTTAGTCATATAGTAGGTGAAACATATGCCAGGGGGAAATATATGGCAACATCCTGACCTGCCACAGGAATGAAACAAGATGAAACATGGGGAAAACCACTTCCTAGATATCCTCAACTCACCAAACAACAGTCACTCCATCAATTTCACTTGGTAATATTTCCACATCTATGTCACCTTCCTTGATGTGAATATCTCCCTACAACAGGGTGCTCTCCACCTCTGCACATCAAGCCAACCAATTTACAACAGAACCTACACTTTGACAGTTGCCATCCATCCCACACCAAATATTCCCTCCCATACAGCCTTGCAATCCATGGCAGACTCATCTGTTACGATCATGAACCACTTACCAGGTGTTTAGGGCATCTGACTAAAGATTGAAAAGTTTCTGGTTCAAATATCTGTCTCAAGAGGGAATTTTCATAGGCTCTTAACCCAACCTCCACCCCTGGCACAGATTGCTGTGTGATGTGAAGTAAGCCAGAGCGCTTCCGTTGTTCGGATTCCATGTTAAGCTGTAGGTCCCCTGTACCCAGGATTGCCGGGTTAGGTTAAGGCCGCTACAACACGGGTGGAATGCATAACCAACAGAACCCTGCCATTAGGTCATTAAAACCACATGGAATTATCATCATCTTGAGGAAAAGCCAATCTCCTGTGCTTATCACACACAACTCCCATTCTATATCTCCTAAAACGGACCGCAGACCAATATTCATTACCTGGTTTCCCTGGCCTGAATCCATTACCCAGATCCTTCACCAAGGGAATGACTTTCTATGGTCCTCCCCTGCAATGCGTGTCCTTCTTCCAAAAATTCTACCCCATGCTCCTGGCACTTGCTTTAGCAGAATTCCTAATCTGAGTAACATCTTGGTCCAGAAGTGCATACCTTCTGATTTTCCTTGACCTCCACAGGGATCTTTCTCCGATAAAACATGCAGCATACATTTAGCCCCACTACCTACTCTAATCCTGTCACAGGAGAACCCTTTTCTATCATTGGGCATGCCACCTGCACTACCACTAACCTTATTTACCAACTCACCTGTCTTCCTTCACTGCACTACTTCCTACGCCAGTCTCACCACTCTACAGCTATCGGAGAGGATGAAACGCCACAGGCAAAGAGTTCATACTTCCAACCCAGACCATCCAGCTGCAATTCATACCAGCACACATCATTCCAACAATTTCAACACCTCTTTCACAGTTAGAGCAGTTAAGAGTTTTTCTGAACACCACCACCTCTTCAGGACTCTGTATATGGAAACTTGCCTATCAACATATCCTAGACACCAGATACATCCCTGGCCTAAACCAGTCACTATTTTACAATTTTACAGTCAGTTTTTTCATATATTTTTAGTATATTTTTTTATATCTTTCTAGTTTTTTTTTATAAACACCTATAACTGGTCAAACTCATATATTTTGTAAAATAAATTTCATATTACCTAGAATAACCGTCAGAGATTGTTTTGGTCCACATTTATTGTTAGTCAACCTTATCCCCTCACCACGAGATCAATCACCCGTGTCCTGCATGTTTCATTCATGTGGTGGCTCGTCATGTGGCCACATCTTTCCCCAGGTCATATATCTTACCTCCTACATGATTGAGGTTACTACCCAAAATATTGTGTTTTTTAAGTGTTCATCTCATCCTCCTGTCTTCATCCCTGATAAATGATTCTTCCTGATTCTTCCTATTCTATCTTATTTTCAGTGCCTAACGGCAGTTTCTTTATTTCCATAATCTCTGAGTGTTTACATTTTGTAGACAGTACTAGTTAGTAGCGTTTGAACAGTCAGCGAGTGCAGTAGCGTATTTTGTTGTTGTTTTTATATCTGTAGTGGTGTGGTTATTTGAATAGTGTAATCTCTGAGTGTTTACATTTTGTAAACAGTGGTCGTTAGTAGCGTTTGAATAGTCAGCGAGTGCAGTAGCGTATTTTGTTGTTGTTTTTATATCTGTAGTGGTGTGGGTATTTGAATAGTGTAATCTCTGAGTGTTTACATTTTGTAGACAGTACTAGTTAGTAGCGTTTGAATAGTCAGCGAGTGCAGTAGCGTATTTTATTGTTGTTTTTATATCTGTAGTGGTGTGGGTATTTGAATAGTGTAATCTCTGAGTGTTTATATTTTGTAAACAGTGATCGTTAGTAGCGTTTGAACAGTTAGCGAGTGCAGTAGCGTATTTTGTTGTTGTTTTGATATCTGTAGTGGTGTGGGTATTTGAATAGTGTAATCTCTGAGTGTTTACATTTTGTAAACAGTGGTCGTTAGTAGCGTTTGAACAGTCAGCGAGTGCAGTAGCGTATTTTGTTGTTGTTTTTATATCTGTAGTGGTGTGGGTATTTGAATAGTGTAATCTCTGAGTGTTTACATTTTGTAAACAGTGGTCGTTAGTAGCGTTTGAACAGTCAGCGAGTACAGTAGCGTATTTTGTTGTTGTTTTTATATCTGTAGTGGTGTGGGTATTTGAATAGTGTAATCTCTGAGTGTTTACATTTTGTAGACAGTACTAGTTAGTAGCGTTTGAACAGTCAGCGAGTGCAGTAGCGTATTTTGTTGTTGTTTTTATATCTGTAGTGGTGTGGGTATTTGAATAGTGTAATCTCTGAGTGTTTACATTTTGTAAACAGTGGTCGTTAGTAGCGTTTGAACAGTCAGCGAGTGCAGAAGCGTATTTTATCTGTAGTGGTGTGGGTATTTGAATAGTGTAATCTCTGAGTGTTTACATTTTGTAGACAGTACTAGTTAGTAGCGTTTGAATAGTCAGCGAGTGCAGTAGCGTATTTTGTTGTTGTTTTTTATCTGTAGTGGTGTGGGGTATTTGAATAGTGTAATCTCCGAGTGTATATATTTTGTAGGAAGTCCAGGTTATTTCGAGTTTCTGTTCCTTTTATCTGTACTTTTTTGTTTCCCTTCTTTTTGCTTTTTTCAAAAGCAGTATGTCTAGGGACTGTGATTGCTGTGTGCAGACGCGAGCTGAGGTGGCTGATCTGCGCGCTCAGCTTGCAGCTGTGTTAGCGAAAGTTACACAGCTGGAAGCTGCCGTAAAAGGCTGCAGCAGATGTGAAGTGGGGGAAACTGATATAGCCAAGCCTATCACAGATTCTCCCATATTGACTGTCGTACCTGCAACCCAGGCTGAAGTGTTGGATGCTGTGCCGCAGTCGCCTGTTGGTGACTGGCGTATGGCTTCCAGACTTCGAAGCCGCACACGGGGGCAGTCGAACAGGCTTAAAGGCCAAGACGCTAAACTTGTTCGTCTGTCCAACCGGTTTGATGTATTGTCGGAGGCTGACTCAGTCCCACAATTGTCATCCTGCGAGTTGACGGCCCCTCAGCCCGCCAGGTCTGAGCAAACGCAGAGGGGCATTCTGGTAGTTGGGAGCTCTAATGTTAGGCGGTTATTAGAGCCCCTTTAGGGAAATGGCGGATTCCTCGGGGAAGAAATCCAACGTCCATTCAGTGTGTATTCCGGGTGGCCTGATCCGAGATGTGGAACAGGCCATCCCGGATGCCATAGAGGGGACGGGGTGTAGCCAACTGCAGATTGTGGCTCATGTCGGCACCAATGATGCCTGTCGCCTTGGGTCGGAGGTTATCCTCTCTTCCTTCCGGCGGCTGGCTGAAAGGGTGAACTCTGTGGCCAGTGACCGCAAGATATCGGCAGAGCTAACCATCTGTAGCATCGTAGACAGAGTTGATTGTGGACCTCTGGTTCAGAGCCGTATTGAGGGGCTGAACCAGAGACTACGACGTTTCTGTGATGACATTGGCTGCAGATTTCTCGATCTTCGCCATAGGGTCGAGTCTTGTACGGTTCCCCTTAATAGGTCAGGTGTGCACTACACACGTGAATCGGCTACACGGGTGGCAGGGGCCGTGTGGAATGCACTGGGTGGTTTTTTAGGCTGAGGGAGGAAGACCCGAAACACGAAATTCAGTTACGGGCAACCCAATCAGATACAATACAGGAATGTAGGAGCAACGTAAAAGAATCTCGTCAGTTAAAAGTTCTCGTAATTAACTGTAGAAGCGTTTGTAATAAACAACCGGAACTTGAAAGCGTTATTTGCAGTACAGAAGCGGATATCGTTATCGGTACAGAAAGTTGGTTGAAACCGGAAATAAGTTCCGCCGAAACTTTTAAAGATAGCATGAACGTTTTTCGTAAAGACAGATTACATTCTCATGGAGGTGGGGTATTTATAGCTGTGAGTAAATTTCTCCCATGTAATGAAATAGACGTCGATACGAACTGTGAAGTCATATGGATTAAACTCAACGTTGCTGGGTCAAAATTCATCATAGGTGCCTTCTACCGTCCACCTGATTCGGATATAGCTATCGTCGAGGAGTTAAGAAATAATGTAAATAGTATAGCAAGCCGTTTTAAAGATCATGCTATGATTCTAGGAGGCGACTTCAATCTGCCTTATATTGACTGGCGTAATTACGTTCACATCACAGGTAGCAGGGATAAGGCAGCTTCTGAAGTAATTCTCGATTTGTTGTCAGATAATCATCTCGAGCAGCTAGTTAATGAACCTACGCGGTGTCATAACGGTAGCGAAAACATTTTAGACTTGCTGGTTACCAACAGGCCAGAATTATTCACCGACATTTCAACGACCACAGGAATAAGCGATCACAAAGCGGTAATTGCGACTATCAAATTAATGACCGAGCGAAAAAGGAAAAAAGGGCGGATTGTATACAAATTCAGTAAGGCCTCAAAGGAGTGTTTTAGAACCTACCTGAGGAATAAATACCATAACTTCAAGTCAACAAAGGACACCGTTGAAGAGATGTGGCATCGTTTTATACATATAGTCAGGGAAGGCATGGAAATACATATACCAAAGCGGACAATAAAGGGAGAGAATGATCCACCGTGGTACACATGCGAAGTCAAAAGATTACTCAAAAAACAAAGGAAAATACACGCACGTTCAAGAAGGAAGGGGTGTCGCAGCGATTTAGAAACCTTAGCTGATTTAAGAGGACGTATTAAGAATGTAATGCGCGAGGCCTTTAACGATTTTCACTCCAACTCTCTCTCTAAGAGTCTCACAGAAAACCCAAAGAAATTTTGGTCGTATGTACGAAAAGTTAATTGTACCAACAGCAATATTCCAGCACTAATTCGTGAAGGTTCCGAGGTTAATGAAAGCCGTGATAAAGCTAACGTACTAAATACTGTATTCAAAAATTCATTTACAAATGAACATAAGGATAGTATTCCCGTTTTCCCACGCCGTGGCGAGTCGGTGATGGAATCATTACGAATAGATACTGCAGGTATCGTTAAGCAATTAGAGCTCCTGAAGTGGGGGAAAGCACCGGGCCCGGATGGAATTCCAGTAAGAGTATTTTCAGAGTATGCTGCAGAAATCGGGCCATTTCTGTCTGATATATTCAGTAAATCATTAGAAGAGCGAAAAGTACCTTCAGACTGGAAAATCGCGCAAGTAACTCCGATTTTCAAAAAAGGTGATCGAAGTGATCCTGGGAACTATCGTCCCATATCTATAACATCGGTTTGTAGTAGAGTTATGGAGCATATTATATGCTCGAACATTATGAATTTTCTAGATTATAATAATTTGCTTACAACAAATCAACATGGATTTCGGAAGAAAAGGTCATGTGAAACACAGCTGGCCCTATTTACACACGACGTAATGAAAGTTATCGATACAGGTTCACAAGTAGATGCAATTTTTTTAGATTTCCAGAAAGCCTTTGACTCTGTGCCACACAACCGCCTTTTAGCGAAGCTTCGAGCATACGGTATATCGGATCAGCTTTGTGAATGGATAAAGGATTTTCTAACTGGTCGGTCGCAGTATGTTGTCGTTGAAGGAGAAAGTTCTTCTAATCTAGATGTTACATCGGGTGTACCTCAAGGAAGTGTAATAGGACCACTTCTTTTCTTAATTTTTATAAACGATCTCGGAGACAAAGTGAAAAGCCTTTTTAGATTGTTTGCTGATGATGCGGTTATTTATAGGAAAGTAAGAACTTTGGCCGATTGCTTAGAAATTCAGCGCGATCTGGATGTTATTTTGGCTTGGTGCGCTGAGTGGCAACTTACTCTAAACTGTAAAAAGTGCAAGACAATGAGCATAACTAACAAAAAGAATCCGATTGTTCAGAAATACGAGTTAAACAATACAGTTATTGATATGGTCGATTCTATTAAATATTTGGGAGTAACAGTACAAAGGAACATGAAATGGGACATACACATTAATTCTTTAGTAGGTAGAGCTAATTCTAGGCTGCGATTCATAGGTAGAATCTTGAAAAATTGTAATGAACAAACAAAGGAGATAGCGTACAAATCTCTTGTGCGTCCACATTTGGATTATTGTTGTGCCATTTGGGACCCGTTTCGTAAGGGATTGATCGAAAGTATAGAGAAAGTACAGAGAAGAGCCGCTCGATTCGTGACCGCTTGCTACAGTCCTTATGAAAGCATCACAGAACTGATTAGTAGATTAGGTTGGGAGTCTCTGGTAGATAGACGACATACGTTTCGTTTAAACTTATTGGAAAACATGCGTACTCCAACCTTCACTCATGAGTGTAGTGAAATACTTCTTCCACCAACCTATTTGAGTCGGAAGGACAGGAAAGATAAAATTAGAGAAATAAGGTGCCGGACTGATTCTTATATGAATTCTTTTTTCCCTCGTACCATTAGGGATTGGAATGCACAGCAAAGAGATTAGCTTTGGTGCTGAGCACCCTCTGCCACCCACAATTTTGTGAATTGCAGAGTATATATGTAGATGTAGATGTATTACATATCAAATAGAAATATTCAGAATCATTTGATTTTGAATTAAGGTCTTATCAATCTATTGTCATTTAAAAAATCAAATAGGTAAATCAAAGGAAAAATTGATATGCAACCACATCAGAAATACGTGTGAGGAAGGTAAGTGGATTCCAAGTAGGCAACATGGCTTTAGACAAGGATATTCATGCGAATCTCAGTTGGTGGGATATATGCAAGATATTTCAGATGAAATTGATAGTGTAGCACTAGATCTGTCAAAGGCTTTTGACAGAGTGAGCCAAAAAATTGTAGTAAAAACTATTGGAGTGGATTAGAAAGTGATTTTCTGGCTAGAAGAATTTTAAAAGGTAGAAAACAGAAAGTTTGGGTAGAAAACGCAGTATCAAAAGAAGTGGAAGTAAAAATGGGAGTGCCACAGGGTAATGTATTGGGACCATTGCTATTCATTATTCTAATGAATAGTTAATTGTTTACTATCTGAAATTAGATTGTTTGCAGATGATATAATGCAATATAAAATGATCAAAATGGCAGAGAACTGTAAACAGTTTTAGGGTGATCTGGTCAGGATATCTAGTTGGGTTGGTAAACATGGGATGAAGATAAATGCAAAGAAGAGTCAGTTTATTAGATACTCAAATAGAAAACAAAAGGTTGATTAAGATTATAAGGTGGGGAAAGAATTGCTTGCTGAAGGCTTGAAATGTAAATACCTGTATCTTGGCATTCCATTTTATAGCAAGTTTAACTGAGCAGGACACATTGGTCAGGTAGTATGAAAAGGTTTCAAAATTATGCACTTGTTGGAGAGAGTGATGGGAGGTTTTACGAGGCAAGTAAAAGAATTGGGTTACAAAACTTTTGTCAGACCATTGCTCGAATATAGTAGTGTAGTATGGGACCCACATTTTGAGTATCAAATACAGGAGTTGGAGAGGGTGCAAAAAAGGGCTTCTAGATTTGTTTCTGGAAATTATCGCAGAATGCAATCAGTACCAGATACGATAAAAGAGCTGGAATAGGATTCATTGCAAGACAGGTGGAGGTTGAAGAGGATCCCAGGAGTGTACAAGGCATATACTGGTGATGAGGCATGGAAAGATATTGGTGTAGGTATGGAAAGTAGTGTATGGAAGGGAAAAGATGACCATGACCACAAACTGGCACTCGATTTCAGGTACAATGGTGTGTGAAGATTCTCTTTCATAGGTAAGTGTGCCAGGGGTCGGAATAAGTACCAAGGGAAATGAATAATTTCAGGACGATTATCCCTGAAAGAGCTCAAGGTGACTCAAAAATTTGAAGCTCAATTTATAATTTGAATTCAAAGTATTCCAAAAATTTAATATTTTTTTTCAAGTATTTTTAAAGAAGTTAAAAAATTACTGTGAATTGGTTTAGTGAAATGTTTTAGTTTTAATCATGCAATATTACAGTCACCTTCAAGCCATGTATTTAACTAGGTACATAAGAAAGACACTGTGTTGTAGCATATCCAATTTTCCATACCTCCTTCCCCAAATCTTTGCAGTATTCAATGTCCATTTCATGAAGAGTTTCAATATGTTCATTCACAAAAGCTATTGGTACGAGAATGAAATTCTTTTTCCCTTGTTTCACATAACCTGAAAAAAAGAACCATGTAAACATTAAAGATATTATAAGGTTAGAAAATGAAGTAGTTCAACAAAACTTCAGTACATTTAACTCCAAATAATGGCAGAGAAAAATTTATGCTCATGACTTCATGCAGAATCGCATTAAAAGAAGACAAAAAGATACAAAAAAATTTCAGGACCAGAACCAGCAAAAGTTGAGGAACTGTACAAAACACGTAGGAAATCAAGTTAAAATGTTTAATAAACAGGAAAAGTGACTCTTTATATGGATTGTCTCTATCAGACCGACAGTAAATATTAAGGCTGCCACACACAAGCAATTCATCGTGCACTTGGCCATCCAAACTAGGGGTTCAGACACAACAGCATCAACCACACTGAGCCAAACAGGTCATGCCTACAACTTCTGCTGGGTGTATATAGGTTAAGTTTTTAAGGAAAACAGTAGACATTTAAAACAATTTTTTACCACTTAAATATATTTTACAGATCAAAAAACTAAATGCCTTATCTGTATACGAACTGTTAAAACCAATTGTCTTAGATGGTGAAAATTAGCAAGAACGTATAAAGTAAGAAGTACCAGAATATATATAAACATAGAGACATAGTTACAGTAAGATAAGCCACTTTTCCCTGTTTTGCAGAAATTGAGATAATGCAAAATATACAGGGTGTTTGAAAAAGAACTCCCTAGTTTTAATGTGTCATAGAATCTGTAAAAAGTGATATACACTATTCTAGTTTGTGGTGTTTGATTAAGCAACACTCTAAGTTTTGCCGCCAAGCAGTTGGCAGACCTGCTTGACCTTGAGACGGCGCCAGGGAACAGTTCCCTCAGTTGTGTTCGGGCGTGCATTGCGGTGCAATGTTTACTCCACAACAAAAAGCGCAGTGTGTTATTTGGTTAGTGCAAACTGAGTCTGTTATAACAGTCCAACGTAATTTTAGACGTCAGTATGGTGGTGAACCTCCTACACCAAAAACTATCCGTCAATAGCTAAATTCTTTCAAGGAAACCGGTAATGTTTTAAAAGCGAAATCACCCGGTAGGCCTAGAACTTCTGAAGATGTTGTTGAACAGATCCGTGTTTCGTGTGTTCGGAGCCCAAAAAAGTCATTGGCCAGACGTAGTCTACAATTAGGTGTTCCTAAAGGTACGCTCTATGATGTTGTACGTAAAAGATTACATTTGCGTGCCTACAAATTGCAACTGTTACATGAAATAAAACCTACTGATAAAATCAAAAGGCTAGAGTTTGCTATTGACTTTTTAAGCAGAATTGATGATGATGAAAATTTTTTGAAAAATATTTGTTTTTCTGATGAGACTACATTTCATGTAAGTGGGACAGTTAATCGTCATAACTGCAGAGTTTGGGGGGAAGAGGATCCACATGAAGTTATTCAGCATCAGCGTGACTCTCCCAAAGTTAATGTTTGGTGCGGCTTGATGGTTGATCGTGTGATTGGTCCTTTCATTTTTGCAGAACGAACAATAAATGGAAACATTTACTACGACATGTTGACAGAGTATGTCTTTCCCCAAATGGAAGATATTGAGGCGGAAAAAGGGCTTGTGTTTTTCCAACAAGATGGCGCCCCTCCTCATTACAGTAACCATGTGCGCGCGGCTCTAGACACTCGCTTTCCGGGAAGGTGGATAGGGAGAGCTGGCCCAATTGCTTGGCCACCACGAAGCCCGGACTTAACCCCTCTGGACTTTTTCTTTTGGGGTCACATAAAAAATGTTGTGTACAGTGTAAAAATCCGAGACATAAACCATTTACGGGAAAGAATCGTCACGGCGGTTGGGACAGTTACACCTGATATGTTGGTGAATACATGGCGAGAATTTGAATATCGTCTCGACGTGAGCAGGGCAACAAATGGATCCCATGTTGAAGTGTACTGATGTTAAACAAAACTCGAAGGTTTTCTCTTTCACTGTATGTACTTGTTGATGTATTTTTTCATTAATTTACACATTAAATTTATACCTAAAACTAGGGAGTTCTTTTTCAAACACCCTGTACTATAGTAAATTTGGGAACATAAATGTTGTATGTTGTCACCTTAGAGATGTCAACTGGATCAAAATTCAACATGGAGGCTAGACTTAAATAAAATCTGTACAACAGTTTCAATCTTATTGCTGACAAAAATGATTGAAACCACTATTTATTAATAAAGCCATGACTTATGCCAGTGTATTAGTCATCAAATTAGAGTGAACTTCAGAATCTCAAAAAAGTTTTTTTCTCGGGCTTATATTCATAACAGTTCTCAAGATTGTCTACTCTATATTGAATTCTTTCTTCAGAATCCATTTTTCTATAGAAATCCCATGCAGAAGTAAATCTGATTTATACTATGACATTCAAAGCAGTGCGCATCCTGCAAAAGTAAGTGGAATATTTTATAAAAATCTGACTTGCTTCACATTTCCTATTAATATATTGATTTATCTAGTTCCGATTTCTGTGTCTAAGACTCTTTTTTGAAAATGTGACTTACATCATAGTGACTTTAATCCATCAATATACCACCTCGCTGAGTGAGTATTATTATGGACTAAATAATATTGATTCTTTCTTTCTATCTTTATTCAGCACCTTTCTCAATTAAAAAAAAAAAAATACAAATACAAACAGCAAAGTGTCAACATTGGGGGTAGGGGCAGGGGGGGAGGAATTTGGCCATGGCCTTTTGAAGGAAGCATCCCAGCATTTGTCTGGAATGATTTGGGGAAACCATGGAAAACCCAAATCCGGATGCCCAGACGGGGATTCGAACCTGTGTCCTCCCTGTAGTGGACAGCCAAGGAATTTTGGGCTATAGTTACTAAAGCTGGGCAAGAGTTGATTGCATACAGCCAAAGCTGAATCCAGGGCAGTTACAACAGATAGTCAAAACAGTTAGAGGCTCTGGAATGCAAGCACACAGGCAGCATTGACATCGAAGTAGGTCAGATAGTCAGCAGAATTGAGCTGTGACAAGACGTCACTGGGAGGTAGATGGTAGGGAAGGAATTATCACTACTGGCTAGAGTTACTCCCCACTATGGATTCTACGGAGGGGGGAGTTGGATAAAACTGAAATGCACGAGCAGAGAGAGGGCGGAACAGGTCGATCTAGTGGAGCAGGTCAGATATGGAAGCCATGGAGCTATAGAGTTATGATGGGATGTAGCGGGGTGAACCACAATCCGCAGGAGGAGCCGTCGCTGACTACAGCAGCCAGACTAACAGGTGGGAGAAAGCCACTGAAGTATAAGTAATTTGGAAGGCATTTAGTAGGGATCGAGCAATGGGAGTTATAGCCTAAGAAAGAGTGAAGAGAGTTAGGCATGTCATTATTGTACATAACTGATGTAATAAAATGAACATATGTGAATACCCTTACTGAGAGTGTCATTTATAAGTACTACTACTCACACGGCTAAAGAGTTTTACCCAAAAATTATATGTTCCTCTTGGGAGTGGCAAGGCGAAAAGAAAAAAAAGTTTGCTCGTCCACCACATCCCGCATGCAAGTTACACGTCATAAGTTGCATGTGAAATGCATAGTCTGTGCTCTGTCTGCTAAGTGTAGTTATTGTCAGGAAACAAATAATTTTTTGGTGAAGACTCTCAGTGTTGTCTACCTGCTGAAGACTTGTGGTGACTGTCGTTATGTACAGTGTGTTGCTCTGTTTGTTGTTCTTTTGTGTGTAAGTAGACGAAATATCAGAAAAGGGATAGACCCAATACCAATCCATCCAAGCCTACTATTCCCAAAGTTAGTAGCTGGAAGGCAACATAGGAACAAGAGTTACAAAAGGTACAGCCCTAGGCATAATTAGCAAAGAAAAAGAAACTGGCAGCAAAGAATTAACTATCTTGAGAAACAAGAAAATAAAAAATACTGAAAAATGACTGCATAAACAGAACTAGTTGTATTTAATTATTAAAGATTCTAATTTCACTTCAGCTAAGTCAAGATGTATGGATCTCTCACAGTTACACAAATTCATGATCTCCATTTTTATTTCATTTATAACTAGCAGAGTACCTGGTATGATTGAGCTTAATTTACCCATACAGTAATTTTAGTTACTTACTTACTTACTTCCTCTTCATGGATAGGCCAAAAGCCTGTTCCGACCTCATTCTTCTGACCATCTCTTCCTAGGTCTTCCAATGTCCCTTCTGCCTGTGGGATGGTACTCCAGGGCAAGCTTAGGAAATCTGTCCTTTCTCATCCGTAGGACGTGGTTCTTCCAGTTATCCCTTTTTTGGGTAATTCTATCATTTAGCGGGGAGATATTCAGTTGTTCCCTTATTTCCTCGTTCCTCCTCCTATTATTTAGGGAATACCCTTTTACTGACCTTAAAAATTTCATTTCAGATGATTGAATTTTGCTTTTGTATTGCGTTTTATTTACCCATGTTTCGCTGCCATATAGCAGAGTCGGTACGGCCATTGTTTTATAAAACTTGAGTTGAGTCTCCTCTCGTGCTTTACCTTTCAGTGTTCGTCGAATTGTTCCACACATATACTGAAATCGGTGAAGTTTCTTCTTCACCTCGTTATCCTCATTAAAAGATAATTCACATCCGAGATAAGTAAAGCTGGAGACTTGTTCTATTGACTGATTGTCTACCACTATTTTAACTCTGATAGGGTATTTCCCCTGCCATGCCATAACTTTCGTTTTTGCACGAGACAACTGCAGATAGTAATCTTTGCTGATAATGTTTAGTATATGAATTGCTTTTTGAAGTCCATCTTCATTTTCCTGGAGAATAAATTGGTCGTCTGCAAACAACATAGTATTTATGTAAGTGTTGTTGCTTATTTTTATACCAGGATGGACATTTTCTTTCCATTTCCTAACTAAGTCATCTATATATATATTGAAGAGTGTTGGAGACAGGCTACAACCTTGCCGCACTCCTTGGTTAATTGCTATTTCTTCTGTAAGTTTATTTCCTAGGTCTAAGACGATTTGTGTCCTTCTATACATACCTTGAATAACTTGTATTAAATGCTGTGGATATCCATTTCTTTGCATTATTTCCCATAGTTTTTGTCTGTTTACTTTATCGAACGCTTTTTCATAGTCTATAAAAGTCTTTAAATTAAATTCTCTTCTCTTTTCCAGTAGTTGTCTAAGGCAGAATATATTATCTATGCAGGACCTTCCTTTCCTAAACCCACATTGTTCTTCTGATAGGAGAGCATCTGCTATTACTTTTAGCCTGTTATTTATTATTTTTGCATATATTTTGTATCCCGTATTTAATAAACTAATTCCTCGATAGTTATCACATGAATTCCTATCTCCCTTCTTAAAAAGTGAAATAACTTTGGCCTTCCTCCATTCTTCTGGGATGGTTCTCTTTTTCCAACACATATTAATTAAGTGTAAATATCTAAATTTCAGAATCATTCCCCCATACTTAATCAATTCTAAGTTAATTGTATCTAGTCCAGGAGCTTTTCTATTTTTAAATGATTTTAGTGCTGCATCAACCTCCTCTATGTCTATAGGATCAATTTCTTTAGTATCCACATGGTCAATTCCTATTTTCTCTTCTTCTTCTTTATAATTACTATTGTACCATAATGTTCTGTAGTGTTTTGCCCATGCCTCTTCTTCAATTACATTTATATTAGCACTTTCATTTTCATCCTTGTTGAGATGTTTCATAAGTTTATAAGCCATCTCTTGTCTACCATGGACATCATCTTCTATTGAACTGATTAATCTATCCCATCCCTCTTGTTTCAACTTCTTTGTTATTGTCTTAACAATATTTCTCCTTCTTTTATATTCATTTTCATTTTCTAGGGTTCGGTCCTGTATCATTTTTAGATAAGCCTTTTGCTTTTGTTTGACGGCTTCTGCAATGTCTTCGTTCCACATTTTAAGTCCAGTTTTTCTTCTAAATTTCTTTTTGTTGCCAATGGCTTCATATGCTGCTTTCAGTATTGATGAAGCTATAGTTTCCCATTCTTTATTGATGTCATTATTTGTTGGGTTTTCCAGTAAGCGCTGTTGTAATCGGCTTTGATATAGATGTTTTATTCCTTCATCTTTTAAAAGGTAGGTCTTAAAAACTTCTTGATCTTGTTGTAAATTTTTATTCATTCTTTTCCTCCATTTAGCAAGTATTCTTATTTTTGATATAACGAGATAGTGATCTGTATACATATCACTACCTCTATGTACACTGGTGTCTACTACATCTGGACCTAATTTTTTATTAACCATTACATAGTCAATGATAGACCTTTGTCCTCTTGCCGTCCATGTAAATTTATGGATATCTTAGTAATTTTAGTTATTATTATTAATTTAATTGTGATGGATCACATGTTCCAGAGATGGAGCATTTTATAGATATAGATTTGAGTCAACCAAATCTACTACAGAAATTTTTTTCATTTATTCTATAAATAAAAATAATATGTGAATCAAATCAGAAAGGATTTGTTTCAGTTTGAGGAGGTGTTTTTTTATGTCAAATTAGGAAGGGAGTATGAAAGGATACATCTGATGTTAACACTTGAATTATTATTTTGTTAATTGCTAATGTTACAGGAGTAAGCATGAAATAACCTACCTTTAAGAGCATCATCAGTAAAGGGTGCAAGCCAAGGTAGAGGCCCAACTTTGGACTGCCATACGAGATTATAAGGGTTACAAAATGATAGTTCTTGCATCACTGCTAACACTGTTGCTCCAACCTCTGATGGATATGGATCTCCTCGATTCACCGCCTGAAATTTTAGTATTTAAGAATACAAAAGTAAGATCATCAAGGAAATACTATAAACAGTGAGACTGGTGACTTAGTTGCTGATACCGGCCAAAAATTTAATCATAGTTTCTGATACCAGCCAATAATTTAAGCATTAAATGAGGACTGAAGAAGGAACCCCTGATTGCAACAGATGGCACAACAGGAAAGAGTTATAAAACATGGGTAAACCAAGAATAATGATTGTACAGTAGTACTTACTATAGGCACTATATCAAGTGGGAGGTCAGGTGAAAATTTATCTCTTTGCTTAATTGATCATATAGCAGGACAAGCTTCTTTAATGGTTCACAAAATACAAATTTTTAATAACTATTTACTTTCTGTTAAATGTATGACACATTTACGTTTCTCTCTAGTTTCAAGACATCAAACCTATAAGTAACTATATCTCCCATTTTAAAAATAAATAAATAGAAAGCTGAGAAAAATAATAAAACAAAGAAATTAGTTAATGAAGACATAAGACTGGGGTATCATTATATGATAATCTACATCATCTAAATGAAGGTAGCACACATTGGAAGAGCTGAAATAGATGTAGCAAATATTTTTTCATTGGCAAAGGGTGAGTCACTAATTCAATCTCAACACATTTTATCATAATGAAAGGACCTATACATTTAATTATTTCTGCTTCTAATTATATCTTCTTGAAATCTTCTGCAGTTATTTCAGCAACTGTTATTGGTGGATCCTTCCACAATATTTATCAACACCACAGCTGATAAATTTTTAAGACCTCTAAAACTGTATCAACTCTAGAATCCCAAGATCTGTCGCTGTCAAAGATGAATGGCCATTGCATTAGTCTGCCATAATATGCCGATTTTCTTCCCAGTATGACAGAACACAGTTGACAAATCTACATACAACTATGATTGCCAGTTAATAAAATTCTCAATAATGTCTCATTTATTAAGTGATTTTAAAAGCAACGAAAATCGATCTAAGAGGCAAATTCACAAGGGCACAAAAACAGGATGTATAAACCAGCAAGTTTAGATGTATTATCTTGGGTCTCCGGGTGGAGCTGCGTCGATATATTAAAATCTAAAGTACTCACAACATAATGGCTGAAATATTAGGTTTTAACAAATCGACGTGGCTCCACCCAGAGAACCAAGATAACACTCAAATGACCATAGAAACTTTCACAATTAAGTTTATATGTACCCTGATTTATTTGGTAATCACCACATAATTAAAAAAAATAGTGATAAACCAATGATATATAGATCTGAAAAACTTAAGAATCAATTAACATCTTAATATATAGGTATAGTTCTTGGGTAACTATCTGGATACTTATTAAGTTTTGATACAGTATTTAAATGAACATACACACTGCTACCATCATCAGGAAAAATGGTGGTGGGGTATATGTTCACAGAATTTATCGTGTCAAAACACAGTGAGTGTTCATAGGATCTGAGAACTATATATAATCTTTGCAGGTTTACTGCCAGATGATGATGATGACAGACGAGCTTTCGGCGGAATACTCTGCCGCCATCTTCAGATCTAATGGCTACATTGTGACTGCCAAAGCTGCACTGTTATTCTCTGGTATCGATGTGCCTTGGATAGCCTAGTACTCCTACTCATCCCCATCATTCAACACATAGTGAAAAAAAACTTTATTCAGTTATAATTAGCATCTTGTTTTAACAAACATACCACCAGACTTTGGGAACATGACTTTTTATCAAATTTTATGGGCATGTAGCAAACCAATGTAAAAATGGACACATTGACCCACTCAAGGAAATAAATCCCTAAGTTCTTTAAGGTTTACATTCATTTCCACTCAGTTGTCACAATAGTCTGTCTAGTGGTCAGAATGACAGGCTCATAACTAGTGGACCGAATTTTTAATATCTCAGTTGGTTTTTTGGTGTTTTTCTTTGTGAATGGTTTATTTTATATAAGCAGTCACAGTTACTATTGTTGTATACTGAATACTATTTGTTGTATATTTTACTTGCATTTAAAACAGTATCAGTAATTTTCTTAAAGAAATGGAATCACTACACATTTTCAAAACTTAATTTGCTCATGTTTTTCGTAATTTCTTCCTAAAATACTACAGTTGTTGGGTGTTGTATGAATTAGTCAGCCAAATTGAAAAATTCCACAAGGAAATGGAATATTTCATCCAGGAAATATCAGAAAAAGGTGAATATCACAAACTACAGCAAATAAATCTTTAAAATTTCTTTTTGATTGTACTCCCTTTAATAAATGCAAGGTGTTAATTATCACAAAGGCACAAAATACATAAATTAGAGTAACACTAGTGGCAACAAATTAAGAAATGTTTGTCAAATGAGCATGATTTCTTTTTAAATCATCTGTCTGAAGGCAGATATCACTGATGTAAATATAATTCTATAATCAAATTAGTTGGAATTTCTGAAAAATTCAGGGAAGACTGTGGCAAACTACAGAATGGATTTTGTTGGATCATTTCTTGACGCAAAATTGCACTTATCTTCTATCAGATGTTAGTCTGATATTTTAATTTAAAAAATTTTCACTTGCTAGGTATTTATGTGAATGTACAAATATTTAAATCAGAAAATATGAAAAAAAACGTTTGCAGTGTCAGAAGAGGTAGGAATGAAAACAAGAGTTCCACATAGTAGTTTATTTAGAGCATTGTTATTCATTATTACAAATAAGTGGCTGGCTTGGTGGTCTAGTCAGAAGGTATGTAGTTTGCAGATGACAATGTTATACAAAAGGATTTAAACAGTAGGAGTTTTAATAGTTACAGATTGACCTGTACAGGTGGGTAGGAAACATAAGAAAAAAGTTATTAGTTCAACCATTAAGAAATAAAAAATTTTTTATGATTATAGGAAAGAGAAGTAATTGCTTGTCGCATATCTTGAACGAAAACATCTTAGCATAACATTTCACACTAGACTCAGGTTTTAAAAATCCTGCATTTACTGGGGAGAGTGATGAGGGAATGTATCAGGGAACTGAGGAGGCTGAGTTATAAAAACTTAGATGACTGCTTGAGTCAATTATTGCAATTGGAAGGTGTGCAAAGGAGTGCAACTACATTTTCTTGTGTAAATTATTGCAAAATACAATCAGTAACTGATATGATAAAGAAGCTGTCTCTGGATGACAGGATGCATATGAAGAGAGTGTGGGGAATGTATAAGGTATGTATTGGCAGCAAAGCTTATCTAGATATTGGTAGAAGAGTAATAGGTGGAAAGAAAGAGGTGACTATGAAGACAAACTGATACTCAATTTCAGGCATAAGGAAGTGCAAATATTTTCTTTTGATGGAAGTGAGTAAGGAATTGGAATAAATTACCAATGGAAATGTTGAATAACTTAAAAGAATCACTGAAAGAAATTAAAATTAAAATTCATAAAAGCCAAAAGTAGATGGATTGACAAATTGCAACAAAAAAAAGCAACATAACAAAAAATAAATGCATAAATTAGTAAAGGCGTGTAGTGAAGTTGTAATAATTACATTAAATCAAACTTTGAGAAAATATCCATATCTTTTTTTAAAGTGAATACTTTCTATTAGTCCATGAAAAAAGACGTTATTGAATTATTATGTAATGAAATAAAAAGTATAAAAAAAAAACTTTGTGGAGATTTGAATTTCAGTCTTCTATTACCAGTTCATCACTAACTGTGAGACCAATGTGACAACTAAAAACTGCTGCTACATTACCACTTCAAAAACATGAATCAAAACATTATGAACTTCAATTTTCTTTAAAATTCGTAAGAAGTGCATCTTACCACTGCTGAATAATGTTTTCCTGTTCCACACCCATGTGCTACAAATATCTGATGAGCTTAAAAGAAATAACTTATTGTATCACTGAAATATCGCTCCCCCCTCCCCTTTCGCCATAGTGTGGCTGTATGTGTGTTAAGGCACTGTAACATTGGATGAGGAAGTACAACAGGGCCAGGTTCGATTCCTGGACCCCACAAACAAATAGTCATGACAGCGGACTTTAGGTGATTTCTCACAATCACATAGCAAATGTTTGGATGGGTGTCAATCCCCACCTAACAAACTACACATTACATAAATAAAAATGTTATCATTCAGAACATAAGTTACGCATTTCACAAACAGATGGCAATACTGTGTTTCCCTCAGCAGATTGGGCCCCAAGGATCAAGGATGAGAGGGAAGACATGGGCCAATGCATACAGTGACACAAAACAAGGTTTTTTTTGTCTTTACACATCCCACCGAGGTCTTTACAAGGAGAATATCATTTCTCCATTCAACTTGGAAGAGTTAACCACACCCAACAACATGAAGTCTTAGAAAATTATGAGCCAATATACATTTATTAATTTAAAATTAATTTATAATATGTAGCCAAAAATGTAAAAATTCAAATTTATGACAACTGCTTTTGCAAGAGTAAATTTTCCCGAAGGCAATAGCAATAATAAAATAAATAAAACAGATCAAGCAGTAAAAACTTATTACTGTGAGCTGTAACATAGCAAAACTTCATATTCCACAGTCCCAGCACAAACTATCATTATGTAGTAAACAGAACAAATATATCCAGTAACTGAACAAAAGTCCTGCTGGTTTTATGGAACTTCCATTCAAGACACCTAGCAGGTCAAAACTGAAAGACAACGAACACACATATCTCTCTTCTCTCTCTCTCTCTCTCTCTGAGAGAGAGAGAGAGAGAGAGAGAGGGGGGGGGAGAAAGAGAGAGAGCATATGTTGCACGGGAAAAATTTGTCAAACACTGATAACATCCAGATACAGAGGAGGTAGTTTCCACACCATTAACGATGTTTAAGGGCGGTGTAATGGTTAGCATTCTCGCCTCGCATTCGGGAGGACGGCGGTTCGAATCCCCGTCCGGGCATCCAGATTTGGGTTTTCCATGGTTTCCCCAAATCACTCCAGGCAAATGCCGGGATGCTTCCTTCAAAAGGCCATGGCCGAATTCCTTCCCCCCATCCTTGCCCCCCATCCTTTCCCGTCTCTAAAGACCTCGATGTTAAAAAGAGACGTAAAGCAGTTACAAAAAACGATGTTTAAAATGAAAGAATTATATTCACATTGCCACATTTAATAGAAAATTCAGAAAAAAGAAGAAGAGATAACAATACCTCCAAAATAGATTGTTGGTTACATTACAACAACAGCATTATTGCACGTATATGGTGATTCAAACTTTTGTCATCCAGTTACCAGTCCGTAGTTCTAAACATGGGACCACTATGACACAATATTATAGCTAAGTAAGTTCAAGATTGATTTTCTTGACAAAGTTTGAGAAGTGCACCTTACCAGTGTTCCAAAATACAAATAATACTCCAATGAATTTCTATGCAACTAAATCAATAAATCAATCTGTAAAGAGATTTGAACTCCCACCTTCTATTACTAGACCATCACTAACTGTGAGACCACTAAAACATTTACACTATATGAACACAAATCAAAACATTATGAAGTTTAATTTCCTTGAGAATGTTTGAGAAAGGCACCTTACCATTGCTGTACAACCTTTTCCTGATACATTTCCATAAATTCTAAGAACAATCTGTGTTCAAAATTCCTGAAGGTCTGCATGGAAGAAATAACTTATGTTATCGCTGAAAAGTCTTTGCTCCATTGATTCTGGAAGAGCTAATTGCAACTGTCAGAATGCTGCCTTTAGAACATGAGCCAACATGCACTAAATGGCACTGTTATTAATTGTAAAAATTCAACTGGTTTTTAATTTTTTTTTTTTTTTTTTTTTTTTTTTTTTTTTTTTTTTTTTTTTTGGTTGCAAGATTCAATTTTCTTGAAACCATTTTTGAAATAAAAACCTTCAGAAATTAATGCGAGCTGTAAAATATCATCACATCATGTTCCACTGCTCTAGCACATACTTCCATCCTATTCCAAACAAAAAACAGATATAATTTAACTGAACAGATGGTATAGTGGTTGTACAAAATGTTTAATCCCATGGCAATCAACTACTAAGTGATTCCTTTCATGCATTTATATGAAACAAAATGAGCTGTGAAAAATAAAACTTTGACCGTAACTTTTACACATTGCTGTTCAGTGGCAGCTCGTGGCTAAAATTAGTGGGGTGCCACTTTGAAAATATAGGCCTTTCTATTCATGTTTACTGTTAAATCAAAAATATTAATAAACTCTTCTTGGGTTTCCGGCCATGAAAAGATGTCACATTTGTGGGACGTTTTGAAGGTGTCTATCTCAGCCCTCATTTTCAACCAAATGTTAATGAGTACATGTGACATTCATTGACATTTCGTTGAAAGTGAGGGCTGAGATAGACACCTCCGAAACGTCCCGCAAGTGTGACATCTTTACATGGCTGGAAGACCGGGAAGAGTTTATTTATATACAACGCCGTCAAAAATTATCATCTTACATCAAAAATATTGTTTTAACAATAATAACAATATTTTCGAAACTATAATTTTTTTTGATGGTGAGAAAATTATGAAAATTTAAGTTATTGAAGCTCACTTACAATGACTGAATTTATTTCTTTTGAATGCAAGAATGCCATGACAAAATTTTTCTATAAAATATAAAGAGAACAAAGAACAAAAGAGCCAACACTATGTTAATAATCTAAATCTAATGCATATGAATAAATGTGAGAGAATATAAAAATAAATGCAATTTCACTTCACACCAAAATAAAACTAAACCTAAAGAATTTGCTCATTTCATTAAAGTTAAAATTTTATAATTTCCTTATGGATTTACATCTCGTCAACATTGAGGTCATTAGAGATAGGAAAAGACAGGGTGAGGAATGGGAAGGAATTCTGTCATTGAATTTTGAAGGAACCATCCCCTTATTCACCTGGGTTGACTTTTGGAAACCATGAAAAACCAAAATCAATTTGTCTGGAAGGCGATTTGAAATTGTGTTCTACCTAATGCAAGTTCACACACCACACTCAGTTAAAATTATGTGTATTATATAAATGCATTTATAAGACTCAATAATAATAAAATGTTGATTAACTCTGGGGCTTGTTTGTTGTTCAAAATTCTTCAAGATACGAATATTGAATGAAAATTCATACTGCAATCTGCACAGAGGCATGCCTTCATGAAAGCCAAATACACTGTTTCCAATGCACAGAGTCAACCATCGATCACAATGTTGGCCGAATTTCAGTAACTGTGGTAGTGTGGGAGATACGGTGGTTGAAATTGGTCGATCAAGGATATTTTCGTATTTCAACCAAAGACATGTGTCTTCGTATACGTCACTCGGCTGCCACAACTACGTAGGATACACTATTGGTGTTTGTGTGTGGTAGTAGTATAGTGTCTCCTATCATGTACTATGGTGGTTAAGTGTCGGTAGCTATGGGGGTGTGGGAGATGTGGTGGTTGAAAGTGGTCGACCTGCGGCACTTTCATATTTCTACCAAAAATGTATGTGTCATGGTGTATCACTTTTACGCCAAAACTATCTAGCACAGATCACTGGTGTTTGTGTGCGGTAGTAGCAAAGAGTCACCCGTCAATCACAACGTTGGCCGAATTTCGCTAACCATGGTAGTGTGCGAGATATGGTGGTTGAAATTGGTTGATCAAGGATATTTTCGTATTTAGACCAAAGAAATGTGTGTCCATATATTTTACTTTGCTGTCTCAACTACATAGCGCAGATGACTGGCGTTTGTGTGTGGTAATAGCATCGAGTCTCCCATCGTGCACTATGGTGTTTAGATGTCGGTAGCTGTCAATCCAAATCCTTTACAAACACGAACAAAGTCATAGGTACCAGCTAGTTATTAAATAACATCTAATACTAACACAACATAATTCAAGACACCTTAACTCACGCTGTACAATATGGCATTGGAAAACCCATAGTGCTATTATATTATTTTGCTGTTTTACTTCAGAACTTTATTCTAATTGTAATGGAGATATACAATTAATCATTAAACTTAATTCCAGAAACTACCCACTCATCCAAAAATGACAATTAACAGAAAAAAAATTGTTCTATTGGAACTGAAATGTCCGCTGTGCTGGCAATAAAGGATTTATACATTCTGGGCATGCACTTATTTCTGTGCCAAAAATATTCACATGCGCAGAATGATTAAATGTTGTGGTTTGACACTGCCACTAGTGCAGTTCCATATGAGGATTTTTTGTATATTTTTATTGAGGTGTTGAAATTAATTGCTTGGCATTTGATCACGATTTTGCTATGCTTTCAGAGAACATTACAAATGTGAAAACACAAATCAATCTCTTGGAAGCAATAGCCACGAAAACAGGTTTGAGAATTTCTGTAGAAAAAACTAAATTTATTACAAATATTAAAAACGCTCCAAAATATTTAATGACAGATATTGGATGAATAGAGAAAGTAAAGAAATTTAAATATCCGGGTGAAATAATTCAAGAAAATGAATCGGATAAATTGACCATAGAAGAAAGGATACACAGGATGGAAAGAGCGTATGGTATCACAAAAAATTTTATAACAAAAATTGCTTGTAAAAAAATCTTAAAATAAGGCGCTACAACTTGGCCGTGAAACCAGAATGTCTATATGCTAGTGAATGGCTAGTGTTGTACTATATATTGGATAAACTGGAATTACTAGAAAGAAGAATCATGAGAAAAATCTTGGATCCAATTTAAAAAAATAGAACTCTGTAAATTAAAGAGTAATAAAGAAATATAGCAGAACATAGAAAATATAACAGAATCAATAAGGAAAAGGATATTGCTGTTTTTTGGTCAGATTTAATGATGACAGACTGACAAAAAGGATATTCACTTACCTTTGGGGGAAAAAATCAACAACCAGCAGGATTCAAAAGGTTAAGAAAGAGAAGATGAAATTATGGAAGAAGAAATCTTTAGAAAAAAGGTATTAAGTTTGTTAGGATTCCAAGGCAGAAGAGGAAAGCAATCTGCTCCGAAGTGGTCTGCGGAGAGAGGGCAGAAACTGTGAAATGATGAAAGAATATTGGATGAAAAGCAAGAAAACACGACAAAGGATGAAGGATTCAAATTAGAATGTAGTCGCAGAAGACCTTATCAGAAAGAAGAGGAAGAAAAATTTTGAATGGAAATGTAGGGGGTGCTGCAGTTCCACATGGCCTACCCATGAGCTTCCAACATTGTTGCTACATATAATTATATTAACACACACATTCCTACGTGTAAGATAGTACATATCTCATACATATAGAGCGAAGATAAATTCTTTATGCGAAAATAACCAAGTTAAATTGTTGTTTAAACACAATAATTTGATATCTATTCTCCATCGTCATTTTCAGGTGTATTTGTAAAATCTGAAGCTTGCCAAGAGTGCGTTGTTTACAGACTATCAACAATTTAACTTGGTTAGTTTCCCATGAAGAATTTATCATTGTACATCACCGAGAAAAAACTATGTTCATTTATAAATATTGTATCAATTACACTAAAGGTGCAAATGCAAAAAGAAAGAGCAAATTAAAAAAAATATTAAAAAAGTATTTACAAATATTGCCCTCTACCATTCTGGCTACTTGATAAATTTAAACATAAAAGGCAGCTAATACAACTATCTGTCTCTTACCTCCAGCCTTGGCCAGACTAACAAGAGGGAATGCTCATCTCTAGAGAGATGTTTTTTAAAACTTGTATTGATTCCACAGGCATTGCTGGAATTCTCAGGGTCAAAAGCTGACCCGGTAGCAATGGCAGTTGAATATAGGGAGCAGCTACATAGCTCCACTCCCAACACTGCCGTTGCTACCGCATCAGCTACTGCCCCCAAGGAGAGCTTGTAGATGTTGAAAGCACCAGCAGTGTCAACCAGATTGTTGACATTTTTACTGACGTATAGAACCATACGCAATCACGTCTTGGATACCGACAAGTTGGTTTTTAAACTGTTAATCATACTTACACAATATTTTGCCATTGATCGATCAAATGAGAAACAGAATTGTATTTCTTACCACTGTTTCAAGAGCCATCACTCTCCAAGCAGACATTTAGTGAAGGAACGATGATAAAGGGAAAAGAAAGATTGAATGGTTTATTTACTGACATCTGACTGCAGCTTATGCCACATGTAAATTGTTGTATGCAAAAATTTAAAAAAATTAATTAAATTAAATTGCAATGGAGTACATAATACGGTGGCAATTTCCCCAAACACCCATCTTCCACTTTTCCTGCACCCACCTGCATTTACCCTCAACAAATTTTAACTTTAAATTATTTCAAAATTTTTGGTAAATTATTCATCATTTCCCTTGGTAACTTATTCCAATAAAAGAGAATCTCCCCATTCCCTTGTGCCTGAGATTCAGTGCCAGCTTGTGGCCATGCTCATCTTTTCCCTTCCATCCACTATTTTTCATACCTACACCAATATCTTTCCATGCCTCATCACCAGTATACACCTTGTACACTCCGATGACCCTCTTCACCCTCCTCCTGTCTTCAATGAATCCCATTCCAACTCTTGTATCTTACCTGTTACTGATTGCATTCTGCAATAATTTCCAGAAACAAATCTAGCAGCCCTTTTTTGCACCCTCTCCAACTACTGTATTTGATACTCAAAATGTGGGTCCCATATTACACTACCATATTCGTGCAATGGTCTGACCAAAGTTTTTTAACCCAATTCCTTTACTTCCCTTGTACATCCCCACATCACTCTCTACAGCAAGTGCAGAACTTTGAAACTTTTTCCTATCACCTGTCCAATGTGTCCTGACCAGTTAGCCTGTTATAAAATGTAAGGCCAAGATATTTAAATTTCAAGTCTTCAGCAAGCAATTCTTTCCCCACCTTATAATCATAATAAACCTTTTGTTTTTGATTTGTGTATCTTATTAGATACATAATCTTCTTTGCATTTATCCTCATCCCATGTTTACCAACCCAACTAGATATCCTGCACCTGTTTACAGTCCTCTACCATTTTGATCCTTTTATACAGCATTGTGTCATCTTCAAACAATCTAATTTCAGATAGTAAACAATCAACACAATTATTCATTACAATAATGAATAGCAATGGTCACAATACGCTACCCTGCGAACTCTCATCTTTATTCCCACTTCTTCTGATACTGCATTTCCTACCTTAACTTTCTGCTTTACCTCTTAAAATTTCTTCTACCCAGAAAATCACTTTCCGATTCGCTCCAATAGTTTTTAACTTATTTACTACCATTTTATGGCTCACTCTGTCATAAGACTTTGACAGATCTAGTGCTACACTATCAATTTGGCCTGCCTTGTCCATTTCTTCTAAAATATCTTGCATATATCCCACCAACTGAGATTCACATGAATATCCGGGCCTAAAGCCATGTTGCCTACTTGAAAACCGCTTACGCTCCTCACATAAATGCGGTTGCATATCAATCTTTCCATTAATTTACCAACCACTGATGTCCAAATGATCGGCCTGTAATTTTTGACTCTATTTCTCACCCCTCCTTTATGTACCGGCACTACTATCGCACTTTTCCAGTCCTGGAAAGCAGCAAGTATCCAGACTCAATTTAAATAATATTTCAAGATAAGGTACAATGTCACATCCGGCTATCTTTAAGATATCTGTAGTAATATTATCTATACCAGCCCCTTTATGTTTTTTCAGCTTTCTTATTTCCTTCACGATATCCTCAGGATGAATTTCAAATTGTTTGGTCTGTTCATTTCTAGTTGTGTTGTTAAGCTCATTCTCCAAGTTAGATCCTCCCATTTCTGATTCATTGTCCCTAATGCTCTCACTAAACCAGTTACTTACTAAATGTGTACTACTAAGATAACTTTCCTTACAAACTGAAGTAAATATAAGCAATAGATGGAAGTCATGGTTATGTCCTCCTTTCCAGACACTTCTCTTAATTCCACAAACAATCATTACCAATATATGCCATGTACATTCCCATCATTCTCTTTCCACTCCTCCTGCCTTCCAATGAACGCCAATCCAGCTCCTTTATCATATAAGTTATTATTGTGTTCTGTGGTAATTTCCTCAAACAAATCTAGCTGTCCTCCTTTTCACACTAAAATTTGGGTCTCATACTACACTGCCATATTCAGCAAAGGTCTAATGAAGAATTTGTAACACAATTCCAACACTTTGTAAGCACCTTAGAATTTTGGTAAATTCTAGTTTCATAGCTTCAAGTATAAGGAGGGAGGAAGCTTTCATTTAAACATATAGTTTTCATTGCATACACAGGTTATGGGAGGAACGTTTCATATAGAAGCTGATACCACAACCTAACTTATTAAATAAACCATTTTAAAAGCAATAAAGTCACTCAATATTTAATAAAAGTACTAAATAAACTTTTTATAATAATAAAGAAACTTTTAAACCAACCTGGAATAGGATAATCCATTATTGTACCATTTGCAAACAACAGATTTTTGCTACGTGACCATTTCACTATTTCGGAGCACTTTTAAATAAAGTATAGTAATTTTAAAATAATAATAATTCAAAAGAAGCTTAAATTCACTAAAATTCCGTAGTTTCTGATCGTGTAAATAACTTAAATAAATTTTCAAACACTTCGATAAATGCACTTCACTTTTAACATTTTTTATCACATATTCCTAGTAATTTCTTGATCTAAAAAGTAGATTTCCTGAAAGAACTAAAACTCCACTTTAACATATTTAAATTTCAGAACATTCCATGCAGTAGAACAGAAGTTATATAAGTTTTTAAAATTGTTTCGTCACTTAACACACGTGGTACAGTTAAGATTTATTTACAACTAAACCCAACCACTTTCAGAGATAAAATAACTTTTAAAACACGTAATGAAATCCAAAGAAAACTCCGATAATTTTACCATTTTGATATTAATAATACTTTAAGAATTATTAACGAAAAACCATATGATTTCTAAACAGTTACTTTACCAAATTTTGTCTAAGCTGTAAATTCGCTTTTTATAAAATTTATATCGTTGAACTCAGGAATTTTTGTAGAACATTTTGGCACTAATTTCATTTAGATTAATTGTAATTCAGTAGGTGACCTTAAAAAGTATGTAAATTTTCTAGAACTGGGGAAATCCCCACTTGCTTCAAAGACGTGGTATCACTACGCAAATTAAACCAAAATTTAAACTAATCACTCGAAATTTCTCACTGAACATCCCTTGAGCATCTGGCAGATAAGTCTACACACTGATAAAGTTTGAACACTTTTTATAATCTAGATCGTTTAGTGCAATATACATACTTTTTGCTAAGCGGCAGTGTACATGTATTGTACAGCTGGCATCTATATAAGCGGGGACCTTGTAGTGGGGGATGTCTTTCTTTCTTTCGGTGTCTTTTTCTCCGGGAGCGATATGTAAGGTAACTCTGTGTTTGTTGCGAAACAATTGTGCTACTCTAGCCTGGGCTTGTATCCGCCATGTTGGGTGTCGTTGCAACAGATTACGATTTTAATGACTACTAAGAACTTTTAAATTTAAAAAGGGGTTTTTATTCTGTCGGTATCTTGTTCTCTCCACAACCTACAATTTTCTGGAAACGTTTGTTCGGTTGCCTACTCAACTGTATAATGTTAATTTTGAAAATGTGACTTTTTAAATAAACTCTAAAATTTTGTCCAAGTGAACTTTTTTGTGATTTTATAGTAAACTGTTTCAACCTTTTCTAAGTTTGTGGTTTGAACAAATTTGGTGGCGACCATTAAGCATTTTAGTTGAGTATCCAGGCAGGCACATGGTCAAGTTAAAATTATTTCGTCAAAATTCCACAGAACTTTTAATTCAAGTGAACTGCTAGTTAAGGTACTAAGCCGATACTACAACCCCCGGTATCAGTTTGGGTCCTTACAACTTCTCTGGTACATCCCCTAATTGCTCTCTCCATAAAATGAAGGATTTTGAACCCACTTCCTTCTGTGTGTACAATATGTCCTGATAAACTAAGTTTATAATCAAATGTTATGCCAAGATAATTACATTTCTACAACAACCTATGACATTCACATTTCTACTTGCATCACTGTTGATACTATATTTCCTACAATAATGCTTTACTCTCTACGTTTTAAGAATTCTTCTACTCAGTAACTCACTTTATCATTCACCTCAATGGTTTTGACCTCATTTAATATACACTGAAGAGCCAAAGAAACTGGGATAGGCATGCATATGCAAACACTGAGATATGTGAACATTCAGAGTACGGCACTGCAGTCGGCAACGCCTATATAAGACAACAGGTGTCTGGCACAGGCGTTAGATCAGTTACTGCTGCTACAATGGCAGGTTATCACAATTTAAATGAGTTTGAACGTAGTGCTATAGTCAGCGTATGAGAGATGGGACACAGCATCTCTGAGGTAGTAATGAGGTGGGGATTTTCCCATACGATCATTTCAGGAATGCCCCGTGAATATCAGGAATCTGGTAAAACATCAAATCTCCAACATCACTGTTGCTGGAAAAGGATACTGCAAGAACAGGACCAATGACGACTGAAGAGAATTGTTCAAAGTGCAACCCTTCCACAAATTGCTGTTTACGCCTTGCCTGGGCTCGTCAATACTGGACCGTTGATGACTGGAAACATGTTGCCTGGTCTGACGAGTCTCGTTTCCAGTTGTAATGAGCGGATGGACTTGTACGGGTATGGAGACAACCTCATGAATTCATGGACCCCGCATGTCAGCAGGGTACCATTCAAGCTGGTTGAGGGTCTGTAATGTGTGGGGCGTGTACAGTTGGAGTGACATGGGACCCCTGATATGTCTAGAAACGACGCTGACAGGTGACATGTACGTACGCATCCTGGCTGATCACCTGCATCAATTCATGTCCATTGTGCATTCCGACAGACTTGGGCAATTCCAGCAGGACAATGCAATATCCCACATGTCCCTAACTGCTACAGAGTGACTCCAGAAACACTCTTCTGAGTTTAAACACCTCCGCTGGCCACCAAGCTCCCCAGACATGATCATTATTGAGCATATCTGGGATGCCTTGTAACGTCCCATTCAGAAGAGATCTCCACCCCCTCGTACTCTTAAGGATTTATAGACAGCCCTGCAGGATGTATGGTGATAATTCCCTCCAGCACTACTTCAGACAGTAGTCGAGTCATGCTACGTCATGTTGTGGCACTTCTGCGAGCTCACGGGGACTCTACACAATATTAGGTAGGTGCACCAGTTTCTTTGGCTCTTCAGTTTAATGTATAACCAACTGTCAATATCCTACGACTGATAAAAAACTAATTGACCTGTAATTTTGAACCCTATTTGTCAGCCATTTTTTATGAACTGGCTTTACTATCAAATTTTTCAAGTTCTCTGGTAAGCACCAAGTCCCCAGACCTAATGGAAATAACACACCATCCAGGCACTGTTTAATAACACTGGAGCAAGGCCTTCAGTATCTATTTATACAGTAAATACTTACGAGATGCACATTGTTTACTAGCAAACAGAAAGTCATAGCGGGTCCTACTCAACTCAGTTCTAAAAATGGACTGACATATTTCACTTGCTGTAAGTTCCCCTGTAGTCGTCTTTAGATGGTGTTATATAACACAACTGCTATTCCAAATTTATAATCTCTGACATATCACTGGGTCGCAAATGTAGACTTTATCTCAGGCATTAAGTTTCTTCAATGCATGTCAGATTTCACAACATTTTTTTTTTTTTTTTTTTTTTTGCATAACTGTACTAGTATCCAAGATACAGATTTAGTCCTCATTAATGTAGAGTATACAGCAATAGTACACATAATTTCAAAATGTGTGTGATATAATGGAAGCAGCTGTTGCACTGCAGAAATATGTCAAATACGAACAAAATGTTACCTGTGGATTGAGAAGGTAGTTACATTAAGGATGTTTAAAATAAAACAATTACCTCTCTATGTCCAATATGGTGGCATTTTCATTACCAACATCAAAATATATGTCACAAACAGTTTACCTGAAATGAGAAACAACCTAACATCAAAACATTTCTTGAAAAATCATCAACAACTGTAAGTGTAAGACTGGAGGTTTTCTCGGTATTGAATATGAACAAAATCCTCTCAGGTAGTTAGCTGAGCGAGTCCATTGAAAAAACATGTTTTGACAGTCATAATATCTGCTGACACTTGACAACCTGAGGGGATTCTGTTCAACAACTGTGATGGGGAAAAGTAAAAAAAGATTTAACAAAGGATACAGAACTACCGTTAATACTAGAGTGATAACAGGAGTACAGCTCATACTAGTAGGTCAAATTTCAATGTTCAAGTACAGAGAAAATGTTGTTGGCAGTGACTTTGATCTCACCAAACAGCTATTTGTGTTTCCTGTATTCACAGTCATACATACAGAAACCAAAACAATTTTAACAAGTTCAATGAAGAATGAGAAGAATTTTCGTAGGTGGCATGCCCTATGGTGGGAATGATTTCTCTAATACTCTAATTGATGACAATGTCAAACTGTACATAAGTTGAAAGTAAAAGTAATCTGCTGGAATGGTAGGTGCTGAAATATATCTTCCTGGATGGGGAAATTGCTTTGGTGGAACTGGAAAAGCATTAAGCTAGGTGGTACATTTGTACTTGTTGTGGTAGATAAAATTCTGAGGAGAAGAAATCTAAATCTAGGACAAGACAGAAGCTCTGTTACATGACGTGTTGGATTCACCTAAGGACTGGTACATACTGTTACAAGACTGGGTTGTCAACCAAGTGAAAATTTATTTATAAGAAGGTTGGGGGTCCTTTACCCCATGAGCGTAGCAGTTCATTCAAATGCAAATCCATTCACAATAAAATTAGCCACTTCAAATAGGTTGGTAATTTAAGTACCATTCTGATGATGCAAATACCGTAGATTTAGGTTGGTACTTTGGTATCAGTTTACCTTTCCATCCTGCTTCTAATGATCCAGATGTCAATAAGTTACACGGAAAAAAATATATATCACATACTATGCTGCCCATTGGTACACCTTTCTGTATTAAATATTCATTATTGAATTTGATGTATTTTTATGATAAAATTTAATTTAATAAAGCAATTATTTTGCCATAAGAACAAAGGGTGTGTTACTGTATGTTGTGAAGTTACTGTGTTTCTGGTCTATTGCCAAATTTCCAGGGATCAATTTTTTTTAGTAAGCTTCCTACATTGAACTGTACAATAGTTGTAATGTTGGGGATGAAAGTTATTTTCTACATTTCTATTTTTGTGATTCTTGCAGTGTTCTGTGAGGCATGTTGTAAGTATTGGTCTAGTTTGTATTTTGGGATATTTCCAAAATTCACCACAGTACTTATCTGAATATTCTCTTTGCAACATTTTGATTGGCTCTCATGTAGTTGCTTCAGGATTCTTTTATGTGTGTGTGTGTGTGTGTGTGTGTGTTATGCCATTCTTTAAACAACAATGAACAGATTTTTAAACATTTTTATGGCCTGTTTGAAATTTGTTTGCAGATTCTGACTTGAGCACAGGAATTTGTCATTGTTTTCTATGAAATTATTAATAAGTTATGGTAACATTGTCACTAATTTCCAAAACATTTGCTTTCTCCGCTTTGGTCATTAGCATATTTGCTGTAAAAATATTTATAGGTAGATATGTTAGAACTGAACAATACAATTTTGTAACAGCTTTTAAAAAATATCAGGGAATAAAGAAACTAATATAAATGAATTTTTATTGGATTATTTCTTGATAGAAATTTTCTATCACATTATTCTTTTTTAAAAGAGAGAGAAGAAGAAGAAGAAGAAGAAAAAGAAGTGTAGTTCAGAGTATTTATGTGAGCGTTGGAATCTTTCAATAGAGAAGTAGAAAAAATGTAGAAACAAAGAAGGCAGAAAATGCTGCAACAAAAGAGCTCGAGTGTAAACAGGAGTGACACAGAATACTGTATTGTGATCACTGCTCTATGTTACTCTAATGAATGATTGTATCAGTGACTTACAGTCACAAATTAGGTTATTTGGAGATAATATTATATATTAATGTTAAAACAGATGAGAAATAAACAGTTTTGGGTAAATCTGGAAAATATACTTAGGCTACATTGAATTAAGATAAATATCTAGAACAGTCAACTTATTAACACACAGATGGATATATTAACTATGGAGAGCGGAAGAAATTGCTTTTTGGAGACACAAATATTTTGGCAAAACATCTAAGTAGTAAATTCAACTGGAATAAACACATTGGGCAGGTATAAAGGGTGGGTTTCAAACAAAGAAGTTGTAATATTTTAAAGTAGGTAAGATACCTATTAGCTTGCCAAAAGCATTTCTACTAGCTATCCCCAGTTGTAACATACTCTATATGTCTGAAGTTGCTTATGTAGGAGACAGAAATTCCAATTAATGTATTTTTCAATTAATTTTAAAGTGTATTTAGTATGCCCGGAAAAATTTAATTTAAGAGATAATATGGTTTGTTTACATTTTTAAGCCACGTGGTTAGAAAGGATAAAATCCTAAACTTGAAATAACTTGGTATCACAAAAAGTTACAGCTGATCTTTTACCACCAGCTATAGTCAGAACCTTCTAGAGTATTTTGAAAGTAAAATTAACTATTTAGGTAAAATTTAATTACCACCTTTAATTAAGAGAAAAAAATAAAGTTTTTAACTATAAGAGATAAAACTGAGAAATTTATATCAGAAGACAGCTTTAATATATATTGGTTTCTTTAAAAAGTTTAAGCATCGGTAAAGTAATTAAGATTTTGAAAATAGATTGTCATGAATTGTTGAGAACGTGCGGCAAGTTGTGGCAAACTGATGACGTAAGAGACTTCAAGCTTAATCTTATAGAAACCTTTTTAAAGGCTAAACTAAATTGGAATAGATAGAATACAATATCAAGAAGTCCTTGTATTAATTGCAAGTTAAACTACTCAGTGTATGGGAGATATTAATTTACATAAGCTTTGCTGACGTCATAGAAATCTGAAAGTCAATAAAAGGACCTGAAGCCATCTTGAAAATGCCCAGTCTTCCATTAGATTTTAAACAGTACTTGTTAACCTGGACTGTTGTCCGTTCGTAATTCTGGTACTGACATTGTAAGAGGAACTTTCCATGAATGAAAGTATTTTGTGACTTTAAAACTGTGTCAAGTGACTTTATTTTATTGTATCCTTCATGTTTGGGGTTTATAATATGAACATGTGGCTACCACTTGATTACATATTAAGGTACAGTTATGAGCATTATTGGTTCACAATTCAGATGAAAAGTGTGCTTAGCCCCCATTTTATGCCTGACAATACCAAAATTAATATGCCCATAGATCCATTATCATTGCACAAACCTGACCAAGTGAATGACTACATAACTGCTTGATAGAAAAATTGCAAATAATGACATAAAAATAAAATATGAATATACGCTTGGTAATTATAGTAGTACTTATTGAAATTATAAATTTTGTTTTAATATATAAAACTATTCGGTACCAAATGAACACCTTCCCTGTAGAGCCATTTTAATTTACGATCCATCAAAGAATTAATTAGAAGGCTAAAAGCAGCTAAACAATTATTTATTATATGTAGTTTGCCACAGTTAGACTATAAGTGTTCGATTACTGTAGCTCTGCAACTAAATAAGTCTTATTAATTTAGTTAATTTGGTCAGAGTTTCCTTTTTGTTAATTTTTATTGTTGATCTAACTGAACTAAAGATTTTTTTTGTGTAAACAAACTTCAGTTTTCAGTTAATTAATTGATATAAATTGATTTTAAGAAAGAAGTTTGTTTTCCTAATCTAAGGAATGGTTTGTTATTTCTTATTAGGAAAATACTTTTAAGTTTAAGTTTGCCTATATCTATCTATATAAAAATGAATGTTTCTATCCTTTCATAACGTTGAAATTTTGGTGAGTCATTGAGTGCACGACTGCAAAGGTATATTAAACATTTGGATAGGAGAAAAACCACCGCTTACCATAGAATAGGATTCCTGCAGTGTTGGGACAAGGAAAAAAACATAGAGCAAAATTTTCGAGCCTATAGTGGTAGAGTGAGACTATCACAAACAATGATGGATACCCACTCTATCATCAACGATCAACTGAAGATGGCGGGAAATCAATCACTTTAAAAGTACAAAACATTGATGTTGAAATTGATAATTGTTGGATATTTTCCGTTTTTCTTTTTAAAAAAGAGTTGGGAGTATTAATAAGCTACAATGAAGGTACCAACCGTGAACTGTTTGCTGTGAGCTGTACTGCTTTTGATGAACATGATTAACATAAAAACTACTAGTTGGAGTTTTGTTTAATCAACTACCCATGGTCTTGGTGATAAAACAAGGTATGTTCTATTTTGAGGTGAGGTAAAAAAAAGAATGAAAAATTTATTATAAAACATTGTCATTTTTGGGATGTATATGTGTCATGCAAATTTTCTGGTAGGATTTTGATGCAGTTTTCCATTAATGTAGTGCCTGTGATACCATGAATTAATTAGGGTATGTTTGATTTTATTGTGACATCCAAAAAATAAGGGATAATTTTTCAATGTACATGATTCACATCAATAGTTCTGATTTTATTTTGATGCAGTCTTGATTAATATATTGTTTTTGCTCCCATGGATAAAATAGGGTATGTTTGACAACTTTTTGTGACACCATAAAATTTTAATTTTAAGATAATTCTTCATTGAACTTGACTAACGCAAAAACTTCTGGTCATATTTCTATGGGGTTTTAACTAATTTACAGGCTCTGAGGACATGAATAAAACAGAATATGTTTCATATTGATGCGACGTCAAAATTTACTAAATTAGAATTACTTCCGGTTGAACAGTTCACATAAAATGCTGATTGGATTTTGATGAGGTTTTGATGAATGTACAGCCCATCATCGCGCATGTGAGTATGTTCCCATATGATGTGATGTTGAAGAAATTCAGAAACATAGTATAATTTTCAATTTAATGTGATTCGTGCCACATGCTAGTTGGATTTTAATGGACGTTTCATTTGAGTCTATGGGAACGTGGGTGAAATTGAATGTGTTTCAATTTTATGTGACCTCAGAAAACTGAGAAATTTAGCAGAGATGGCAAAAAAGAATTATATATATTAAATGCACGCTGGAGTGATTCGTCATACAATGTGTTCTGGCCATTTTAGAGAAACCACAATGCATTTTGGTTTTTTCTTTTTTTTTTTTTTTGGCTCAGTAAGCATTTTCAGTCTTTGAGCCTAACATACACAATTCTTATTTACTCTAACAAAAGTTCAAAAAAATTATTTTATTTTACCCCAACTGATTGTCACAAATATTATTCTGTCCCACATTAACAGGGTAACTTTCCCCCTCCACCAGTTCAATCCCCACTCTTTCCTCTTGTTTCAACACTGGTTCATTCATATGGTAGGTCTCTAAGTATACACATCTTCCCCCACCATATGTCTTGCCTATTGCATGATTACAGTTATGAACCGAAAAATTGTGAAGTGCGTTTGTTTATGCTACTTTTTCTTGGGTTCATCTGGCCCTCTTGCCTTCATCTATGATAAGTGATGGGTTATTTCCTCCATCCTATCTTATTTTCAGTGCTTAATGGCAGTTTAATTGTAGCTATTACCTAAAAATAAAAATATTTATAAATGCGTTACTATTATTGAAATATTAACATCTTTCTGGGTCAATTAAAAGTAGCCACGTTGAAGAGTGGGAAAAGAAAATTAATACTGCTCCGAGCAAAAGAAAACAACCCCTGAGTTAATATATTCAAAGGCAATTCTGTAATTAGCTAATGGTTAACTTCATTTCATCTTCTTTGGGCAAGTGAAGACCCTTAACAGTATAAACATTGCCATTCTGCAGTGGTCTCTTATATTATTGTATGAGGATATCAAAGTTCTTGTGATCACTTGCCCATAATATGGAACGGCCAGCCGTCTTAAATTTACTAAAAACTCTGGTATCCTTTCGCATTGTTTTGAAAGAAAAAGAAACTACATTTACTAGAGATAGTAATAAATGGATGTACCCAAGAAGTGAAGCGATTTGGTAACAATGCTTAAATATGCTGGTTTATTTTGATGGTAAGGCAGTCAGAGAAATTCTGAACAACAGAAATACTGAAAAATTTAAAATCAAAATTTGTAAAAGGCAAAAGTAGGTAAATAATTAAAGTACACAAAAAAGTAAGATTTAAATAAATTCATGAAATACAAAAAACGGTGTGTAGGGAAGTTGCCAAAATGCTCCGTCACAATTGATTTAAATCAAACTTGTCTATTTTTTTTTAAGTACATTGATCTTATATCTGAACAAAATAAGAAAAGTTAATCGAACACAAAAAAATTAGTGACAAATACGTATTAATTGTTAAATGTGCTAATAAATATTTATACAATGAAATAAAAAGAATTGCAAAAACAAAGAAAGAAATCAGCTGAGAGATCAATGCAACAACTAAATATTGCTGATATGATACCACTATAAAAACGCAAATCAAAACATTAAGAACTTTGATTACCTTTAGAGGTTAATTTTACCATTGTTGCTCACCATTTCTCTTGAGACTACTATCTGCCTATAAGTTTTGAGAAGGATATGTGTCCTAAATGATGTCTCCATGAAAGAGACAACTTCTGGTATTACTTAAATATTTTTAACCCATTCATTTTGGAAGAACTAACCGCACCCGTCAAAAACTTTAATATGTACTAGTGATTGTCCAGCGGTCGAAATTCGACCGTAAATTTATTAAGTTGTTTAGTTTCTTTCATGAAAGAGTAATAATCCTTATTTGAATTTGTTCTATTGTGTTTGGTGCGAGCATAGATATACTATATACTGTACACACTGACGTCGTTTGATGGGAGCGTGTACCAATACGTTATTAGCATGTGTTGTTTGGCTTAATTCTCTGCAATACCTATAAAATTAAAACAATACACTCCATGCGTGACTGTATCCTAAATTTGAACTTCTGAACTAACCATAGCAAATGATGAAATGTATTTATGGATGGTTCATTTGAATTTAAAATATTCATTTTGACTTAAGGCCGGAAAACTGCATTAGCTTTATGAAACATGAAGTAAATGCAGACCTTTCACCTGAAGCGACTTCTGAATCGAAATGTTTTGCATTGCGAAACCTGCATTGTAAATTCAAAACTGTAAAAATTTTGTGAAATGACATTCAGTGCACATTTAAATATTAATTTCATCATTTTGTGTGTTAGCTATTTAAATTTGGTCTTTTATCATTTTGAATTTCACACAAATAAGTATTCCTTATTTCTTGTCTCTCTCTCTAATGAAATTACTGAAATTAAAAAATCAAAAGACACGTAACCGAAGTTTAACCTTTTAAATAATCAAATATAGTATCTAGCAGAATCACTACATTCCTTTTCGAAGTATTCCCTTTATAAGTTCAAAGATTAATCTCTATTTTATGCGAGTCTTTCGTTTCACCAAAGACCACAGAGTGTCTCAATGCTGGAAATACACGGCAGAATGTTGGCTCCGATCCTATTTCACGCACACACACGTTCACAAATTAATTTTTTGTTTTAATAATCTATTTGTAACATGTATTCACTATGCTTATTATATTTTTTTCTTTACTGCTGACCAAGATCACAGACATCGGCAGATTCGCTTACCACTAAAAAAAATAATTGAATGTAAACAACAAAATTTTTATTTAATTTAATTTGATGTATCTGTAACACATATTATATACAGATTTTAGCTTCCTGCACTTCTTCTCCATATAAACTTTAACTATGCCAAATCTCACACTTCTCCGTGCACGATAAATAGATTTTAGCTTTCAGCATTTCTTTAAGTTCCTCCATTTGTGCAATATTCTGGCCACTTGCTGCGCCATCTATCAGCCGTTAGCTCAATCAGCACCAGAACTTAGCAACAGATAGAGTGCTCTGGCGGCTTTTGAGCGAACTACATAGGGATTTGAATATTTTATTTTATTAAATTTAATGTATTTGTAACACATATTATATATAGATTTTAGCTTCTGCACTTCTTCTCCATATAAACTTTAACTATGTCAAATCCCACACTTCTCCTTGCTCGCAATATTCTTAAAAAGGGATCCGAAATTTTCACTTAGCGCATTAATATTTAGAAGATATACTGCAGATAGCCTTACTAATGATACAATCATTAACAAAATGTAGCCAAAAATGTAACAATTTAATTGTGTGGCAACTATTTCTTGAAGGAGCAAATTTTCCAAAATTCTATCAAGTCAGCAGCAACCGCCATTATATATTTTGATCACATCATATTTCACTGTCCCAGTGCAAACTTATATTCTGTTTTAAACAGAACACAGAAGCTCTATAGCTACAAACATGGTCTTGTGGTTGCATGATCTTTCAGTATCACAACAATCAACAGCTACCTATTATGCATTTACACAGAAATGACATTGTTGATCTTTGCTGTAAAATGTTATAATCACAAAAATGTGCAGTAATTAAAAACACAAATTCCATAGTAACTTTTACATGTTGCTGAGACATAAAATATATTAATGTTCTTTGATAGCCTTTAATAAAATAGCCATTAATAAAACACATGTCACACAAACATTATATCAATGGGAAATGATCTAGTGAAAAGTGCAAACAGAAGTCATAAGAACTACTGGCACAAACTAAATAAATGAATATACATAGATAGTTATGAAACAAATTACGCCGAGAAAGATTACATTCATTTATAAATTACAATATGTGTGTGAAAGAGAACATACCAAAATTACACAAAAGACTTCACAAATACTGCAGTCTACAATTCTGTCTACTACAAAAATTAAACATTAAAGGCAATTAATACAATGTTATGTTTTTTACCTCCAGTCTTACCTAAATCAGTGTGATGCTCACATTAATAGACACGTTTCCAAAATTTGTACAGATTCCACTGGTATTGCTGGAATTCTCAGAGTCGATGGCTGACTCGGTAGCAATGGCAGTTGACAATACGGAGTAGCTACACAGTCACCTCCACTCCCAACACTGCCGTTGCTACCGTGTCAGCCACCGCCTCAAAGAGCAGATCAGAGGCGTTGGCGACAACTTGATCGTAGAAATTTATCTGACAAATGGAACCTGAAACCTTAGCTAAACAAAGCATGCACACAGCTAATATCAAAGTACTGCATAACATCTATGTCACCTCTTCAGCTTTTGTCAATGTTAGAGAACACACTACAGAATTCTGCATTGTAAGAGGTGTTAAGCAAGGTGATCCCATCTCTCCAAAATTATTTTCAGCTGTCTGAGAGATGGCAATGTCAAAGCTAGAATGAGCAGAAAGAAGAATTAGAATTAATGGTAGAAGATTAACAACTTGAAATTCTTCATGTGCTGATACAGCTGTCATACCTAGACTATAATTAATTTACAAAAGGCAAACTTAGAACTGCCCAAAGAGCTATGGTTTAACTAGAAAAGAAAAGATCAACTGACATTAGGTCAGCTACAAAAGTCACAGACATCTTAGCCAAGATAACATCCTTGAAGTGGCAGTGAGTCAGCCATATTGCAAACAGCGAAGACCAAAGATGGGCAAAAATAGTGATAGAATGGAGCCCAAGAGATCACCAGAGACCAAGAGGAAGACCACCAGACCAATGAGACAAAGATATACGCAGCGCTGTCCGAGTTAACTGGGCGAGGATCGCCTAAGATTGTTGAACCTGGAGAAGACTGCTCAAGTTCTACCTGAACTCATGACTTTAAGAGACCACATCAAATAATTATTGAACTAGATGAAAATGATGGAACCTCACATGACCGTAACTTGATCGCCAACATTAGAGTGTAGTTCATACATACACAATATCTTGTCACAAATCAACCTGATGTTAATTAATATCATGTTGATTACTGCCACTTTCTTCAATTATATCATCAGTGAAGGAAGTGTAATACTGGGACAGTGAAGTAAAAAAGGGAAAAAAAGCATTATTTACTTATGTTGTGAGGCAGTTTTAATTCCCCATTTCAACTTCAAGAGTGAATTCATACATGATTCTGTGGTGTATTTAACATAGGTTAATGTTCACACAACAATTTTTCATGCTTGAACATACTAATCTAGAAGGTATGTTGTTATTCCCTTCACTGATTGATATGAAATTTAGACACAAAAATATATATATCAGGAAACTCGCACAAAAAAAGTGAGTGGAAAATTGCCACTAGACAGTAGAAACTACGTAGAGGCCAGTTACAAAGATGCCTCAAATGTTTACAGACCTATTTACAGACCTACTTTGGTTAAAGAGTTCTAGGAAATACCCAAGTATTGATGAGGTGTCCTATGATATTTTTGGTTCAACGATTTTCCATGTGTTACATAAGTAAAATGACAATGTTACTATTCAATACAGTTTCCAATACATTTATTAAATCTTGGAATTAACATTTTATTATCCTTGAACTTTTACCTGCAAAATAGTTATAAAATGCATAGTGCAACTACATCATTGTTTTATTTCCTACCTGAAAGGTCTTTCTTTTTGAGATTCAATAAGCAATAGGTACTATGGGGTAGGTAAGGGCTGTAAGATCAGTGGGGAAGTTGCAATACCCCTGGTAAAAGACTAAACAACTGTAGCCATGTGTATAGGAGTGTATCGATGTGAATGAGAACCTTGACTGAGGTTGCAATGTTTCTTCTCCTTGATGATATTTTGCAGCTGGTGCATCAGCCTGGTAGTTGATCAATGTCATGTTCCTACTTTTGACTTTGTTAGTCATGCCCACTTAATTCCAGAGAATCCCTTTTCAATACAAGGTCATAGTACAGAACTCAAGTGTTTCTGCTTGGTTTGTTGTTGTTTTAAAACGAAAGATCAAAATTTGTGTTACCACCTTGGACCAATATGGGACAAATGGAGATGTTTGTGAAGAATGCCAAGCACTAGGGTATTCAAAAGCAATGACCATCTTGCAGCACACTAGCAGAACATTGTTTTGTGATTGCATTTCCACTAGAAAATCATACACAGCTCATCTTGAATATTTTCCTGACTCAAACAAGATGAATTTATTATACGCATGATGCAAGCACTGTAAAACAACACTGTGAGTAAGGTCATTAACTGTGAAGTAGTTAATCACTATTATGTATCAGATTTTTAATAGCATGCAGAATGCCATAACGTGCATCTCAACAAAATTCCAAAAATGACCTGACATGCTGAAAGTTCCCAGCTAGTCCTCTGATAGATAGTGTTACTCAACACTGCTATTTCGATCTATAACCTCTGGCACATGACTTACCCTGTATCTATTGCATGGGGGCAAGAATGAGAAGGAATTCAGTCATGGCCTTTTGAAGAAATCATCCCAGCATTTGCCTAGGGTGATTTTGGGAAAACCGAAATCTGGATTGCAAAATGGGGATTCAAGCTCACATGCTCTCAAATGTGAAGCCAGAGTGTTAATGTTCACCCATCATGGTCTGTTTAAGTATACTGAATCATAGCATCCATCTGAACTTAAGAAAACCATAACAAAGATGTTAGCACTCATTATTTTTCTTAAATACTCTGGTCTCTTGAAACAAACAAAGAGAGGTTGGCTACCTTGCATATGTTTTCCTGTGTTAACAAAATTATACAAGACTTCATTTTGATGTCTTTAATGAATAAAATATACTGCAACTGAAATTCCTAGTAAAAGAACAAGAACAGCTTTCCAGCAAAATGGGGAAAGATGGTGGTGGACTGTTTGATGGTGGGTACCTCAAAACGAAGGCTAAAACAGCAGAATTGGCTGTTAATGATAGATTAGCTACACACCCACCTCTACTCCATTAACAGCCTCTACTGTGTCAGTTACGGCCTGTAAAGAGAGTACAGAAAGTGAAGAAAGCAGCATGAACTTGGTCTGACCATCTCAATATAATTCTCAAGCATCACTTTAAATCATTTTAGGTTCAAAGAAAGAAATTCTTCTGACCCGGTTGCCAGTATTCTACCTTCTTAGAGGGCAAATTGCACTTTAATAAAATAATAGAGTTTTAAATTATCACATAAAAGTTTAATTAAGTGTTTCAAATAATACCCTCCCCACCCCAGAGTTTTATGAGAACATATATCAGACTTCGATTATGAATTTGAGGTTGCGAGATTCAATATTAGAACAGTTCACAGCAACAATATTTATCACTCACAACTGTTAAATAGATGAACGAACCTGAAATAAGAAAACACATTAACTTTTCAAAAATCCCAAAGTAAAACTTATCACATAATTTGTTTTAAAAGAGTTTATGCAGATAAAAAGAGAAAACTAAAAGCACTTCTGAGTAATTTGCTGTGTCGGATGGATTCACGAACAGATGTACTTCCATATGATATGTCTACCTGCGGGTCCTCCCAACCCTCAAATGGACTGTCATGAAATGCTCAGAAACTTAAGTCATATGGATTTTGAATAGCCAATGACACACTTCTAAATTGGTCTACTGGATGCATCAAAGTAGCTCTGGCTACATCCTCATAACTACAGAATTTAAATAATTAGCATTGAAAAGAAATATATTACAGAAAATGTTTAAATATGAATTATTAAAGGGTAGCCTATACTATTTTGTTATATTACCACTCCCTCCCCAAGTTTAATATAAGATTTTGGATAGTCTAGACAAAATAGCAATAACAAACTCCACAACCATTCAAAAGCAAGTTAAAATCTATGATTCTTATCCCAATACAATACTACTAAACTAATCCTTTATCTTTATGAAAATTCCACAAAAGAACTTAACCCATATTAAGAATAAAATAAATAAATAAAAATAAAATCTTAATCCTAAATCACAAAAAATCTGCAATCAATAAAAAATCATAAAATTTTACAGGTTTTTCAAAACGTAAATTAACCTTAACGCAAATTCAAAATTACCCCTCTGGTACTATCACCACTCTCATCCAGTGGTAGTTTCTCTTAGGTATAAATGTATGAAATCTTTAGAAATGTCAAATGTTTTGATGTTATTGTTGTTTCATGTTACTGCCACAGGAACTAACATACCTCGTACCTTGTAGTAGAGTACTCTTTCAACATGTAAAAAGAGGGAATGTTACACTCCAATAAAGTAATTAGTGATGCGTGTCTCAACCTGTGTGTAGTGCAATGCAGTATAATGGCATTTCCCAACAATTCTAATCCTAATAAGAGTCATTAGTCTCATACACAATTATAACATCTAACGTTTACAATATTGCAACACAAAATTGCCGATGGAGCAGGAGAGCACAAACAGAAACAAGACAAACACAATTACACAATATACCGGGTGATCCCTTAATAATGAAAATAGCATAGTAACACACAGGGTAAAGCTAAATGGCAGGACATGCATGAAAGCTTCCATTGCGAATTGCAAGGAAAGACTTTTTTTTTTTTTGTAACTGCTTTATGTCTCTTTTTAACATCAAGGTCTTTAGAGACGGGAAAGGATGGGGGGCAAGGATGGGGGCAAGGAATGGGAAGGAATTCGGCCATGGCCTTTTGAAGGAAGCATCCCGGCATTTGCCTGTAGTGATTTGGGGAAACCATGGAAAACCCAAATCTGGATGCCCGGACGGGGATTCGAACCGCCGTCCTCCCGAATGCGAGACGAGAACGCTAACCGTTACACAGCCCTGCTCGGTTGAAGGAAAGACCACGTGTGGAGAGATAATTCACCCATACTATGTTTCAACTGTTTCTCAAAAGCGTGAAGAGATAGTTTTAATATGTATGGGCTGTAATGTAGTATCTTATTAACAGTTAGCAAAAGTAAAAAGAAAAAATTCAAATTTCCAAATACAGAAAACCAATGATGAAAGAAATTAGATCAAACAGATGAAATTACACCCATCCTATGAATATTAATACAATTTCTGATTGAGAATGTATTACGAGTCTTTGGCAACTATTAGCTCAAATTAAATAATCTATAAGCAAGCAAATCATTAAGCAGGCTATGTGTGTCCGAGGGCTTGAAATGGTATCATCAAAAAACTACAACAGCAATTCGGATGGCATTTACAAATTTATAGAGCTAATGGCTCAGATTAATATCTGTGGAAATAGAGGGATGGAGTAAGTAATTAAAATCATTTCTACACAGAATAAATATGTGCCACGGATCACTCTGCATTTCAGATACACACTTATTTCATAAAAAAACTTACAAAAGATCATACTACCTAACTTAGGGTTCTGTTTAATTTTTTTACTTTGGTTATTCAGTTTTCTGGAATGTAGTACTTTAAAATAAACATAATATGTGAATCAAACATAATAAGTGTATATTTGCCATCATAACAGTTTGACTACCATGTAAAATGCATTAGATTATCAATGTGATAGATATATATTGTCTTTGGTAAACAGTTAAACAGTTTTTCTACGGAACAACATGTACGCTGTGGCCACAAATGCTGTATTTTAAAAAATGTTAATATGCTGATACAATTCCCTCACATGTCATGTGGATACGAAATATAGTTTTTTCTTTAAGAAAGATGCCTGAGAAACAGCTACAATAAATATCAACAGGTAACAACACGTATTTCTTGCATACCAACTTGTGTGGAATTGCCCATATTCCGAATGATTTTACTCATTTAATAAATATTTTGCGGCCAAAATGGTTAAATATTCTTAAATAATGTAGTCCAAGAAACATAAGTACAAATTTATGTGCCAAAAGAGCATTTCATTCCAAAGCATTTCGTTCACATTACATTAATATGGATAATTTGGCAGTGGTCCAATTATGGCGAATCAAGAATTAACTGTCCATTTGATGTGAAGTTTGGTACACACATTCCTTAGGAAATAATATTTTAGAAAATATGATTATTGAAGCCACAAAATACATACTAATGATGTAATTTTTTTCTTGCTTATGTTGCTATTTCCAAATGCCCACATCTGAATGATACAGCCAGTAAGGCTGATTTGCAGTCTGGACCAGAATAAAAAATCACACACTTTGTTTTAGCATAAGGAATTTAGTTTTCATGAATAAATCAAGCTTACTTGGTTTTTGGGTGGCACTGTACTATCAGTTATGTTCGAATACAAACTGGACCAGAATAAAAAATGCTTTTAGCAGTTGTGAGGAAATGGGTTCACCTTGGGGGTTAGGTAAACACCTCATCTCAGGTATAACCATGCGTAGTCTATGATGTTACAGTTCTGACTTAAAAATCTTGACCTGGCCGCCACATAGCTTATTTAACCAAAAGCTAAGGAAAGGTATAAGTTTAAATGATGTTCACTAGTCCATTCTCGTTAGATAACTATATTCTTCAAAATTTTACAGCCAGAAAACTGCACAGTTTTCAGAAGAACATCTTGCAGATCCGATCAACCATTCAAGCTAGACCAACCTCACTCCCCCACAGCTACTTAGCTACACGAGGAATTTAAAGTTACTTTCACCCATGATTGCAAAAATCAACCGTTTCCACGTAAGTTTGACTTTTGCCGCACCATGAGTCCAAACTAGCTACCGTTCTACATAGCTGGTACTGCACAACTAGACTGGTGTTTGACGACTGGGGAGAGGCAAGGTTCTGGAGGGGGTATTTATGCTATCTACCCCTACATGAGCCTGGGAACCCAATTTTCCGGTAGTTCCCATGAATCGCATCAGATAACTGACAACTTTCTGGCGATATTCCGCCCTAAAATTTTGACCTCGACAACAAAAATAATCCTCTCTCAAATTTTGGTAGTTGCAAGATATCACTACAAACGTCAAATTAAGTCATTATAAAAAATGTTCTAACTTTAATAGTTTTGCCAGAAAAAAGTCATTTATATGTGATTGCCATAACTTTCGAAATATTACTCCTATTAAGCTGAAAGAAATTCCATTCTATTCTCCTATTGCTCCTCACTCATCTCATATTAAATAAAGTATTTTACCTAATTTTAAAATTGGGATAAAGTTCGAAAACAAAATTTGACTACTTAAATTATTCAGAATATCGAATTGAAAATAGCTTCAAACAAATTTCCATATTGAAAAACGGTTGCTGTAAAAATTTGGAATCCCTAAGTACATTCACTGATTTATTACAAATTTTCAAAATATTAATCCTCCCGAATGCAGTCTGATTTCGAGCTACACTGTCCAACCGTTTCTGGTGGGAAACCCTATTTCACTTTATTACAATTAAATGCTTTAATATTTTGAATTAAAACTTGCTAAAAAATCTTTGTATTTAAATAAACTTTACTCTGAACATAATTTCTTTTCATGAATTCCCGAATAAGACTGAAATATTTAACTTTTTCATGAAGCACATGTCTTACTATACCACATTATATTTAAAAAAGGATCTTTAAAATCCATGAAACTTTCCAAAATTTTAATATGTTGTTTAAACCAAAATTACGCTCTTTTCTATCTATTAACTGACTTCTTAACTGTTTTCTAACGACTGAATACTTCGATTTTAGAGTGGAAAATTACGTGACAAAATTCTTTACCGGCAAATCACTTTTAAACATATTTAAACTCTAAGTAAGATCTTCTAACACCAAACTATATCATCTTCTGGCTATTTATTTATCTAAACATCTTTTGAACTAAACAAATATAGTGATTTAGCGAAGTTATGTGAAAGTCAAATATTACCTATTCAAATCTGAGGTTAAGTTTCTCAACAGCTGTCTAAATGAATCTAACTCTTGAATTTACTGTTTAAAATTGAACTATTGCTTATGTTGGACATATTACTTGGGATTATTATCAAAATTAACTGAAAAAGTGACTTTAAGAGGGTGGTACCATATACTTCCATTGAACTTGCTATCTTGGAAACTAATTTCGCTATGTGAAATTCTAAGATGTTGTAAGCACCTTAGAATTTTGGTAAATTCTAGTTTTGCTTAGGCGGGACTTAGAAATTTCGAGAAGTGCAGTTTTCAACTTTAAGGAATTTTGCTGTAATCTTGCTCACAGCTACAATTCATCATAAAAATCATTTTAAAGTGTATTTATCATATTGGGAAACGTTTGGTTTAAGAGATATTCCCGTTTGTTCATGTTTTGAAACACGCGATCGGAAAAGTAGAAATTCTAAGATTTGCAATATCTTTAAATCGGGTAAAGCGACAACTGATCTTTTATCACCAGCTGTAGTCAGCACTGTCCCCGATATTTTGGTAATAAAATTAAGTAATTCGGCCAAGTTTAATTAGTAGTTTTAATTAAGAGAAAAAAATAAGCTTCTTTTATTAAAAGAGATATTAAATTAAAAATTTCATCAGTAGATAGCACTAATTGAGACGATTTCGTACATATAGTGGTTTCCATAAAAAGTTTAAGCATTTGTCTGGTAATTAAGTTTTTGAAAAATAGATTGTCGCGGATTGTTGTTGACGCGCGTAAAATTCCAGAACACTTAGGGATTTTTCCCAAATTAGAATGTGTCACTACGTGGAGTTTTAAACAGCTAAAACTTTAAAATTAATCACTCTAAATTTCTCACGAGACTGCCATTGGACTTCTAGTAGATAAGTCTAGACATTGTCAAAGCTTAAACATTTTTAATAGTCAGGATCGTCAAATAAATTACACACACTTTTAGCTAGGCGGAAGCAAAAAGATGTGATACAGTCGCTGACGTCATTGGTTCTAGTGGTTTCTATAAAAGGACCCCGCCGCCATTATGGTTTGTCTGTTCATGTCTGTCATCTGTTTTTAGTCTCACTTAGTCTTTCTTGTGTGCGTCGGTTGGTTGTAACTCGCCATGCTGGCTAGTTCGACCATGTTGGATGTTGTCGTGTTATATATCAACTTTAACTTTTAATATGAACTTTTAAATTTATAAAAGGGGTCAGTCGGTTAAATTTCTCTCCACAACCTGCAACTTTTGGAAAAGAGTGTTCGATTTGCCAGCTCAACTGTTAAATGCTATTTTGAACTTGTGATTTTCTTCAAATAAAAGTGAACTTTTATCATTTCGTAGTTATCTTGCAACCTTTTCTTTATTTGTGGTTTAACAAATATTGTGGCGACCTCAAGCATTTAGGTTGAGTTATCCGGCTACATGGTCAAGTCAAAATTATTTCGTAAATTTTCTACAGAACTTTGAGTCAACATCAAGAGTTAGTTGAGACACTAAGGCTATACTACAGCCCCCGTATCAGCCTGTGTCCTTACAATGTGTTATAGAGTTATTGTTTGGAAGTACATATACAGCAATTGAATTCATGAAAACTTGGCCACTACATTAAATTTGTTGCAATGGCATATGAATATCTTCATATGGAACCACAAAAACTAGGCAGCGATTTTACATTCATTACTGTGGATGCTAAATTTGGCAACAAAGTACTAATACTGTATTACCTATGCTATCACATAAGGTAAATTTTGAGTGGCATTATGTCTAAGGCAGATTTCTTTATTGCTTTGACAAACTTTTTCTTCTAAAAAAAAAAAGTGGAAAATTTGTATCCAAATGGACAATTGCTTTATGGTATGCTCTTATTTTGCTGATAATTTTTGACATAGCTTTAATTTCTTATATTTCCTATATTATATTGCATTAAAATGTAAGTTAAATACACCAAAAAAAATTGTTTGGACAATGGTATGAACTGAACCTAAGGTAATAACTAAAATAGGGAAAGTTTTTAGATGAAATTTACATTTCTTGCTTCTCCACATTAATATTTGGTACTAGAATAAAAAGGGTAAACCATTCCTACACACACCATGGTACACATGTGTGAATCAACAGACAAATGCTAGGATTCAATGTAATCTTCGCGGGTTCGCTGCCGGATTGTGTGGGCGAAAGACTAGCTTTTGGTGACAAACTCTGCCATCATTTTCAGGCCTGGTGCTCACTCTATGATGACCAGAGCTGCAATGCCAGTCTCTGGTGCCGGCGCATCCTTTTAAAGGCTTGCGCCCCTCCCCACCACCACCAACCAGGGCCGGCATTATGGGGGAGGGAGGGTAAGCGGGTCAAATGTACCCGGGTTCCGCCCATCTGATGAGGGGCCCGATCTCCGGCTGTAGGAGGCCTCCCGCTCGACAAGTTGTAGAGCTAAAAAAAAAGGTCACCCCCATTTCGTGTGAGGGAGGACCCTAACCGATGAATTAGCCAAGGGCCTCCAACTTGTTGCGTGACTGCTAAGAATGCTTACCCCGGGCCCCAAAATCCTAGCGCTGACCCAGGAGACACAGGCAGTCAGAATATCCTGGACACCAGACATCCTCCAGGCCTCAATCTCCAATAAATCCCTCCCACCAGACCCAGCACATATTATCACTACTATTTATATGGCTTATATTTTATTTTCCATACTTAAAAGTTTTTCAAAATATGGTTTATATGTATATCGTCACTCAATTATTATAATGATTTACCACTTTCAATGATAATATAACTTAAGCATCATTAGTATTTGCACTTCCCTCCCCTCCCCTCCCCTCCCCTCCTCCCCCTCTCCTATACTACAATCTATGCCGGCCGTGGCATTCACCAGATGGCTGTCGTCATGTACAAGTCTGGCTTTGCCTGGTGTCTCACTTTTGTAAGAATAAGGATATATGCTGAAATATATATATTGCTTCGTCAATTTATGATCCCTCAAAATTTGCTATAAAAAATTATTAGTAGTGGCACTTGTCTGGAAAAATAAAAAAAAATAAAAAAATTGAAAATATAGTAATGAATCACAGCTTCTATACTTTATTAAATAATCCAGTGCCACAGTGTCTTAGCCACATACAAATTTACATCCTAATACTTTGAAGCTATCAAGCTTACAAAAAGGAAAAGAAATTATATGAGAAGTATATGAGTTGTTCAAAAATGTGTTTCATTGTAGAGTTCTACTTGAAAAGATCTTTTTTCAAGGAATCTGATTAGGTATTATTTGTTCCATTTTCTCAACAAATGAAACATCTTCCACCATGTTTTTGTCGTTGAAACAAAACTTTATGTTTTCCTAGCATGAATGAAAGAGTTATATAGTTACACCCAGTGATATTATCTCTAGCAACACATACTTCTACACAAAACTATACATACTATATGCATACCTTGAGTGGCAATGAATGAGCAGAAAACAAAATTATAACACTTTTACGTTCAGCTTCAGGAAATTGTTTTAATTCTGCCTTAATCCTTTCAGCAACCGTTTTTACTAGAAGTGGATGAGTAGGCCAGCGGTCAATTACACTCCATTTTGAATTTTTTGGCAAAGATCTGCAGTAGGAAGGACATAAATTACACTCCACCAACACATTTTTTCTAGGTATAAACAACTGTTTCTTATTATTAAATCTATCCAAAAAAAATGTACAGCATGAATGTGTGTGTGTGTTTAGTTCTCATAATTAAGATTTTAAGCAAACAAATATACGTCTCTTATCCATCCCACCCCTTCTTCCCCTTCCCCAAAAATTGTATAAACACCTACCTTTTCTGGAAATATTTATAAATTGCATTGAAACTGGACCCTGTAGTAGCACAACTATACTGTGGATACTGTGAGAATATTATTACACGTTCAGGTGCATCTCTGAAATATTAGATTACATCAATCAAAAAAAGGAAAAAAAATTTACACTGACACATAAGTACGCATCAAAGCAAACTTGAAAGTGGATAACAGTTTAATACAAAATGAAATATTAAATAATTAACATATTTACTACTGCTTAAATTAACAGAATCGCAGCACAATAGAAATATCACCAAATGTACAATTTTTGAAGCAAGTTAATATGTGAAATCTAGTTGCATCCTTGCACTTCAAAATGGAATTTAGTGGAATGGAAAGAAAAAACATATGTGAAGCACACATCTTTTATTTTGGTATGTTCCATGCTGTGTATGTTCTGAAGTGGTTAGTGTGTGGTTCTTGATTCAGTCATGTTGCAACCCGATAAGTGTTAACGTACATATTAGGTTCTTAGCACACTCATATTGTTATATGCCTGATTTCCATCAGTACAATATTTTTCATAATCCATAATGGGCTCAGGTCGTGTGAAAAAGGAACATAGATTGTTTTGTGAAGAACTTCAAAAACTGTAACATTGTTGGAAAATATGTACTAGTATTTTCTGGAGAAAAAGTGAAAACAGAGAAATTTTAAGGATCTGAATAATGAACAAATAAAAATAGCAGAATATGGCATAGTGCTCAAACAGATTTGAAAAAATTATTAAACGTACGCATGATCATGTTACCATGACAACAAACTCATAAACAAAAGGAAGCAAAAGCAGATCAACAGAAGCTGTTGCCATAAATTGCAAGCTTAATAGCAAACACACAAAACTAAAATGCTTCCAACATCACACTGAAATGTCACAATGTGAAAGGATGTTGAGAATGTTTGTTAATAGATATTTCAGCTATTTAAATGAGGTTTCTCATGAAATTGGCACTGGATGTTTTCTATGTAAATAAATGAAGGCACTGTGAAATCTGAAATTTCTAAAGAACAATTTTTTTGTGAGAACAAGTGCAGTAGGTCCTCAAAAATAAAGGGAGAAGTCATTAAGTCACTGTATGAAACATATGGCATGCCATCAACTTCTAGAGGAAGTGAAGATAGAAATAATAACTTATGGAGTAAGTAAATACAGAAGTGAGAAAATGGTTTTGAGAAAATGAAGAAAAGTCTTCTGGACATAATTCCAGAAAGCTCAGTAAGACTGGTATGATCAGCCCAGCAAAACTCGTAGGGCAAGCTCCGTCTGGTAAGCCCAGTAATTCTGGTAAGTCTGTCAAGTGAAAAAGTCTAGAGAGAAGAAGTATAGTCTGAAAATGGACATCCTCCTGCAGCTGACAACTAACCCAAACAATTAACTTTGTTATTTTCAGTAACAAATGCCGTTCAAGGTATAGGATATATCTGAAGTTACATTGTTGGAGGATCTAGGGCCACAACCTGCTGTCTTCACTGAGGGTGATAAAATACTTTTTTTGTGCAATAGATCCACAGGATGTACATGTTACTCATTGGAGCTGAACTTGAGCTCACAGTAGATGAAGATGGTGCACTGTGTGTCAGGGTCGAACCGCATACTGGGGTTAGTATCGGTTACTTCACCTGAACTGTTGCACCTTCCTATTCACTGATAAAGTTTGAACCGTGGTGAACCTTCAGATATTGCTAACTGCACATTCAAGACGGTCGCCACATACCTAAATAAACCCTAGGTAAGGAGGGTGCTTTTGTCAAAGAAATGAAAAAATTTGAAAGTTCAAAACATGAAATGAACATATTCTTGAAAATTAAAGTTCCACATATTACACTTTTTGCAGTTAGCTACGGCATCAGACTATTCACCACACGTATATTGCAAGAAATGAAGCAAAACAGGACCGCTGAACCCCTAACAAATATTTAGACACTCCTACAACCAGTCCACATGTGTTGTTGTGAAATTCAAACTGCCAACATGGCTTCCTTGAGTAGCATCCTTTCCTACTTCCTGTTTCTGAGCCTACCCATAATGCCCCACGTCCCAACAGGCTAGAATCTAATGACACATGTTAGCTCTACCGAAAATCTCGACCTAATGTGTCACTAGCTGGCCTGCATTCCCTTTTGTGAGGATGGCATCTTACTACCGAAATCAAAAAGTGTTAAAAAAAATATGTCACCGGAGTGCTCTCAGAAAATCACTATGTGTAGAGCGTTTCCTAGTAAATGTTTTGTGCTCAGTGGGTTTTAGTTCTAAATTTCTTCAAATCCTTGTAACATTTATTTTGTCGGTGAAATAGTAGAGTTAATTTTATTTGCAGAGTATCCGTTTTAAATCACTTTAAAATATTTAGTTTGAACTATTACTAAAATGTTCTCACACGACTGCTCTTTCCAACAATCTGTTTAGTATTTCCAAAGTTATTGATTTTCCAAATTTCGAAGTGAATAGTTTTGTCTTTCGATTCTGCGTGAACTTACTATTTTCTTATTTAAGGTTTATTTATTAAGGATACTGTTTCCACAGCTTTTCTTTAATTTATTTAAGCGTTTTACAAGTGTTTTTAATTACTGAAATGGCTTTAAAAGTTCGTAATTTCAATTTAGAAGTGAGCACATTTTCATTCTATATTGTGACTTTAAAATTACTTATATTGTTTATTATACGACTGGCAACTATTTGAAACTTAAAAAATGTTTGACAGGATATTATTTAGTGGCATAAAAATTACTTTTTAAACTCGAAAATTACATAGCCATGTTGTAATGGGTCATTGTTTAAAAAACCGTGTTTACTGTTTTTAACCTATCTGAAACTACAAATTATCAGTGAATTTGACTCTCTCTGGTATTATTATTATTATTATTATAGTGCTTTACCGTATTGAAAAGTTTGGAAGATTAGCAATATGATCACGTAACCAAACTTGGTTATTTACAATTTTTGATAGCTAAGGATTATGTTTATTTAGGTAAGTTTAATAGTGATTTCCTATTATAATCTGTTAATTTATTGTTACTATTGTCTGTTTATTTACTTTTCTGACTTTAAAGCATTGTGAATTTGTTTTTAAGCAGCAGTACTGTGTAGTAACATTAACCCTATTTCTCGTTGCTTTTTGGCTGATTATTAAAGATTACAAAGAATGAGGTAGCTTACATGTGTCATGGTTGAATTTACCTTCTCAATTATGTGGACTGCATTAGGTGGAGCACACAATGCTTGGCCAGTAATAATTATCTTTATATTTGGCAATCGAGTGTAGATTGCTTGGCGAATCTATATTTAAATGCACACTGAAATGCTAAAAGTCATGGCATAGGAAGATGCAAATATCCAGATGGCAGTAACACCACAAAAGAAACGTAAAAACGTGCCGTGCAGTGTCAGGTCTTTAATTTTTACTCTCACGAGTAGTTGATGCTAAACTCGTGGGGCATTCCATTTCAGAAATTGTTTGTGAATTCCTCGATCCAGTATCAAGAGTGTATCATGGATATGTAATTTCTAGCTTTATCTCCCACCATGAGCAATGCAGTGGATGATGACTTCAACTAAATGACCGACATGAGGCTGTATCTTTCTCCCTTAACCCTTAGGTTATGGGATTCTTATCAGAAGTACTTGCTGTCTTGGCATTGATTTCTTTTATTTGCTGTCTCCGTATAAGTGTATATTTTTTGTTTCTGTTTGTTTTTTTATTTATTTTTAATTTTGTATATATGTTTAATTTAATTTAACAGTGTTTCCTCTCACATTGTGGATATTTGCAGTTTGCTTACTCGTTTCCTTCTGTCAGCAGCTGGAGTGGTCTTCTATATGGACCCTCGTTTATGTCGTACTGTGCTAGAAAGCGAATAAGGTGATTGTTGCTCTCCTCAGTTTTTTGGTAAAATTTTCTTGCCATTTGCTTATGTCTATCCCAAAGTCTCAGTATCTTCACTGTCTTGTGGAGGATGTCCATCAGGAATCTCATTGTCAGTTGGAGTAATCTGCGCCTTGTTTTGCATTCTCTGCAACTTCTCAATAGGTTTTTTTTTTTTTTTTTTTTTTTTTTTTTTTTTTTTTTTTTTTTTTTTTTTTTTTTTGCAGAATATCCCCATATAAGGGATGCATTTTCCATGATCAGGCACACAAGCACTTGATATAATTGGAGGCTGCGTCTGGGTGGCAGTGTGCTATTGTAGTTCAACACTGATACAGTTGCCCCAGTCGTTGATGAACTCTGTGTCCGATGTCTTCGATGTGCGGCTGCCATGTTAGTTTCCTATCTTGGGTAACCCCAACATAATTTGCTGTGGCCACCAAGGGGATTCTCTCCCCAAAGAGCCTCAGCATCGGTCATGTTGGCTTATGCCTCCGCATCAACATGATGGCCTGGCTCTTCTTGATCTTTATTTTCCACTTGGTGGCCCACTCCTTGATGACTCGCAGTACTGCTCAGATGCGTTGTTCCACGAGGATCTGGCAGTGAGACATAATGAAGATCACAGTGTAGTCGATGTATAATGCCAGCATGGCTTGTTGCCCCATCAGAATATTCACTGTGTACAGCGTGTAGAGCATAGGGGTAAGCTCAGTGCGGATGGTCTTGTTGTGGATCTGGCGTCACCTATTTTAATTGTGAAGGTTCTTTGCTGGAGGTAGCTCTTGAATAACCGGAGATACAGTCCTGGAACTCCAAGTGCGGCCATTCTGAAGAGCAGTCCCTGGTGCCGCATCGAATCAAAGCCTTTGCCATGTTGAGGAGGACCACGCAGCAATGGTCTCGTGCATTGAACACCTGCGGTTACTTCCTCAACAACCCTCAGCAGTTGGTGCATGGTTGAATGGCCAGGTCGGAAGCCATGCTGCTCTGCCGGTATCATGCCTCCTGCATCGATGTGCACCTGCAATTGCTTAAGTAACAGCCTCTTGAACAGTTTGTTAAGGTTAGGTAGGAGGCTGATGGGTCTGTAGTTCTGCTGGCCTTCTGCGTTCTTGCCAGGCTCAGGGATTGGGTTGATTACCTCTTTTTCCCAAGCTGCCGGGTACACTTTGGTCCACATGATCTTGTTAAATAACTTTACCAGCTTCACGATGGCACCTTTTGTTAGATTCTTCAGTTCTCTGTTCTTGATGCTGTTGTGTCCTGGTGCCTTGTCCGGGGGAAGATTTGAGCTTGTTCCATAGGTCTTTGATGATGAATGGGTCGATTTCAACATCATCTCTTTTCCCGTTGGAACCGATGGAGGTGACTCTCCGACAGTGGCATTCATCTATTGAATCTGTGACGGGTCTAAAGTTTCCCTCAAATGCATATGTCAGGGTGCTGGCTTCATCCATAGGCTGCAGATAAGACCGTCTGCTCCATTCCGGTGTGGTATTTGGCTGAGATGTCCAGTGAGTCTGTTTCCAAGCCGGTCCATCATCGACTTGCAGCATTGACATGTTGTCTGCCCATTGTTGGTTTCGGTGATCTGATACTCTGGCTTTGATCTCCCAGATCAGGTGATTTAGGTGTTGTCTGTCCTCGGGTCTCCTGGTTTCTTGCAAGAGACAGGCTGCTCTGTTCTTGATTGCAATAAGCTCCAGGATGTCAGCTGGAAGGCTCTGCTGCTATGCGCCACTCCGTGATGGTGGTGATGCAAAGTCGGCTGTTCTTTTGATGTTGTCGGTGAGTTTCTGAAGCTCAGCATCAATATCTTCGTCAGCCTCCTCCCCATGAAGCTGTTCAGCAGGTTTATTTTGAAGTGCTGCCAATCTGCTTTTGATAATTTCATCCATTTTCCGTGAGTCGTTCTGCTTCTATATCTGGGTCTCTATAATTACTGGTTTGTGGTATGATAATAGGCAGTTTACCACTCTGGCTTCTGAAAGGCCTGGAACATTCCTTAAGATGGTGACATCCAACATGTCTCTGTAGTGACAGGATATGTGTAAGCATGTCTGGTGCGAACACAACACAGTCACGTCAGTTTGCAGCTCGTAGCAGCCTCGGCCCGCTAATGTTTGTGGCCATGCTGTTCCGCATCTGATGCTTATACTTCAGATCCCCCGCGATGAGTTATCTCCCAGGGATTGAGAGGAGTACCTCCAGGTCCACCTCATCAGAGACTCCACAGTGAATGATAAACCGAGATCATGTTGACAGGTCCATTTGAAGTCTCCACCACAACTCACGTGGCTTCAATGGAGGTTATGACACCAAATATTACTAAAATGTAATTTAGTTTTTTGTATTTTAATGACAACTGGGGCTTATGCCACAGAGGTGTAAAGTGCATAGATTGTAACAATATCGTTGATGTTATTATATAATAATGTCTTTGAAATATTATTATTATAGGAATAAGTTTTCAGTTGTTCATTTGTGATCTGGTATGACACACCAAAAAGAAATGCTGTATCTGTAAATTAGGAAAAGGAAATGTTTTAAAAATACATGAAGTACAAAAAAGAAGCGTAGATTTTTATTATAATATGGAAACAAATATTATTGCTACGCGAGAAGGTCATTGCCGGCATTTAGATCTGGTAGTGGGGAAGCGTAGGGCTTATCAGGACGGCTGTTCCTCCTCTGGCTGTAGGGCGCTCGTACCGCACCACATAATTCCTCACCAGCAGCCTGATCTGGGGTTTAAGGTGTGTCTCGCAGATGAAGAATATGACTATGCCTTCGTCTAGAAGGAACTATCTTAATTCTAACTGCTGTTGGATGATTCCATTAGTATTCCATGAACAGAATGTGAGACTATTTTCATGTCTACGCCTGTTCATGGTTGGGTGTTTTACTTTCAGTTGAAATTGTGATTGCATCCATGATCTTCTGTGGCAGGCTTTTCAGGGGGACCATGAGGGTGGCCACCTGCATCAGCATCTGCTGGCGCAGGTAGGTGACACTGGGGTAGTCATCTTGACTTCTTCTTTTAGCACTGGTTGACTCCAGATTTTGTGGATTGGCTGGAGATTGGGGTCACGGTTGGCTGGTGGTAGTGCTGTCAGCTATTGTCTGGTGGCAGGGTAGAACTGGCCACTTTGAAGTTTCAGCCGCAAGTGATGGAGACTTTGGGTTGTCTGGAGATTGGTTTTGCTGACTGGGGGCCACTACATGTCCTCGCAGTTGGACTAGTGCTAGTTTGGCAATGGGGCATCCTCTCCAGGAAGCCACATGATTTCTCCCGCAGTTTGTACATGTGGGTATTCCATACCCTTTCTACATTTCACATGCCTTGCTGCCAATGCAGTGCTCCGCATTTTACACAGCATTCAGGCATTTGGCTGTACTTCTGTATGTGTCCAAATGCACGACAGCGATGACACTGAGGGGGCCCTCTGCTTGATTACATCATCTCTACATAGATGATATACTGTGCAATGTTCTGGGCTGACCATGATGGTAATCGTGTACAGGGGCATCAGAGAGTTAGTACCCGGCATCTTCATCTGCGTGACTGATAATCCATCATAACCGCTGTTTGCATATTCGAACTTGATGTTGTCTGCCGCAAATGTCAAGGATGCACCTCTCAGAACTACTTTAGGGTGCCTTGTAGGGGAGGAGGAGTAGGTGAAGAAGTGGTGGTGGTGGTCTTCTTGACAGTTCGGGTGTTCATGGGTGGCGCTGTGATAGCTGTGAGCCAAGGCACCACCTTCTTTTTGGCTCAACAGTGGACTTGGAGAAGCTGGCTGAACGAAGCTGTCTCACCCCTTCAGTGCCTTGCACCACTAACCCTCCAGGCCCTTCTCTGGCTGGGGTTGAGAGCTGTAGAGCAGCTCTGACTGCATGCACCCTTACAACTGATAGCTTGCTGTTGGAGGCCACCATCTTATAGGGCAACCCTCCATCACACAGGTCTCTCATCCCACACACTTGCTGGATAGGCGCATCCTTCCCTTCAGCCGCCATGTGGACCGGTCCTGGCACATCCCCCCCTTCCAGCTCAGAGTTGACTCGTTTTTGGAATGCAGTCTCCCTTCCACAGACAGAGTTCAGTGCAGCTGTTGATATATTCATGTCTGTCATGGTAGAACAAATATTCACAATGTAGGCCAGTGCAGATGAAGAAATACTCATAATGTTAGCCAGTGCGGATATATTTTCAATCACTAATTTGTTCTTTTTCATATCTTGCATCAGCTTCAGGGGGCTGATGGCAGCGTTGGCAGATTATTTCGCGATGTTTGCACACGTATGACTGGTAACTGGTGTATTCTCGTCACAAAATAGATCAATGCTTTTGCCAGCAGAAGCTGAAGGGGAAGTTAAAATGCAGTCTTCATCCCCTCAACCGCACTCCTTGCTGCGAACGATACAGTTAGTTACCATCTCTGTCACTTTTCATTCTCTTTCTTAACACAAAAGATATTTCTTGAGCTCATCAGCACTTGTGGGTTTGATTTGCTTAATATAAGTGTGTTCAAGCGACAGAAAACGTGGATCGTTATACTGTTACATGGAGTTAACTCTGAGAACTGAATGTTGTGATCAGACATCCTTCCCGTACAGCAGATAGCCGGCAGCTTAATGACCGAGACCAGGGAAGTCTACAGCGAGTGTTATTGTTGACAGACTGACAACACTGCATCAAAGAACAGCAATACACAATGCCAGAATACTTAGAGTAAGTTTGCTTTCCACAGAATTTCATTTTAAATTAAGTACATCCATTTAGTTAAAAATAAATGGTAAAAGTTTATGGCTGAAAAATGTGGAATAACACTGTACTTAACAATTCAATGAAGCCCTTTCTTCCCATTTCCAAACACTACTATCAAACAACTTGGCCATCTTTAGATATTTATATTGGGCATTAAACTTCAGGTTAGGACTATAAAAAGTAAAATACAGGGGTGATTTTTTAATTACTTTCTATATAATAAGCACAATGTATGTCTCTATGCATGATAAGTCCCTTTAAATTAAACAGATATTTTTAAAAGTTTTAACAATTTGGTTACAAAACATTTTATTGCTTATGGATTTACATCTGGTCAACATTTAGGTCATTAGGGACAGGAAAGGATTGTGAAGGAATTCGACCAAGGCATTTCTGAAGGTATTCGTCTAAAGTGATTTGGGGAAACAATGAAAAACCCAAATCTGAAAGGCCAGATGGGGGTTCACATCTGTATTCTCCCAAATGCAAGGCTGCTTACCCACCATGCTTGGTGGTAAAATACAGATCAGGTTTTTAAACCAACCACATTTGATCAAGGTATTAAAATCTTTGATGCTTTACTATATCTATACAATAATGAAGCTCATGCTGATGTCCATCAGCATACTGGCAACAACCAGATTAATGCGATAAACATTATTTAGTAGCTAAATAACTGCAAAGAAATGAAATAAATTTGCTTTACATCCCATTTCATTTTAAATTAAATATGACCATCTATTTCAAACATATGGTAAAATTTTATGTCTAATAAAAAAAAAGTGGAATAATTCAATTCAATCAAGTCCTTTCCACTGCTGTCATTTTTCAATGATAATGTTATGTTGCTTGGCCATCTTTAGTTACTTGCTGGGGAATGACTTGAGGTTTAGGATACTAAATGTACAAAGAAGAAAAAACACAACATGTGGGGGATTTTTTATTATTATTATTATGCTGAATTTAATATGAAAATTAAAGTTTGTATTTTAGCCAATTCAGGTCAACCAGCCATGATTTTTGACCCTACATGGGAACTATTCTCGACCAGTGACTATATACAAAACATGGTTGCAAGCTTACACCTAGTATTTCATACTCATCTACCCACGCCAAAAAAAAAAAAAAGAAATTACTTGTCCTTACCCTCTTCAACAGAACTATCCCATAAAAGCTACATGACCTAAGTGTGATGTTCATCAGCTAGTTCCACAGGTCTGTCACATCTTTCATGTGCAATAATAATAATAAAAACATTGTACCAAGTTAAATTCTGGCAAGATCCAAGTCCAGTAATAACAAATTCAACCATAGACAAAACCCCACCCTTCAAGTATTTCTCTCAGCACACTAGTGAAATCTGTAAAAAATACTGCTCCTTACATTCATCCTACTACTAATCTATCATCCGTAACAGTAAATGTTCATATACAAGCATCCATCTTGTTGCTGCTCAAAATATTAAATATTGCTTTTATTTTGTGGCCATCAGGTCTTCCACGAAAGGATGATTTGATGTGAAATGACATTCTAAGTGCTTCATGTTATTTGGGTCCTCTTTGTGGATTTTTTTTAGTCCCCCTCACCTGCTCCCACTGCTGGAAACAATATAGGTCATTTGTTCTCTCCTGTATAATATTTTCTTTAAATATTCTATTTTTACTTCAGATGCTTTCTCCATATTCAATGCAATCCCTAACAATGGTTTTCTGCTTTTGCGATGTTCACACAATTTATTGTAAGCCCTACAAAAATGTTGCCTTTGCTACAGTTATAGATTAGACATTTCTGTATTACTACATTTTTTACGCATCATGTTCACAAATAGGCCTATTACAAGGGTGGTCTGAAAAGTTTCCGACCTAACAAAGATATAAGACATTTTTTCTTATTTTTATTTTTAACATAGTCTCCTTGTAACTCTACACACTTCTCCCAGCGATGCTCCCATCTCTGTAACCAGTCAAAATAGTACTCCTCATTTTTCTCTGCAAAATAATTGTTCACGAAGGTGATTGCCTCTTCATTTGACGAAAATCTCTGTCCTCCGAGTGCAATTTTTAGATGAGGGAACAAACAGAAGTCACTTGGGGCTAGATCTGGTGAGTAAGGCGGATGGTCAAGCAGTTCAAACTGTAATTCATGAATTTTCGCTATGGCAACCGGTGCGGTGTGAGACGGAGTGTTGTCTTGGTGAAACAGGATTTTCTTTTTCTGCAAATATGGCCGTTTTTCCATAAGTTCTACCTTCAGCTTGTGAGGAAATGATGCGTAGTATGCCCCTGTAATGGTTTTTCCTTTTTGAAAGTAATCGATTAAAATAACTCAATGACTATCCCAAAAAAACAGTCGCCAGCACTTTCCCAGCCGAAAAAAACAGTTTTTGCTTTTTTTGGAGCCGGTTCCCCCTTTGTAGTCCACTGTTTGGACTATATTTTTGTTTCGGGTGTATAATTGTGTATCCAAGTTTCATCTACAGTAATTAATCGGCGCCAAAACTCAGATTTATTACACCTAAACTGTGCCAACAGAGTGTTGAAAATGTTCATTCGAACACATTTTTGGTCTACTGTGAGCAAATGCGGCACCCAACCCGCGGACAGCTTTCTCATACCTAAATGTTGATTTAATATGTAACAAACACGTTCTTTTGAAATGTTCATAACCTCCGCTATCTCTCTCACTTTAATTCAGCAGTCGTCTAGCACCAATTGATGAAATTTAGCGATGTTTTCATCAGTAGTTGCAGTGTTTTGATGTCCCAAACGTTCATCATCTCCCAAGCTCTTAAGGCCATGTTTAAATTCAGCTGCCCAAAATTTCACTGTGGTAAGTGATGGTGCAGAGTCCCCATACACAGAATCCAACTCATCTTTGATTTGCGTAGGCGTATTGCCTTTCAAAAACAAATATTTAATGACAGCTCGATACTCGATTTTGTCAATTTTCACAAAAACACTCACATCAACTCACTCAAATGACTGTCACATAACAACTGCGCATCCAAAATGGCTGAAACTTTGGTGAGTAACTGTCAACAGATAAACAACAAAACTCACTAGCTTTTATTTACGAGTGCTGCCATCTTCAAGTTGAGATCGGAAACTTTTCACACCACCCTAGTATTTTGCTGATGAAAAGTTTTTAGTATAAACTTCAATTTTATCCCCTTTAACTCACAGTTGTGATTTATTGCTGTTCCATTATTAACAGTTACAAATGGTGTTTCATTTAGCAGACTTTGGTAATATTTTAGTTTTTAGTTTTTTTTTGGCCTCAAGTATAAAGAGACATACTCACTTTTCTATAATGCTGAGTGTGTCTTCCGTGAGAGGATTAGCATAACGAAATGCTACATAATATTTGTGTGGGCCAGTTTCAGGTGAAACTTTATCAAGCTTCTTACATAGCATGCTTCCCTATAACAGTAAAATGTTGTCTCAGTAATCACAATAAGAATTTAAAAAATATTAAAAACAAATTAAAAATAAACAGAGAAAGGGGATGGTAAGGGGGAAGGGAGGGAGGGAGGTGAGAAATAATATATTTAATGGTAAGTGATTTGTGTGCCAAATTTGATATGGATAAAGAATATTCATATCACTAAGATTGTGATCACAGTTGTTTTCTTTGGTAGGGAACTGGTATCATGTTGCAATGGAGGTCATCTTTGCAGATGCAGAGGTGTAGCAGAAATTTAACAGAAGCACAATCTTAACATAAGAAGTAGTTTAATGGAAGTGGAGGCAGAGATGGAAAAATAAATTTAATTTTTAATTTAATTTAATTGCAATGGAGCACACGCTCCGGTGGCAATTTCCCTACACATTCCCCCTTTCTTGCACCCACCTACATTAGCCATCTACAAATTTTAACTTTAAATTCTTTCAACATTTTCGTTAAATTATTCATAATTTCCCTTGGTAACTTATTCCAATCCCTGACTCCCTTACCTAAAAAAGAGAATCTTCCCACACCCTTGTATAAATTTATAATGGTTTAGAAATTAAAAATAAACTTAAAATCAGCTCAAGTATATTTTTATCACAAATTCTACATATTGTATAAGCACTGTCTATTTCCATATAATACTGCCAGATTGAATGTTTAGAGCTCATCTGTCAACAACAAAGAAATGCATACTGATTTCACATGTGAATTAAAATAGATACCTAAGTATCCATGAGCCAACAAAACAATCTTTGTCATAGGAGTTTGCAGATTAATTAATTCACGTGACAAGCATAAAGCCATGCCATCACACCCGTCAACTGCCTTTCCACTGCTCTACCGGCACAGTCACAGCCCTACTTACAGGATTTACAATGATTCGAATTCTAGATGCAGGACACTTGTTGAACTGTGAATGGGTTTGCAAGACAAATAGGATGCACTGAATGTTTTTGGACTTCCAGACCAGACAACACAGGTCTCTCCCATCCATGTACCACATTGGATCATGGTTAACGAAGTCATCCTACAGTGTGCCCAATAAGCGTGCAATGAGATCACTGGTATGCTGTGAGACAGTACGAGTGAAGAAGTCTGATTGGAACATCTTGTTGCACCTTCTGGAGGAACACGAATGGGTGAGCAGATCCAGCAGTAGTCTTACAGGGAGATCTTACAAGTTCAACTTCTATACCTGCAAGTTCAAACTTGTAATTTGTCACTTAGATAAAAACACCATTCAACTTCTTAATTTTCATTGCAGCACTGTAAGAAAACAACCATAATGTTGTTAAATAAGTGACTTTGGGCTGAATTTTGTATGAAGAGAAAAGAATGAGGTACACAACATGTATATTGCAATTTAAATAAAACCTGTTACGTTACATGTTACAACCAAAATATAAACCACAAGACCACAAAATCATTAATAAAATTACACTTAAATCAAGTAAGGATTGGAAAAGTAAACCTATCACTTATCTAAAATGAAGGCAGGAGGGCACCAACAATATTAGATAGAAAAAAGAAAGGAATAAAGAAACAACAAAATAAGAAAGAAAGGATGGGCGCAACAGTGACTGTGGAGCAGGGGACATAGTACAATGAGAGGGTTTGAAGAGAATGCCCAAGCACTGCTAACCATAAAAATTAGTGATGGAAGGGAAAAAGAGAAACAGCAAAGTAATATAAAGTATTTAAATTTAAATAAACAAAAATAAAAAATAAACATTAAAACAAAAAAATATCAAGTTAAACATCACCTCTGATTAGTAGTGGTGAAATTAGATAGAAGAAAGAAGGGTAGAAAGAGAGAGAGAGAGAGAGAGAGAAGGTAAAGTTAAAGCAATGACTGAGTATTATCTTAAGTTAAGACCAGGATGTTGCCTATTAAAATTATTGGTGTCATGGGAGATGGCAAAGACAGTTACTAGGTGGTTTGGTTTTTGGGTGAATACTGTCTGTCAGTGGCATAATTACAGGTTTGGAGGGAAGAAGAAGTAGGGTGGTTTAAGAACATTACAAGCTTGATATTTGTGCACCAGTATGTTTTTAGGTTGGGTGCCCTGCATGAATTAGCTGCCATGCAGCCATCTATTCTTGATGAAGGGACATAAACCAAAAAAAAATGTAAGCTCAATGTGTTTACTTCTATGCCCATCTATATATATAAAGATGAATGTATTTATGTATGTATGTATGTATGTATGTATGTATGTATGTATGTATGTATGTTTGTTTGTTTGTTCTTCATACAAATCCACAGTTTTCATCCGATCTCGATGAAAGTGGTCCACCTGTGCCACTTTAATATTTCTACAAAAGACGTATGTGTCATGGTGTATCACTTTTCAGCCAAAACTATCTAGCGCAGATCACTGGTGTTTGTGTGTGGTAGTAGCACAGTCACCCATCGATCACAACATTGACTGAATTTCGGTAATGTGTGAGTGTGGGAGGTATGGTGGTTGAAAGTGGTCGATCAAGCATATTTTCGTATTTCAACAAAAGACATGTGTGTCCGTATATTTTACTTTGCTGCCTGAACTACACAGCGCAGATAACTGGCATTTGCATGTGGTAATAGCATCAAGTCTCCCATCATGCACTGTGGTGGTTAGATGTCCGTAGCTGTCAATCCAAATTCTTTACAAATACGAACGAAGTCGTGGGCACCAGCTAGTCAGTCCATAACCTTCATCATCATCGTCGGTTTTCTGCTATTCATTAGGTCCATTCACAGCGACAGCCTCCCATGCCTCCCTTTGCTCCGTCAGTCTCTTTGTCTCTATATATTTTCCATTTATCATGATGTCATCAAGTATTTTCTTTCTTCCTCAACCTCTTCTTTTCCCTAATTCTGATGTCTTTTGTGTTCTTGTCTTTTTTTTGTGTGTTCACACTATGCAACCATCATTCAAGGTAAGTGGTGGTTTATTTTGCTATCCTAATTTGTAATTCCTTTTCGCTGCTTAGCAATTATTATCTCCTGGTTACTACAACTGCTAGATCACAAATTTGTAGCATGAATACCACTCTTGCAAAACAATTTCGATTAGAAGCATTAAGTAACACGATTTCTAAGTAATACATAAACCGAGTTTTTACCAAACATCAGAATAATAAAACCCACAAATATTCTAATAACTTCAAGAGATGACAAGCTAATCGGATAGGTCTTCTCAGAGTATATAAGGGCAATGATTGGAACGAAATATGATTTTTTCTCATGTGATGGAACTGAAGTTTCTTGTTAATATTACTTTGCACCAATTGTCTACTGCTTGTTCCTTCCCCCACCATCACTCCTGCCACGCCCGCTATAGCCACGTGTAGTTACTAACATGTTGAGTCTGTGAATGTGTACATATGATCACCTCACCATGTGTCTAACCTATTTGCACGAATAAAGTTCAGATTGAAACACAATAACATGCGTTTGTCCTTTTCTTGAGTTCATTGTTGCCCTCCTGTTTTCATATTAGATAGGGCATAAGTTTACTTTCTATATCCTTCCTTTTTTCATATTGCCCAAAAGCATTTTTCTTCTCATCATTATCATAAAATTATAATTAGTAATTCTCCCCCAGAAATACATTAATTTCTGCATTAATGTGTATGAACACAATTAAAAACTTCTATTTAACCACCTTCTTTTATATAATACCTGGAGTTCAGTCCACTTCAATATTGGTGATCCACCACCAATTTCATTATACTTTTTTTGTACTTCTGGTGTTCTTCTCCTCGCAATGTATGGACCAAGTGTACTATTGAAAGAAAAGAAAACAAATTAGGCCTAATAGGTCTATCTAAGAAAAACGTCTGAAAATTAACAAGAACTAATAATAACATAATTATTTACCTTAATAAAGTTACTGTTAAGTACACTACATTACAATACATAAGATATTATAACAAGGTGAATTAATTTATACTAAATAATGCAACTGTTGGATGACATTCACACAATATAAATAATATAGTAAATATACAAAATAATATTTTTGTGTTATTGAAAAAGCATAACTAGAAAACTGAGGTTCCCTTGGTGACTCAACCTATGAAATGTAAAAATTGGTTTACAGTATACATAATTTATAAATAAACAAGGCCGAGAAAAATTGCATTCATTTATTATACATAATGTTTCAAAGAAGCAATAAGTTAAATTCGCCAATCATCAAATCATTATCAAAGTTGGTAGCTACTAACAGGAAATGTTTACTGAAACTGCTTCAAATTATTAATCCTTAAAGAAAATATATAACAGCAGCTGTGTTGATACCGCCACATTCAGATGACTATATCACCACAACTCTTCATGCCAGTTTATATAAAAGGATCTGTTTATCTTGAAACAATGTGAGCTCAAATAATAGCCACAAACAGGCCCGCCGTAAGCGGGTGTGCAAGGCGTGCACCGCATGCGGGCGGCACATCAAGGGGGGCGGAAAAACGAGTGATCGACAGTCGCTGCCCCGCGATTGTTGTCACCGCAACGAAATTTGCAGCATATTATGTAGCGGGCGACCTTTTTTTTTTTTTTTTTTTTTTTTTTTGAAGGGGCGGCAATCTCAGTTTTTTTGACCAGGTTCAGAAATTTCCTAGATCCACCACTGGCTGTAGTTAGACAGGGGGCGGCATAATCGGGATTGCACGCGGGCGCTGTAACAGCTAGCGGCAGGCCTGGCCACAAAGGATTCAAAACAATGTTATCAGATCTATAATCTAAAACAAAAATGTTGTTTCTACTGAATTGACCAACGGTGATGGTAATTATTAGGTTTATAGTTGTTACTGTAATTGGCACAATCAAGAATTTATACTCATCAACAGGAAAAAATCTTACCAAGTAACTAATACTATCAAAAAAAAGGTAGGATAGGGAAAAATAACCCATAACTTATCACAAATGAAGGTAGGAGGGCCAGAATCTTACCAAGTAACTAATACTATCAAAAAAAGGTAGGATAGGGAAAAATAACCCATAACTTATCACAAATGAAGGTAGGAGGGCCAGATGAACACAAGGAAACACAAAAAACAAACATACTTCATAATATTTCGATTTGCAACCTTAATCATGTAGGAGACATATGGCAGGGAGAAGTCATGTACTCTTTGGGAACATATGAATGAACAAATAATGGAACAAGAGGGAAGAATAGGGATTTAACTGGTGAAGCTAGAAGTTGACCAACATTGCCAGACAGAATAATATCTGTGACAATCAGTTGAGGTCAAACAAAAATTATAATTTCAAAATGTTAACAAGTAAGTAAAATAAGATATTTTATATATATATATATATACATATAATAACAATGAGCAGGAAAATGCTTTAAGGTAATAAAACTAAGGATGGATAAGGAAATATGATCCAACACATACCAAAGATGAAGGCGGCTCGGACGATGAACACAAAAAACAAGCACAAAAGAGCGCAATATTTCAGCAATAGCCTTATTCGCACAGAAGCAAGAAGTGAGACACCAGCCCACAGCGACCATCGTCTAGTGAATGGCGTTACCGGTGCATATCGTAGTGTAGGAAAGGGGGGGGGGGAAAAAGCTCAAATATTGGATCGATAATCGATATTGTTGACGGTATAATATCATTGAAAGCAGTAGACCAACATAACAACTGAGGGCACACATACACACCAAATGTTGAGAAACTATAAAATATAAATATAAATAAAATATCAGAAATATAAGATACATAAATATTAAAGATAATAAGTGCTGGGTCCAGTAGGAGGAATTTATTGGAGATTGAGGTCTGGAGGATGTCTGGTTTCAAGGATATTCTGATAGGCTAATTCCCATCTACGTAGTTCAAGGGAAGTTGTGTTGTCGGGGAAAACTCTTATCACCCTAACTAAGAAGCAGGTGTTAAAATTATTCAGTTTGTGGGAACTAGCATGTTTGGCAACTGGATGGGCCTCATTGTTGGTATATACTGTCTGCCTGTGGCCATTAATTCTGATAGCAAGTGGATTAGTGGTGAGGCCTATATATGAGCTGGAGCAATGGAGGAATTTAAGTTGATATGTGAGGTGTGTAGTCATGCAAGTAGCATGACCAATGATGGGGAATGTTTCACCTGTGGTGGGACTGGAGTAAGTGGTAGTGGCTGGATGCATGCTGCACGTTTTACAGCAGGGTCTGTTGCATGGAAATGATTCCTGTGGTAGTTTTGGGAAATTACTGGGCGAGTACTTGTAAACCAAGATATTTTTTAGATTTGGTGGTCTGCTAAAATATGTGCGCGAGGCGGTGGGTAGAATTTTATGGAGAATGGCGCGCATCACGGGGAAGGAACATAGGAAATCAAGCCCACGGTGAAGGATTAGGTTGATAGACTCAAGACCAGGGAATAACTGGGTAATGAAAGTGGGGCTGCAGATACTATATATATAATAACAATGAAAAAAAGACGCTAAGTAGCAGAAAGGAATCAAATTAGGATAGGGAAATGAGCCACCACTTACCTTTAGATTATGGATGTGGGGCGCGAACACACAGAAAAGACACAAACACAAATAATAAAGAAATTTTTGGGATAAACACTTCGTCAACGGGAGAACATTATGAGAGGTGGGTGCAGCTGGATACTGCCCCACAGATATATATATTTAAAAAAGGGATATATTTCTTATATTTTATTTTTCACTTATAGTTTTTCAAAATTTGATTTATATATGTAACCTCACTCAGTTATTATATTGGTCTACCACTTTCAATGATAATATACCGTCAAAAGTATCAATTATCGATACAATATTTGAGCATCCCCCACCCCTTTCTACACTACCATCTGCGCCGGGTACACCATTCACCAGACAGCCATCTCTGTGTACACACCTGACTCCGCCTGGTATCTCACTTCTGCACGATTAAGGCTGTATGCCAAAATATTGCACTTTTCTTGTGTGTGTGTGTGTGTGTGTGTTTTTTTTTTTTGTGTGTTTGTCGTTCCCAGCTGCCTTCATCTGTGGTAAGTGTTGGGTCATATTTCCCCATCCTTCTTTATTTGTGTGTGTGTACATTGAGTGTAAAATTGTAAGAGACGGGTTTGCAGGTTGGGTCTTAGTGTGTGAAAGGCACCTTGTTAATTAACAAATTCATCTTGTCATCAATTTATGTTGATTTCCTTCAATCACTTCAACTTCTGATTTACAGATTGCTACCATTGGTCACCAGAGGGTTTTACCTTCCTCCAAAGGTTACTGATTATTACTGTTCTTGACTTAATTCAATTGTTCTACCAAATCACAACACTGACGAATCATTTTTCAATTCATATTTATTTCTCTGTGAGCTATAAGATAACAAGCGGCACCAAACTTCTCCAAAGATACTCACAAACGACTATAAAGCTTCTGAAAACAACTGACTTACAACTAACTCTGCTCACCATCTCTGCACATTTCAATAAGGGTTACAGAATAACATAAAGACTGATGTTTCTTGAACAGCATTAATGCAACCAACAATCAAAACCACATTAAAACAATCAGAATTAATACAAAATCATTTACAATCATGATGAAACACAAGACAATGAAAATTGAAGATATTTACAGGTATTTACACACAAAATTATCAACAAAAATCAGTCCAAACAGTTGATAATTGTTCTACAAACATCACACCAACACTTAAAAACTTTTGATTAATGTTTCATACATAATACTGTCCTTGGTTATATGATGCATATACAAAGATTCACAATAAATCACACAAAAATATTCAAACCCATAATTAATCAACTGACTTCTTCCTATACATAATTCTTAAAATAAAATTTCATAAAAGGGCAGGGTCTGAGGGTTGTTATAGTAGGCTGAAGCCTGAGATATGTCTGGTGTCTACAATGTGTTGACTTGCCAGTTTCCATCTATGGAGTTTCAAAGAAGTAGTGCTGTCTGTGAATACTCTGACCATAAAACAGGTCATTGGAACCATGTGAGCTTACATGGATTTCCACTGGATGGTCAGGGTTGGCAGTATAAACTTTTTGTTTTGGCCATTCACCCTCTATGGCAGTTCTTAAATGGTTAGACCAATGTAGTGAATAGGTAAGTTGGTAAATTAGAAGAATTGTAGCAAAGGTGGTGTGTCCAGTAATGAGAAAGGATTCTCCTGTGATTGAATTAAAATACGTAGTGGTGGTTGGATGCATGCTGCATGTTTTGCAGTGGTCTCTTTAGCAGGGGAAACATCCATGCCGAAGTCTAGGAGAGTTAGCAGGTAAGTGTTTGTGGACCAATATGTTATTCAAATTAAGAGGTCTGCTGAAGCAAGTGCGGGAAGCAATGTGTTGTATTTTGAGAACAAGGACACGCATTTCAGGGAAGAACCACAGAAAGTCATGCCCATGGTGAAGGATCTGGTTAATGGATTCCAGACCAGGGAAGAACTAGGCGATAAATATAGGTCAACAGTCAGTTTTAGGAGGTGCAGAAATCCATTTAACCACCATCCACACATAATTTTGCTGTAAAGTAGAGCCTCAAAAACCTCATATTTTTGTATTTTTCATAAATTTTATATTTGCTTCAATGGAAACCAGATATGTACGAGGATGCAAGATTACAAGAAAGTTGATTACACCCGAAATTGAGACCATTTCCCAAAACTCTAAAAACCTTAATGCTTTGTTCACAGTGCCCAGTAACAGAGCTCTTTACCTGTTTAGACAACTGTTGGTTAATTCATTCAATATTATGCAGTGGCAGCATTATTTTCAGTAGTTATAACACTAAATCACTGGTTGAACACTGGATATAACAGTCATATCACATTAAGTATATTCAGCAACAAGTTATTACTAAAAATTTTGTTAGGATAGAGATAGCCAATTTCTGAGAATAGCAAAGCAATAAACAAATTAAAACCATTTTTGAAGTATCTGCTTGAGTACTATGTTCAGAATATCTTGTCTAAATGACTTCTTCAATAGGACTGCTATCAACTAAGTAAACAATGGAAGTGAAGCAATTAATTAATATGAGGGTTGGAACTTTAATAGTTGCAACATTCCTGCAGAGAGATGCCATGCAACAGAATAAATAATATTGCTTATGCCACATCATGTGCATGTGCAGTGGGGGAGGAAGGGGGAGGTGTAAGGATCAGTTTTAAAGTTGATTGTTGACATAATTCATGCCATAAATTAGCTTAAACAGTTTTAGAAAGTCAGAAAGTAATACTACCATATCTGGTATGTGAGATTCAGACTATTTCTACATCTACATCTATACTATGCAATTCAGAAATATTGTGGATGGCAGAGGGTGCTAAGCACCAATCCTAACTCTGTCCTTTCCAATCCTGAACAGAACGAGGAAAGAAAGAATATATAAAAGTATCTGTATGGCATTTTATTTCTCTACTCTTATCCCTCCTGTCATTGTGACCTAAACAGATTCGTGAAAAAAGTATTTCATTGCACTCGTAAATTAAAGATTTTTGCATATTTTCCAACAAATTCAAATGAAATCGACGTCGTCTGTCCATCAAACAATTCCAGCACAACCCAAGTATCAACTCTGTGACACTTTCATAAGGATTGTAACTAGCATTCAGGAATCGAGCGGCTCTCTTCTGTACTTTCTCTACCATGTTAATCAATCCCTAGTGATACAGATCCTAAACTCCACAACAATAATCCATATGAGGATGCACTCATGTTTTATATTATTTCCTTTATACGAGAATTACAACTTCTCAAAATACGACCGATGAATCGCAGTTTAGAATTTGCTTTGCTTACAACGGAAGTTATGTGTAAGTTGCTTTGTACTGTTACACCTAAATACTTCAGGGAATCCAACATGTCAATAACTGAATTGTTAACTTTGTACTTGTGAGCAAACGGAGTCTTTTTATTACTTATTTGCATTGCCTTGCACTTTTTGCAGTTAAGTGGAAGCTGCCACTTATGGCACCATTCCGAAATAACATCCAGATTGCACTGAATTTCTAAGCAATCGTTAGAGCACCTTACTTCCCTACAGATAAGTGCATCATCAGCAAACAATCGCATCCTGCAATTAACGTTAACAACGAAATCGTTTATAAAAATTAGGAAAAGAGTTGGTCCTATTACACTTTCTTGAGGAATGTCCGAACTAACACCTAGCTTAGAAGAAGCTTCCCCATCAGCAATGACATACTGTGACTGACCAGTTAGAAAATCGCATATCTATTCGCAAATCTGATCCGATATAACATATGCTCGAATCTTCGCTAAAAGTTGGTTGATTGGTACAGAGTCAAAAGCTTCCTGAAAATCAAAAAAAAAAAAAAAAAAAAAAAAATATGCATCAACTTGTGAACCTGTATCGATAAATTTCATTACATCATACAAAAATAAATAGGGCCAGTTGCGTTTCACGATCTGTTCTTCTGAAATCCATGTTAGTTTGCTATAAGTAACTTGTTTTCATCTAGAAACTTTATAACATTAGAGCATATGACATGCTCCAGAATTCTACTGTAAACAGATGTTAGAGATATGGGTTGATAATTGCTAGGATCTCTCCGATCACCTGTCTTGAAAACAGGAATCACCTCCGCTATTTTCCAGTCAGAAGGTACTTTTCTTTCTTCTAAAGATTTACGAAATATATCTTCCGCGTATTACGAAAAAACTCTTACTGGTATACCATCGGGACCTAGCACTTTCCCCCACTTCAGGAGCTTTAATTGCTTTATAATACCTACACTATTGTACTGGTTCCATCTCAAATTCTACATGCTGTGGAAAAGCAGGAATGGTTCCCATATTTTCATCAGTGAAAGAATTTTTAAATTCGGTGTTAAATACAGTAGCCTTGTCGCAGCTGTCGTCAACTTCCTGACCGTCTTGTAGTAGAACTGGCATATTGTTGACACTACCACTAACTTTATTTACATACAACCAAAGTTTCTTTAGGTTTTCATTGAGGCTTTTGTAAAGTGAATTACAACGAAAGTCATTAAAGGCCTCACGCATCGCATTCTTAACATGTCTTCTTGTCTCACCTAACTTTTCTAAATCACTCCTATTTATCGTCCTTGAGTGTGCATGTATCTTTCTTTGCTTTTTAAGTAACCTTTAACCTTCACGTGTACACCACAGGGGATCATTCCCATCCCTGATTGTCCTTTTCAGTATATGTAAGTACATACCTTCCCTGACTATACACATGAATCAAAGCCACATCTCTTCAACCGAGCCTCTTGCACTCTATAAAGTTAAGGTAATATAGCTCAAAAATGTTCTTAAACACTCCTTTGGGGCCTTTTTGAACCTATAAACGATCCTTTCTTTTTTTGTGAGCGGCTGTTAATTTTACTGCAGCAACTACAGCTTAATGATCACTTATTCCCTTGGTGGTAGAAATGTCCGTGAATAATTCAGGCCTATTTGTCTAAAATGTTTTCGTTATCGTTATGGCACCGTGTTGGTTCAGTGATGAGCTGCTCAAGATGAAGATCTGAGAAAAGGTCAAGAATAATTTCACAGGATGTTTTATCCCTGCCACTAGTAACGAGGATATAATTATTCCAGTAGATATACGAAAAGTTGAAGTCACGTCCTAGTATTATTGCACGATACAAAAATTGACAAGTGATATTCCTTGTATTATTCATTAAGGCCTCGGCAATAGTTACATCTGCATTTGGTGGACGATAGAGAGACCCTATTGCAAGTTTTGTCCTAGCTACGTTTGGTCTAATCCATAGGCTTTCACAGACCATATCAATATCTATTTCATTACATGACAGGTGTTTACTAACAGCTATAAATACACCACCTCCATTAGAATGCAACCTATCCTTACGGAAAACGTTCATGCATTGTTAAAAAATTCTGCTGAACTTATATCCGGTTTTAACTAGCTTTCAGTACCTAATACAATATCTGCTTCTGTGCTACTAATAATGCTTTCAACCTCAGGCTGCTTGTTACAAACACTTCTACAGTTAATAACAAGTACTTTTAACGGTCGAGATTGATTTGCGCTACTCCTAAAATATGGTGTCGAATTTAATTGGGCTGCCCGTAACTGTAATCCCAGTATCGGGTCTTCCTCCCTCAGCCTAAAATATCCCCCAATGCACTCCACATGGCCCCTGCCACCCATGTAGCTGATTCACATGTGTAGTGCACACCTGATCTATCCAAGGGAACCCAACACAACTTGACCCCAAGGCGAAGATCTAGGAATCTACAGCCATAATTATCACAGAAATACCGCAATCCCTGGTTTAGACCCTCAACTTGGCTCTGAATCAGAGGTCTACAGTTGGTTCCATCAACAATGCTTCAGATAGTTAACTCAGCCAAAATCTTGTGGTCATCAGCCACATAGTTCAACCTTTGAGCAAGCCGCCAGAAGGAAGAGAGGATACCCTCAACCCAAGGCGGCAAGCATCATTGGTGCTGACATGACCTACAACCTGCAGCTGGCTACACCTCGTCCATTCAATGGCATCCGGGATGGCCTGTTTCACATCTAGGATCAGCCCTCCCAGAAAGCACAATGAATGAATATTGAATTTCATCCCTAACCTATTTGCCATTTCACTAAGGGGCTCAATGAACCACCTAAAAAAAAAACATTACCTTCATTTTCTGAGCTATTTAGGATTATAACTAGTAGAATGAAGTTAGTAACATTATAGGTAGAAGGTTTCCCTGAAGAGATATGAGACTTCGAAATTTGGAGTTAGCAGAAAGTTACAGAAAATTAGTCAAACTTAGGACAGAATTAATTCAAAGGAGACATTATCTTTAAATTAAAGAAGAAATTTTTCTAGGGATGACGCTACTATTGGTTTTTGAATTAATGCAGAATGACGCTACTATTGGTTTTTGAATTGGTGCAATATTTTGGCCGATATCCAAAATATAAAATTATAGCTAAACTAATTAATATGGCTTCTTCCGGTAGCGATAATGGGAGAATTTTAATGTAGTAGAAAATTTTCGGATCTAGGGAAATAATGATAAAACCACTCAAGAGCTGTTATTACAGTTAGAGAATAATGATTTCTTACTAAAAAAAAAAGGGGGAGGGGACGTAGAATCGTTTAAAACATGTTTCAGAGCTGTAACTTAAATATTTTAAAAGATATCAATTTCGAGATTATAACAATTTCGGTTCAACTGGTTCGAGAACAGTAAACAAGGTGATTTTAGTACCAAATGAAAGAGCAATAAATTAGAAGCAGATTAAAAGTTATTTCAGCTTCATAGCTTTAAAACAGAGAAAATTATAAACATTTTTTTGGAATTTCAGAAAATAAGTTGTGACAACGAAAATATGAAAGCTACGAAATTTTTTATTTGGATTGAAATTAAAGTTTATAAGCCCGCCCAACTAGTGTCAAAATTTCAGGCAGATAGGAATTTATTTATGCACACTGAGGAAATCAGATGACGAAATCCATGAGCACGGAGGACTACATTTGATCAGAAGCTGGGACTGCTTTCGTGTGAAACAGGAAAACACAGTGTTCCCAGGCATCTTCTATAAATAGAAGCCCTAGGCTCTTCTTCCCCCAGTCCTTGAAAATCAATTGGAGCAAAGCTAGGCGGATGCAGATGCACGGACAGGCATGTTGAGCTTTGAGGCTAGTGTGTGGCGAAATTAACGTATCTCATATGACTGTAAATTCAGTTAGGGGTCGTGAGGTTGGTCTGTATCGAATGTGTTAGTTGTACCTGCAATTAAAATTCTTTTGTGACTATTTCGAATGCCATAAGTTTGTGATTTTATAAATTTTGGAAGAATATATTACTTAACAGTTTCAATAGCAACTTTTAATGAGTACCTACCTTTCCTAAGTTGGGGTCAGATCAATTTAGGTGGCAACCTAGTTACAGTAAAGCACACACTGTACATCCGAAGGCAACAGCACATGGTTGGAGTTAAGGCTGAACTGTTTATGATAACCCCCCAATACAGTTTATGTTCTTACAGTGGGAAGAAAGAAAAACAACCAGAGCCTCAAGTTAACTGGGAGTCTAATGTGGTATTGTCACATTGATTTCAAAACCTCAATAATGGGGTTGGATAAGGAATGCCTGTGCCTGAGGCTGTGCAGCATGACAGTGTCATCAAGGTCTTAAAGATACTTGTGAGGACTTTTACACTGCATTACAGAACTGTGACAAGCCTTCGATAAGGGATGCCAAAATGAGACAGACATGTATTGGCGAGGTCATCCTAGCGTCAGTGCCATTGTTCTGTAAGGCAATGCAGACTTCCCTAAAGCCTCTTGAACACCTTGATGCTAGAAAGCCCTTTGGCACTTTCAGTCTTTATCCAACTCTGTTGTTCCTGTCACAAAAATATTGTGACAACACTAGAACACCAGCTAACACAAGGCACTGTTCTCATAGTCAACATGTATGTGCATGATATGAGAATGGAGAGTCCATTTGCTCTGTCATATGTAACGAAAGTGTGGTATAAGGGACATTATTTTGTTACATCTACAGCAGTGTTATCACTATTAAACTTCCAATCTATGTACAAACCTCACTGGATGTTGAGAATGGCACAAAGAAATAGAACCAAAGAGAAAATTATACCGAAAATAGACAGCAGGGAACTTACTTCAGCAGCCTGCATGGACATACTTCTAACATTCACTGAAAACACAGAAAAAATTTAAACAATTCTAACTGTATCTCAATGCAATCAAAAATAAACCATAACTACTAGAAACAAATACATAAACAAAAAGTTTTTGACATATAAAATTTGCAAGTTCTGGGTAATGTTATCACCTATCATAATAAAATTACAGTAACATACATGACAACAGCAGTGGCGATATTAGTGGTATTTTAAACACTAAGAATAATTATAGTCAGTATTTGTGAATGGAAAGCAAAACTGACAGGACTAGAATTTGACTCAGAAACGTACAAATACAGCTCCAATTATATAGTTACCTTAATTTAAGGCACCTCACCATATGCCTTCACTTTAAAGGGGGTAAAAGTTGTTAAATAGCCAATTGGCAGTATTTAACCAGTTCCATAAGTCAAAATAAAACAATCTGCCAGTCAAGACTTGTGAAATTACACTTCAGTACTCTAATGATCTAAACAGTTCTGGATGTTGGAGGTGTGGCAACAGTTGCTCAGTGCATGGCATACTTTTTATACATTTGCACAGCCATTCAGAACACTATTCTGTGATAGTGTGCCAATTCTAGTAAACAGTTATCAGAATATTGTTTATATTGCACGGCATGCGACACTCCTCTGTTTGCTCTGCCACACTACTGATCACATTACTAGGTTCTAATCAAATTTATTACTTCATAATCTAATCTTTTAGGATGCAATGACCTCTGAATCAAGAGCACTTTCGATAAAATAATGATATATGTCAAAGTAACCACAAATGAGTCAAAACATTTGACCACTCCCAGCTGCAAAACTGAATGCCATTTGGTTACATTGCAGGTATGTCATGAGGTGAGGAGAATATACAAGTGTAGCCGAGATGAATGGGGAGTCATTAAAGTGATGATACATGTGCCAAACGGGAAAATCCACTGACTCAAGTGACTTTAACAAAAGGTAGATTGTTATGGAATATCACCTGGAAATGAACATCTCGGGAACAGTGAGGCTTGTTGGCTGTTCGGATGCTACGGTAGTGAGCATCCATGGAAAATTGTTGAAGGACGGTGATACCACAAGTGTGGAAATCCATACCTCATCATGGAACGTGGAGGTTATAGGGTTGCCTGCTACATAGAGCAGGATAGGATGCAATCTGTGGCAGATCTGATGGCAGAGTACAATGCTAATTCAGGCTAAAATGTTTCAGACAATTCCTTACAGTGCACACTGTTGAACATGAGGTTCTGCAGCAGACATCTCCTACATGTTCCCATGTTGACTCAACAACTTTGTCAATTATGACTGGAGTGGGCATAAGATCATCGTGTATGGACGGTAGATCAATGAAAACATATTGCCTTGTCAGATCAATCACATTTCTTGTTACATCAAGTCAATAGTCATGTCCAGATAAACCATCCTCAAGGTGAATGGCTGCTCAAAACATGCACCAAGCCATGGACGCAGGCCAGTGGAGGCAGCATTATGCTATGGGGGACATGCCTTGAGACCTGTTGTAATGACTTAAGGCACCATTACTGCTGCGGACCACATGAAAATTATTGCAGACCATCTGCGTCCCTTCATGCTTTATGTCTTCCACGACAGTGATGGCATCTTCAAACAGGATAACTGTCCATGTTACAAGGCCAGAATCATGCTACGGCTGTTTGAAGAGCATGATAGTAAACTCACACTGATATCATGGTCAAATTTGTCTGATCTTAACCTGATATAATATGTCTGGGATGCTATCAGGCACTATCTCTGCACCCTCAAATCACTAGCCTATAATTTAATGGAATTGAGTAGCCTGTTCATAAAAGTCTGGTGCCAGATTCCTCTGAAAACCTACCAAGGACTTGCCAAATCATTGCTGTCTTGCATTCCAAAGGCAAACCAACATGCCATTAAGCAGGTTATTATAATGTTTTGGCACATCAGCGTATAACCTTTTCTTAACTAACTTACAACTTAAAAATTATGTTATCTTTAGTATTTCTTTAAACACAGTCAGGTCCGGCGCTAGGAATTTCGGGCCCGGGATAAAATGGATGACCTTTTTTTTTTTTTTTAACTGGCCGGGCGGACAATGGGCGGATTCTTGGCTTCGAGGCCTGGGGCCCCTGTAACCAGTGATCGGGGCCCCCCATCAGCCGGGCAGGCCCGGGTACATTTGACCCGCTTACCCCCCCCTCCCAACACCGGCCCTGAACACAGTATACAGTTGACACTGGAGATAAATTTCAGTTTGCTAGGTATTGGCATTTTTTACATAGATCTGATAACAGAAATTGTCCAAAACTGCAAACTTTGACAAGTGTCATTTTCTTATTAAAGACAATTAAAAAAACCGATCTATTGCCTGTTGTAAAACCTGCATACTAATGTAGATTTTTTCAACTTATTCCATGTAAGAGCGACTGGTCCGTGAGAGAGTAGTGGGAGAAAAGCGATAACAATACTGTTCTGTTCCCCTTCACGTCCGATTTTTAAAAAGGTCTCAAATCAATAATAAAATAACCAAGATGGTAGTAGACAAAATAGAGGGAAAGAAATGAAAAATCAAACTATTAACTTCAAATAAAATAGGAACAACATACCCTTGAACAGGCAATTGTATCATATCTCTGTCAGTCATGATCCTCAGCAAATAATCTGGTACCTCATCTGTTGTTTTAGGTCCACCCATATTAAGCATAAGGATACCAGTTTTTGGTTTAGTGGCATTTTCTGGTACAGGTACGGGTTCCGGTGCTGCCTTTACTGACAGTGTCCTTAGTGATGTGATACCAGTTCCCTTTGCGTGCTGTAGGCCTGTAACAATTTTAAATCATTTCATAGATTTGTTTATGTGTCAAAATTCATCATCCTAGATTCTCTGATGTTCTCAATACTAAAAGGGTTCCAAAAGAATGAACAGTTACAAGAATTTGTCTTCATCAAAACCAGCACCACTTAATTTCCACAAATGACAATCCCTATTAACACCAACAATTTAAATTCCAGTAAACATAAGCAATTTAAACAGTAAAAGTGAGACTGTTGTATTATTAAACCCCTTTGCACAAAATAACCTTGTGACTATAATAAGCCCAGGGTAAGAGGGCAAGCCAGAATTCCATGTCTCATAGCAGTTGAGCAGGGTAGTTTGCTTCGCACACTTATTCTGTCAACACCATTTTCTTCTTCTGATGACAAGTTAAAACCCAAGCATTTCAGTGTTTTATATATTTTCCTGCATCTGTTCATGTGTCAATATTATCCTACTATTAACTGTGGTGATATTTTTTTCCTCAATCCTACTTTTTAACTTAATTTGCCAAACGACCTGTGATCTGCGGACGACCTGTGGTCCATGAAGGACAGGTGGTCCGCAGGCAGAATATTAAAACTTTAATTCTAGCTGAATTAAAGATAACAAAAATAAATGAGTAATAAATATTTAAATGAAATGAGTACTGTAATTGTACTAATAATACCACTAGTGTATATAAGCCATAAGTCAAACTTTCTAAATGCTATGTAATATGTAATGCTCTGTATAAAAATATGATTGCATTACAATTATAACAGTCTGTTCAATAAATAAGTTTCAGTCAGCATCAGAACAGCATTCCTCTGGGGATTAAGGTTTGTTTGGTCCTCAATTGTGTCAAGTTCTTCTAGTGTTATTGATAACCTCAAGTGAAAGGACAACATAGGACAAACACTACACTTAATTAAAACCATCCATGACCTGGGCCGGACTCAAACCGGTGACCTCTGCAACGCGTTGCCAGCTCGCTAGCCCCGCGCAACTGAGGCTGGTGAGGATTAAATTAATGACCATTTTGTAAGGGCCTTATTGTAAGTGTAAGTCTTATGGGACAATTGATTTGATTAGTTGATAATATACATATAGGTTAAAAAAATTAATAAATAAATAACAATGGAAAAGGAACATGACTCTTCACTCATCAAAGCTGAAGGCTGCGACGAGCGAAAAACATATGTGGCAAATAACAACATAAACAATATTTTGATTTTACAACTTATTCTTGTTCTAGGGAATGAGTCGTGATTCGGCAGGTGTGCACACCCCGAGGTTTATCCCATTGAGTCTTGTGATAAACTTCGGCGTGTGCACACCTTCCGAACCACATGGCTTGTTCCCTAGTACATGAATAAGTTGTAAAACCAAAATATTGTGTATGTTCTTGTTCATCATATGTTTTTCATCCTCGCAGCCTTCAACTTTGGTGAGTGAAGAGTCATTTTCTCTTTCCTTTGTCATATGTATATAAAATAAGGCATTTAGGAAAGGTGAACTGATATATGACATCAACTGTGGTGCCGATGGCATGTCCAATAATTAGGAATGCCTCCCCTGGCAGAGTGTAAGCAGCAATTTTTACAGTGCACCCTATTATGAGCCAAGGATCCATGTGGTGCATTGGAAAAATGAAATATATTTTGTCTGTATAAGGAAACGGAGATGCGCAGCTGCATACCATACTAACAAATGTAAATATTCGTCACTGATGATGCCTCGATGAGAGGTGAAACGCGTACGACGCCACAATAAATAAATTAAACAGTTGCATTGGCGTTATCATTCAATTGGTAATTAATTAAGCAACTGTGGAAACATGACCTGCAACAACATTATATATATTTATATACAAGAATTGTTCATTTAAAGATATAAGCTTTAACAAGCAACTGCAAAAGAAATGGCCTACAATAATCACATATGTAACATCTGTTGCCCACAACCTCATTTATATGAACTGTTAGTATACAGATTAAACTGATCACGTCACAGTTAACACATTGCCAGAGATAAAAAAGAAGTTAAATCCTCTGAATAATACATTGTCTTTTGTCCACAGAAATCATGATATGCATTTTTACTGCAGAAATTAACTAAATCCCATCAGTAGTTCTGCCATGAATCAAGTTCAACAAAAATATTTATGCAAATTTATGGATACTTTTATTTTAAATTTCTCAGATTTTGAGCTTCATATCAAAATGAAACAATGCAAATTTGCCACTTGGACAATGGGCTGTACATTATTTAAAAGCCCATCACAATTCAACCAGTAGTTTTTGGACAAACTGCAATCAATGGAAAACTGATGCTCAAACATTTACAAATTTATCCTCAATTTCTCAGCTTTCAGACTTCACATCAAAATTAAACATACCCTATTTTACTCCCCGGACCAGCAGCTATACATTATCCAAAACTCCAGTAGTTTTTGTGTGAATCCAACCATCCAAATAGATGCACAAATTCAAAAAATAGCTTATTCATTTTTATAGGTAGTTAATGATGCCCCAGACTCATTTTTCAAAAATATCTTTAATGTACAGACTGTTTTCCAGTTCTAATCTATTATATGTATAGATTATAGCATCTGCTTAGATATAAATTTGGCCAATTAATAGAAATAAAAGATACCCATGGTTTTGGAGGAGTGATGAATATAACACAGATAATAGAGACAGATAAAATGCTGTTAGAAACTGAATATAAGAAAGGATCTCTCATCACAGATGAAGGCAACAGGGCCACAACAAACAAATTAACACAAATACATGAACAATATTTTGCTATAATCCTTATTAGTCATATTGAGAGGCAAGACATGGTTAGGGGATCAGATATGTACCCACCAAGACCTACCACATTCTCATCCCCTTGCAATATGTCTTATCTCTAAAAATGAAATATTGCAAGGAGTGTGTGTGCATTTATTTATTTGTCATAGCTTCCCACCTTCTTCTGTGGTGAATGGTGGCCATAAATTTCCATTTGCTTATAATGCTATAATTCATATAATATTACTGAAATAGACATGCTGTAACAGATCAGTTTTATAATAAATCTTCATAGTTAAAGCAAAGTAGGAAGTGCTAGGGCTGCAACAACACAAAAACTTCCTACAGTCAAAAGCATCCATATTTTATCATCATCATTTTGTAGTTAAAATAGTACAATAAAAATATAATAAATTATCATTAAATTCCTGAATCCTAAAAACCAGCTGCAGTAGTTGATATGATAGATCCATTTTTTTTTTGGTCTTAATACACACATTTAGAATGTGAGTGATAAAAGTTATCACTTTTTTAATTTGATAGAGGAAACAGAAAGTAAATCATAAAAGGGAAAATGAAACTTACATTAAATTTTTCATTTGCTTCTGCTCAAACATTACTTGTATTTTCTTGTTTTTGCAGCCCTCCTGCATGCAACTCTAGCAATTCTTGGGTTTTAATTCAATGTATTTTATATAAAAAAATAATATTTCCTAGTGTTATTTTCACTTCTCCATTAACATTAAAAATTATTATAGTTGGATGTGTCATAAAAGCTATAGAAAAGAATGGTACTGATTAATTGAAAAACAGATTTTTTTCTTCCTCTAGTACAAACAACATTTATGAGGTCATTAATGATACATTTGTCAATTGAGAACATTAATATAAAAAAAATCAAATTAACCATAATAATACAAAACAAACCAGATAACTGTCTGAAGCAACATATTAAAGAACTGTTTGCTCCTTTCATTTTTGTAGACAGTAGCAACAAGAATTCCAAAAGCTTCAAATATTGTATTTACAAAAGACCAAGTGACCTTACTTCTTGTTATATCAAACTTGTCCCACTGCCAAATACATGATTAGAAACAACAAATGGAAAAATGAAAACTAGTGTCATAATCTGTAGCAACCAGTGTGGTAACAAACAGGATATTCTGTTAGAAGTTCAAGGTGATTGGACCTAATTAGCATTACAATTGCCATTTCCCAGTTTAGCATAATTAATTTATGTGAACAATAAGATGGTTCCTCCAAAGTGGCCTCAATCAACTTATTGTACTTTTCAAATATAAATTTTACTTGAGACAATGAATAAAACATTGAAAAATTTTAAAAGATATAATGCCTTATGTCTAACAGCTAATGATTGATAATTCAAAATGACCACTATTTAAAAATTCATGTATGATGCAAATGAACAAGTGCTATTAACAATCCACGAGCACAAGTAACAGCATACATATATTATATTCTATCAATCATGGTGCAATTTCTATGAAGGATGCAATGGAGCACAGACTTATTTCATAATGAATAGAAAAGAACATACTCATTAATAAATATGGTAATAGCTGTCTACATCTTTATTGCATTTTTTACAGATTTTATTCAGATCTGTTAAAAGTTTCCATGGAGTAAAAAAGCTCATTCCCTGAATTTTACCCAGCATTCAATGCTAAATGCAAAATGATTTTGTAACACAGTTAATGACAGATGACCTGTGTTGTGAATGTTAGCAACTGTTCCATTTTCTGAGTAATAAAGTCTAGTAATTCATTGTCATGGTGTTCATATTGAAAGTTCTAGGTTCCTTGCAAAGCCTGGAATTACCCTGCTAACAGTGCCATATACTATATAAAATTTCACACTTTTCGCAGGCGTTATCAGCAAATAAATCGCAGCACAAAACCCGAAAGTAAACAAGTAAGTGCAATGCCATATACTGTACTGTAAATGATCCCTGCTTCAGTTTTCAATCTGTCATAAATAAATTATGCAGCAATTTGAAACTTACTACTTTTCTGGCTCTGAAACTGCCTCCAGCTTTCTATGCACCATCCAGCATAAATTTGTTCCCATGCATTAAATTCTAGATCATGATACCAGTACAGTGCTGTAAACACTTTCAACCAATATCACTGCCAGTACAGAGATCAAATCAATCTCAACTTTGGTTTCTTCCTAGCAGTTGTGGTTAGGTTGAAACATGGCATGGATCAGGAGAAAAATTTCATAAAAGCCATAGAATGCACAGACCTCTCATGACCCACAGTAGCAATTTTAGCTTTATGCATTGCAGCATATGTCCAGGTGGCAATGAACCTAAACTTGAATTTCACCATCTCATAATTCAGATTTTCTTGAGGTTAATTGATCAGCATTTCCATCTGTAATTATTCCAGTCCTCAACACCTTTACATACAAATGGAAATATTTCTTCCCTTCAGTCCTGAAGTCAAATATTAGTTCATGGTTATAGCTATTTCTTCCCTTATAAATAATGCTCCTAATTCTTCTACCATTATCTATCCATGCCTCATTGCCAATAATATACGTTATGTACTCCCAGCATTTTTTTCAGCCACCTTCTGTTCCCTTAACATATCAGTAACTGATTTGATATCTATAATATGTATCCCATACTCTTCCGCAATACTTGAGCAACTATCTGACAAATGTTTTATAATTCACTTCTCTGGTACATCTCCTCATCACCTTCTCTAGTAAATGCAAGACTCTCACAACCACTTGCCACTTTTGATCTGCCAAACTGAATTTTCCAAATGAAATTCCCTGATATTTATGATTCATACTTTCAACAAGCAAGTCCTTTTTCACTCTACAACTGTGCAAATTCTTTATTTTTCAATGTGTGTATCCTGTAAGTATACTCTTTTTGGTATTTATTAGACATTGACCTACCAAACTAGACATCCCATGAAGATCATCTTGTAGCTATTCATAATCCTATCCCATATTAATGCTATTATACAAGTCACTAGCAACCAACTTAATGTCTTTCTAAATAATTATTTAATAAATATCCAAATGTGATTGTTGCTGAATTTTCTTTATTCTTGATTTGTTTCACCACTTGTCAATGTATCTTCAGAGTTCAATGTCTTCAGTTTTTTTAATTTTTTTGCACTGAATGGTCTTGTTTGAATATAATACACTTGCTTCTTTTATACAGGCATCATAATGCATGGAAGTGTACAGGGCGTATACTGGCGAAGAGGCACGGAAAGATATTGGAGTAGGTATGAAAAGTAGTGCATGGAAGGTAAAAGATGACCATGACCACAAGCTGGCACTCGATTTCAGGCACAAGGGTGTGGGAAGATTCTATCTTTTAGGTGAGGGTGTCAGGGATTGGAATGAGTTGCCAAGAGAAATGATGAATATTTTACTGAAAACGTTGAAAGAATTTAAAGATAAAATTTGTAGAGGGTAAATGTAGGTGGCTGCAGGATAGGGGGGAAGATGAGGGTGTATGGAAATTGCCACCGGAGCCTGTGCTCCATTGCAATTAAATTAAAACTATTTCTGTATTGAAGTTTGGTAGTTGGTCACCTGTGACTTCAACCAGCATGCTTCTTGCAGTGTTTAATTACAATTATTGCAGGCAGTTGAACACTTATGAATGCTGCAATTGCATCATTTTTGCTGCCCCATTTTCTTTTGACTTTCACCGTGCTCTAATGGAGGGTATTTGTGGACTAAAATGTTCTTATGATTGGGTGGTCTGCTAAAACATGCACGAGGGACCTTGACTACCTTCGCTCATTTCCGGAAATGAGTACTCTCCTACCCAAATTTCTACCCAATGTCCTGCCAAAAGCACCCTATGGATCTTATCCTTGCAATAGACCCTGCTGTAAAACCTGCAGCATGCTTCCACCCACCACTACATATTCCAATCCCACCACAGGGGATACTTTCCCCATTATTGGACATGCCACCTGTTCAACCACTCATCTTATATACCAACTAACTTGCCGCTATTGCACCAGTGCTTACATAGGCCTCACCACACAGCAACTCTCTGTTAGAATGAATGGCCACAGACAAACAGTCCACACCCGCAACCTGTACCTTCCAGTACCAGAACATGCCAATAGCTATGATTCCAACAACCTCAACTACTGTTTTACTGTGAGAGCAGTCAGAGTTTTCCCTGACAGCACCACTGCAGCAGAACTCCAGAGATGGGAACTAGCGTACCAGAATATCCTAGATATGAGACACCCACCTGGACTTAACCATCGTTAAAATCCAATTAACCCATCACTACCTTCCCCCCCCCCCTTCCGTGTTTATACAGTACCCTTACTACATATGTTCATTTTACCATCGCCTGCAATATATTATCTCAGACATTGCATACCGATATCGATAGTCTACTCCTTAGCCGTTCCCCCACTACTCGGTTAGTCATTAGGTAACGTTCGTTGTGTACACACGTTTCGAGCCTAATGGCCCATCTTTCTACTTGTGAACAAGGCAGATGCCGAAATATTGTGTAGTTGTTTGTCAGTGTAAGTGTTCCCTCTCATCGCATCCGTCCACTTTGGTATGTGGTGGGTTAATTTCCATTTCTTTTCTTATTTATATATACAATACATAATATTTAAGAAAAATTTAACTAAACAATACCATAACAGAAATTTTTGGCTATTAATTTCCATTGGATGTTTTCCTAGATATAGTACTATTTAAGTTCTTTAATCTAACTCATCCTTTCTTGGATCATCCTCATACAGTCTGTAGTGAATTGATAGACTCTTCACTATTGTGACTTAAAGCCTCCTTTTCATCACTATCATCTTGGCTGAAACATTCCTTTTCAAGACTACTTGCTGCTTTACTTCCTTCCCTTATCAACAAAAGATTTCTACGGGATGAGCAGAGTTTCTGTCCTGGTTTGAGGTTTTATTTTATTTCTTTTGACATTATGATTTCACTCTGCTAAACATTTATTACATGTAATGCTTTCTTAATAGAAACTAAAACTTTTTTAGAAATATACTATTGTGATGCAAATAAACTGTGTGCAATTCTTGTTCGGATTCAGTTCTTAGCTTTAGAAGAATTTGTTTATTTTCAGACAATTCATTAACATTGTCTATAGCTTTTTTTGCCCCATAACTAAACTGGTGACAATCAATTAATATTAACTCTCCTACACTGCACTTACCCTCCATTTTTCTTAATAAAACACAAGCAGCTCTAAACACACACAATAACTAGATACACACTGAAAAATCATAAGACAGCACTGATATTATCAGATAACTGACCACTGAATGATTCTTTTAGCCAAGATAGTAGAAAGGAAAAGGGGAATCCCTTCAGTATAAAGGGGAATACATTTATTTACTGAATTATGGTTGGTGTAGAAAAAGGGGGATTTGTATCAGTTTTGAAATAGAAGATTTTATAAGCTGGAAAAAAGATTACAAGAGAACACTTTTGAATAGGCTGCTATGTAATGGGTGCTGTAAGTACCAGCATTTTTGGGGTAATATCAAGATGGGGATACTGCTGCGGCCTCACAATGTAAACACGCAGATCACGTGGTATATATGACATCATTGAGACGTATTCAGTCTGCACATACCAACACAGTGACAGCTATAGATATGATCTGAAAATTGGATATCTACAATATCGTGCGTTATGGTTATGGTTCACTTTGGTCCAGGCTGCATTATGACCGAAACACTTATTTATAAAATATGATTTAGTAGATCATCATTTGAGTTGATGTTGTAATCCAGTCTGAACTATACACCACAATGATGTCATATACACCACGTGATCTGTGTGTTTACTACGCGAGGCCGCAGCGGTATCCCCATCTCGATATTACCTCATTTTTGTAATTAAAATAAAAATTATAAACATTTTATGAGCAATTTTTTAGGATATTTATATTGTTAAATACATTCATTTATTTGGTAAAAGTGTGGGAAAATATATAAACAAAAAAATAATAAATAATTTCTTGAATGCAGATATATTTTTAAGGTAAAAATATAAAGGAATGAAAAAGCCATTCATTTTAATTTTTTTAACGACAGATCACACTTCTAAGATAATTAGGAAAAAAGATTTTTTGGATTATCACATTCCCTTTGGTTGATATTGATTTTAACGTTACACACTTTCAGAAAAAAAATCATGAAAATTATCTTTTTTATTTTTAAAATTTTACTTGGAATTTTTTCATATTTTTTAGGAATGTATCAAACACTCAAAATTTTAATTGACTGTAAAACGAAAACCAAACCAGAATGAGAAGAAAAAATTGATGCGCATACTTTTCTGTATAGACAGTGTTTCCCAACGTGGGGCCCACGCCCCACAGGGGGGCAATTTGGTTTTTTTAGGGGGGCAATTTAGAAATTGACTTGATACAACTTTACCGCTTTCTCTTTGGGTTATTTAAACACAATGCCAGATATGGTTACAAAATATAGCAAAAAAGCAAATTATTAAAAGGATCACACTAAATTGCCATAATAAATGTTTATTATAAATCTTTTGAATTTGAATTTTAGTATTTCATTATATGTTTCTTAATTTTACTTACTGTGTTTTATGATAATATTAAAGTGTTTTATTTCAAAAACCATCCTATATCAGTTTCTTTAATAACAAATAATTTTTTTAAATTAAAAATTATGTATGGAGGGCAAAAAAATGTTGAAAGTGGGACATGACCCAAAAAAGGTTGGGAAACACTGGTATAGAAAGACTAAATTTACCAAGTTTCATCAAAATCTGAGTCTGTGGGTATCATGGCTAGTTTGAATTGACATGGAATGACCCTGGAACTAGTTTCGTTTGCACTATTTAATGGTACTATTTGCAGCTAATGGCCACTTTCAATTGGCCGTGAAGCATCAGTGCCAGTGTTTTATTGGCTGCATATTAATTGGACATTCACCACAACATTTTGTAGAAGTCATTAGATTTAATGTTTAAATACATTTATTTTACATTGTACAACATTTAAAGTGAAAATACAATTTTTTATCTTGTAAAACTTGTTGCACAATATCTGATGTGAAAACTTTTTTTTTATCACGTTAGCCAATTTTGAGACGTTCTATATCTGAGCATTAATTTTACTCTATTGGTCCAGTATTGATAATACATCTCATACAGCAGTGTTGTTAATTTTGCACTATTAGTATTGGGATGAGTTCTTTAGCATTTAGGTCATAATGCAGTCTGGACCATACTGAAACGTAACCATCACACATGACATCGTAGGTACCCAATTTCTGTCTATCGCTATCACTGTGGTCCTGGCTGAATTGCAACCTAAATGCAAATGTTATTGACAAAATCATATTTTACAAAAATTTCCTTTGCGTACTGGGCAGCCTGGACCACAGTGAAACAACCATAGCAGGCAATATTGCGGATCACCAATTTTCATATATTGTCTATCGCTGTTAATGTGGTTGAGAGTATATTGCAGCCTAAACACAAATGGTTATTGGCAAGCTTATATTTTATAAACATTTTATTTCATATGCATGATTTTAATAGCAATTTCAGGACACGAAGAAATACATGAGAACAAAATGAAATGGAAATCAGTGCATATACACTGATAAGCCAGAACATTATGACCACCAACATACTACTGATATAAATCTGTCCAGGCGATAACAGCATCGCCTGATGAAGAATGACTATTAGTCAGACCACACACACACACACACACACACACACACACACACACACACGCACACACAGTGAATTTGTTATCAGTGAATGTGCTATCCGTGATTAGAATTGGGGAGGTGTGCAATCTACTCTAGTTTCACTGAGGGCAGACTGTGATGGCCCGGAGGTGTGGCACAAGCATTTCAGAAAATGCACGACTTGTCGCATGCTCGAGGAGAGCTGTGGTGAGAGTCTACAACAAGTGGCGAAACTAAGGTGAAAGGTCCAAATGTTCTGGGGTTGGGCGGCCACCCCTCATTACAGATGTCAGACGTCGTAGGCTGGGCAGACTGCTAAAACAGAATACAAGTGTGTCTGAACAAACAGTGTACCGAACACTCATTACGACAGGCCTCCGTAGCCGATGACCCATGCATGTGCCAATGTTAACACCACAACATCGGCAACTACCAATGAAATAAGCACATAACCACCACCACTGGATGTTGGCGCAGTGACTGAGCATTGCAGGGTCTGATTAATCATGGTACCTTCTTCATCATGCCGATGGGTGTGAATCCATTGTTTTCCAGGGGAACAGCTTCTTTAGACCTACGAGACAGACACAAGGTGGCGGCGGCTCAGTTACTCTGGAGAACATTCAAGTGAGCACCCATGGATCCAGTGGGCTCGTTTAATGCACCATGCTGATCAATAAGTGTCGTACACTGGTTGCAAACCATGTATACCCCTTTATGAAGGCCTTGTTTCCCCACAGCAGTGGCATTTTTTCAACAAGATAATGTGCCCTGTCATATGGCCAGAAGTGTGATGGATTGGTTCGAGGAACACAGTGGTGAGTTGTAATTGATGTGCTGGCCCCCCAACTCACCAGATCTGAACCCGATTGAACACATCTGGGATGTGATTGAACATGGTGTCAGGCAAGTTGTGTGTGCAGATGTGGTGCCAACTCCCTGCAGTGACCTTCCAAGGCCTTATTGCTTCCATGCCAAGACTCATTGCTACTTTTATCTCTAACCGCTATTAGGTAGCTGGTCATAATATTCTGGCTGATCAGAGTAGAACAAACAGACTGAAGAATAGTTCCTACAACTTTTCTCATTAAATCCGGTGCATTTCCAAGCCAATTTTATTACCCAGTAAAAGTAAATAATTGGTAACTACAATACATGGATAATAAATCGGGTAATATCTAGATTGCGATACCGCTGCAACCACTTACCGCTTCGCGATGTAAACACTTCTGGATGGAGAGATTATGACGTCACTACATTGCAGAATGTGGCGTATTCAGGCTTTGATCGATTTGTGAATACTCGTTAGACCATAGAACGTAACCAATAGTACTAATAATAAACAACAAAAAATACGGATTGGAAAAGTTACAGATAATTATTACTTGCGCAATTAATAATATTATTAAAATACCAACAACATTGCAAACTGATAATTGATATTCATTAGTAACATTCCGTAATGTCGGTTCCTGTAATGTTAACATTATTAGCCATAATTCCATTGATTTGAATTTGATTATGTTCTGTATTTCCTCGCGTGGCTGAAATTCATATTAAAATCATTCACACGACATAAAACATTAAAAAAAAAAGATTTCGTCAATAATCATTTGCGTTTTGGTTGTAACGCAGCCTGGACTATACTAACAGAGATATATGCGATTTGGAAATTGCGTATCAGCAATATCATGTGCGACTGTTACGTTTCACTGTGGTCCAGGCTGCATTAAGATGCAAACGACAGTAACAGCGATAGATAAGACATAGGTATCCGCAATAAGGTGTTCATAGTTACGTATCAGTGTGGTCCAGGCTGCATCGAAACCTCATCGCTAATGAATTTTTTCCTGTACTATTGGTGCAAAATTAACGATTTAACGATATGAGATGTATTAGCGATGGACTACTTTCCGTGGATGGCCCCGTTAGTGACATTTAAAGCTGCGCGTGGAACGTATACGTCACATTCAGCAACGTGGTGACGTCATACTCTCTCCATCCGGAAGTGTTTACATCACGAGGAGGTAAGTGATAGCAGCGGTATCGCAATCTAGATATTACCCAATAAATCAAATACCCAGCCAATAAGCAACTAACTGCCTGCCATATGCTACAACCAATCGCAATTGGCCATTAGCCGTAAATATTACCACGCACCTCTAAATAGTGCCAATAAAAATTCCTACTACTACTGCATTCATTTATGAAAGATTCACCCCAAAGAAAAAAAATATTTGGCTCCACGTGATGTCTGGTTATTATTGCTAATGAAATGAACTAGCAATTCCAATGTACTTCTCCCAAGTTCTGACCCTTAATCTGTTTTGTGTTACCACAAACATGTCATTTTAAGCCCCAGATCACAATGATCAGTAATGAATCAATAACCCCATATATTAGATTACCTTTATGTAAATTAGGTAATGGTACAGTCTAAGCAAGCCTCATAACAGAACATTTCAATTGGCATTACTTCTTTCTTAGCCGCATATGGATCCAGAATGACACCTAAACACTTGCAATAAATTTCTCAGTTGATAACACCTTTATCTTGAATAACAATTCATTAATATTTATTTGTTGGTTTTGGAAAACACAGTTTCTAAAATAATATCAGCTAATGAGTGTGGGTATTAAATTTCTGACACAAAGGACATTTTCTTTCCTTGTGCTGGACTTTGCCGATGAGCCGAAATGTTAAAAAAATTTCCACCTAACACGAAGAAAGCAAATTGCAAGTATCGTCCAAACATGCATTTGTGAAAACTGCCGCTTATTATAGGTTTACGGTTGATATACCAACGACATTTAGTATAAGGTAAAATTACGCACAGATATCTGTAGGTATTTTTTTGTTTTTCTCTTTCTTTCTTCATGAGTTTAGGGCAAACACGTTGTAGGAATTTGCAACACTTTAAAGCCTTATTAAAAAGATTACCTCCAAACAGTTTTTTTCGTAAAATTATTAAGTACAAACCTAAGAAAATCCGTCCTACTTTCATTTTCGTAATTCTTTAAGCTGCCTCACAGCTGGCTCTTGAGTCTTGACATTAACCCAGACAGCAATGATAACAACCGATTCTTCTAATCCAAAGACAGTCATGGCGGTGGATCATCTAGTTTCTTATTATTATTAACAATGCTCTTGTTATTCACATTTAATGTTGCTGTAGTACCGCTAATAAAAATATTATCTCCTATGTTTACGATATAATAAAAACTAATATTTATTTAACTGCTCGATTTTTTATTGAAATAAAGTAACTATGCCTTAACATGGAGCCATAATTGCCACTCTTTGCATGACTCTTTGACAATCTTTCATAATTCGAAATGTCTCTGGTTGTTTACAACGTACATCGTTGGTGTACAGTCAGGTTATACAGCCACTGTAAAAGTAGTCGTCGCTTAATAGGCAACATAGCTGACGTTCCGATTGTAATCGGAAGTGAGAAATTTAGTATGTCTGCCAGAAGTAAATGATGAATTGTTTTGTGAGAATGGTGGATTTCAGTGTCTTAAATGAAAACATTTACCTCCGGCTAAATGTGAGAGACTTTAATATGTGTCTGTTTATTGTTCATATTTAGAAGTTTTAGATTAGTGTAACAGTTTATTGTAATCAAACTATAAAATTAAGCAAGATACATAAAATTGGAGAGATAAGATAATACGTAAAACATTGACACTGCTTCCTTAAAACATTGACACTGCTTCGTTATTTCGCCTCGTTCTGATGGAAGTAGCACTTGTGATGTTGCTTGGCTTGCCAGGAAGTGGTAAAACGTCATTTGCCAAACATTTAATCGAGAATGTAAACGACTTAAACTTGCCGGTGGGTATGCAGTCCAAGATAATCACAGTGTTCCATATATGTTATGATTCTTTAATCACTCAGTTTCAAAATGAGGATAAGATTTCTTGGACTGAGGCTCGGAAAAAGATTCTGAAGCTGGTTGAAAGTGTGATACATTTTCTTAAAGAAATCCCATCGAATTTCTCTGGGTTACAAGAATGTGTAAAACGTTTCAGTATAGCAACATCGTATGGCCACAATATTCCACATTCACAACATCGGTGGCAGTTATTGTAGTAGACGATAATATGTACTACAGGAGTATGCGATATGAGTACTACAAGCTGGCAAAAACATTTCATATAAGTTTTTGTCAAATTTATATACATTGCAACTTAAATATTGCGAGAAAACGTAACTCGATGAGAACACAGGCACAAGTTCCAGATGAAATAATAGTCAACATGTGTGAAAAACTAAGACAGCCAGATATAAAAAATCCATGGGAAAAATACTATTGTTCAATTTCATCTGAAGAACCATACACAACTGAAGATGCAAGATTAGCCTTCAGCATTATAGAAGACGCCATAAATGATCCCGAGAATTCTGCTCAAAGAGAAGGAATTGCAATTCAGCCATCCCCACCAAATATCATTCATGAGGCTGACCTTGCATTGCGGCGTATTGTAGGTGAAAAAATTAAGAAACATCCTGTGAAAGATAAATTTTTCATAGAAACACTACACACTAAGAAGAATTTTTTAATGGAGGAACTAAAGCGTGGTGCACTTAAGATACCTGACGACATTCAGTTAATTGTTACAAACAGCAATCCAAATTTCCAGAATGAATTGCAGAAGTGGTTTCTGGATTTCTTTTGAGTGATGTCAGTAGCACAGAAATTCGTGTACTGTTAATCACTATACAAGGTTTGTTCGTATGTTTGTGTAACTTAAGGAATTGCTTTGTGGTCGTTCTGAAATAACTTTTTATATTTTTACCTTCATTGTGGATAGCACTAATGAATTATTAAAGTTTTGCTGATAATAATTCCTGTGGTGGTTCTGCAGTGTGAGTGAGTCGAGAAACAATTATCCTTATTGTCTGTAAACTTCCTTTAGTGATATTATTTATGAATATGTGGGTAATAGCGCAATCACTGGGACTCCGTCTGAAAACTGTTGCACATGTTCGTTTGGTGATACTATTTAATATATATGTTGCTCTTAGAGGTGTAAAATGTATAGATACCTCACAAACTTCATTTGAAAAGTGCCGTAACGCAATACCGCGAGCGACTGGGAGAAAGCATATTGCCATGTATAATGATAACGCTATCGTTCCTTCGACTATATTATTTATTAACTTTTGTTTTTATTACACCCATGAAGATAGTGTATAACGCAAAAAAAAAAAAAAAAAAAAAAAAAAAAAAAAAAAAAACAAAACTGCTGTAACAGTACACACTAAGCGATGAGAGGACGCCCTTTGTTATCATATGCGACTTCCAGCGATAATAATATTACGTGCAACAAAATGCATCAACAACCAACCAACAACGATGAAAACCAAACCAACTTATTATAAAAACAAAATTTATAGTTCATTAAGCTACAAAAGGAAGTGTCTATGTCCACTTTGGTCCAGGCTGCATTCCAACCTATCCACAGGTGTCCCTAAGGATTCTGCTCGAAAATCATGATAAATGTTTAATAAATCCAAATTTCTGGTGAATTATGCTTTAACAACAACAAACCAAACACCATTTTAGTACAGGCTGCATTTCAACTATAAAAAATAAATTCCTTCGACCTAATGCTGGAACAAGTATATTGCCGCACATTCAATCTAAACAAAAGCTATGTTGCCGCAACCTACTTTGATAAATGCCGTAGAATATTAACATCTTGGAAATAACATGCGGATATGTTTCTTGACGATGTACGAGTTATCGTTGGACGTCGCGTATGAGGCAACCAACGTTCGCTTACAGTTCAAAGTTTTTGTTTTTTTAGTGTGTAATCTTTTCCATATTTATACTTTTATAACAACATATTCCCAAATAATATCATTCAAAGAACGTGTGGTCATTATACTTCGCTATAATGCTTCTCCCAGTCGCTCGCGGTATAGCGTGATGGCACTTTTTGAATGGAGTTTGTGAGGTATCTGTACATTTTACACCTTTCAGAGCAACATATATTAAATAGTATCACCAAACGAACATGTACAACAGTTTTCAGACCAAAACGACAATTCCTTGATGAGTCCCAGTGATTGCGCTATTGCCAATATGTGTTTATTATAGCCAAGAAGTATATACTAATTTGACACTAATAACTACCATAATAGTAAATTGTTGTTGGAAACCATTTTCATCCATGACGTGCAATGATAGGCATAATGCAAACCTTGTCATATGACTATGCATGATTTGTTTTGGGGATTCTACGACAACCGTGGTGTCGAAATTTGATGATAGATTCCTATATAACTCAATGAGACAAATCGAAAGTGAGTGTAAGTTGTTAAGATTTATTTTTAGCATCCTTTGTTCTCACAGGGGTCATTATTTCAGCCGATGTAAGCTGTCTTAGCCGTTAAAATATCAATCTTCATCACAGGTAATAAGAAAGAAAGGTGTAAGAACCTGTGAAGATTTGGGATCAAGTTTATATCGTGATGCGTGGTAACACTGACCTGCGATGCAGGGAACATATTAATTCAAGCGTGATTGAAGCTTTGCTTTTCTAGCAGCAATATTAGCGGAGATTGTGGTTAGGCTAAAATTGCAAGCTGGACCAAGATAACAACTGAAGCTTTTTGCTACAGAAAAAGGGATGATAAATTACAATGAGCTTTATTTCATAACAATTCTGTTTAGTTGAGCAACTTCAGAGAAATAAATTACCATACTACTCCATTAAACCCGTCATTTTTGACGGGCTTTGGGGCTAGTTTTAACTATATAAAACTTTTACTGAGGATATAACCATCATAATTTAGTGTAAGATTACCCTTTTTTTTAACAATCTATGAGCATTTAGAATTGCAGATTTGTGTTGCCCTCTGTATCTCCACAGCATTCAGTACATCTGACTTGTCCAGCTTTAGGAGAATTTTCTAGTTACAAGGGCAAAAGAATGCCAGCCATTGATGTAGATGTATGTATAAGATATAAGTATAACTATGTATAATTTTGTATCCGAGGTTCCACATGTGGAGTATTGCATGTATTTGACATAAGAATAAATGTTATCAATGCTAGATATACTCAACTGTGTGAGGAGGCAACAGGAATTATGGAAAGCTGTGACTCTGTTCTAAAGTGAGAAGATATTATCTACTATGCAGTAGTCAATTGCAGTTGGTCTGACATTAAGAGGGGATACACACACATGCAGTGTGGTCAAGAAACATGTAATATACAACTGTAGAAAATTGAGCTATTGTATATAAATGTGTATAGAATGGAATACAAATTGAGAGTTCTAATGAGTGAGAATTACCATCAGTACAATATTCCTTAAAGCAGAGTCACACTGGTACTACCACAAGGAAATTTTGAAATTTATGTTCTGCAATCATTTATAACTGAATTGATTTGGTGCATAACATATAGACTACCAGCGGAATGACAGTAAATAATAAAAAAAAAAACATGGTTGTGTAGACTTCCACCATCATTATCAATTTTTTTGGTCCTGCAGATGGAGTGGTGACGATTTTTTAAAACCTGAAATGCAAACATCCTCTAAAGAAAGCCATAGCAAGATGGCTGAAGGATCAGGTTTTAAAAAATTAATTGTGCTTCAACCGGGGAGCAAAAAAAAAAAATTAAAAAAAAAAAAACTCCTCACATACCAAAATTTCACTAAAGAGGGTTTAGGTTCGACAAAGTATTGCTCTTAGTACATACTATGACACTTTCGTTTGTAACTGATTAGCCAAAAATTTTACCTAAGAGCACGTATTCTATTGATATCCCTGTGACAGGAATCACACTCTAGCATCACACCATCATAGAATTTTGAGGTACCAGTTAACCTACTGGTGTTAGTTAAGTTTCTCCTTGGTTAGAGCAAGGAACTGCACTTCAAAATGCTTAGGAGGCCTTCAAGAAAAACATCTAGCTTTAATCAAACTTCTGTGCTTATTGGATGGAATCTTACGTATTGAACAGAAATCGAAAGGTGCTGAGCAAAGCTGGGTCACCTTGGTACTTACACCTTAATTCTCTAAATATGTCAGTCACTTGAATTTTCAGAACAGTGTGGTTTACAGAAGATCCTTATTTTATAATTTAGTCAGTTTTGCAAGTATAGAAGAATGAAGATAGTTGAATGGTAAGCTTACTATCTGCATTTTTCAGTATTAATGTTGCTCAGTGGTATATTGTTCCTGCTCTGTAAATGTGGAAGAAAGGTCGCCTCTGTAATGGTGACCTCAGAATGTGGTTTAAAGTATTTAACCTTTTTTTGTTACCCAACCAATGATAGAGATCATTTACATGAAATTCTGTCACATCATGAAAGCATATCATCATCAATAATGCCTAGTAACGAAAGGAAACAAAACAAATTATAGTAATGATAGAAATAGAAACTACTACTGACTTGACAAACTAGGTTATAATACAAAGAGGTTTATAGGTAATATGAAGAGTATGATGTTTGATGGATTTTCCACCAGGTACAAAAAGAATAGATGACAAATTTTCTGTCTAAAATTGTGTGAAGAAATTGTTGCAGTATCATGTATGTAATTGATGTGAAATAGAGATACAATTTTTTTTTTTTATTTCAGATATTAATGATTATTTCATTTGCAGTTAAATCCTTGGACAGTTGACCAAATGGAAGTTTTTATGCAAGGTGACCGCAATAATAAACATCTATTTTTTTTTTTTTTTTTTTTTTTTTTTTTTTTTTTTTTTTTTTTTTTTTTTGAACTTTCATCTATTTGTCTGTTCAGAGTCTCACAATATGATAACTATATTTGAATATATGGTTTATAGTTTAAATTTTATTGCTTTTGCTTAATAATTAATTCCCACAAACACAACGCAATGTCTGTTGTTACCGGTATCTAACGTAATGCACATTTTTTTGCTTTATTTTCTGTTTTTGTCAAATAATAAAATCAGTGTTTCTGTTCAGTATATAATTTTCATAATTTAAAAATCACGAACTACCCAATAAAAGTCATGTGTACAAAAGATTAGTAAGTCTTAGATGGATATCAATGTTTTGAGTGAAAATTATCATAAAACTACTTGTCTAATTATATGATTGAAGACAAAATTATGGTTGTTGTCTTTGAGGTTACATTGTTAATTAATTTTGCTTGGTCAGTATAACAGTATTAGTTAGTGAATGGAAAAATTATATGAATATGTCAGTGAGTACAGTATTACAGAGAAACTATGCTTTATGTTCAAAATAAATAAAACAGGAAACAGATTTATTACTGCATTTAAATCTTCACCGCTAGATTGTGTTGCGAAAACACGATATTTCAGCGGAACTGGTCACTGGATCAACAGCTCTTGGTCTGCTGACACGTACAGATATGTTTACAGCAGGTACTTCTGATAGCATGTGCATGTTAATATAGCTTTATTTAGCCAGGTTCGGATGGGGCAGAAAAATTCCACACACCATTGTTGACAGCGAGGAACTGCTGACTCAATACCTGTACTAACAGGCAGGAAGAATGATTTATTGCTAACAATAAGTTGAAAGCTTAGGGAATTGTCAAAAATAAGACCGGTATTGGATATATGCCGAAAAAAGCCTTCCTGTTACAGTAGTAAGTTGTCAAATGAGAGAAACTGCACTTGCTCGCTTTACAGAAAGAGGTCAAGTGATGGAATGACTACATGGGGATTCAGAACCAAAGATTTTGTTGAAAACTTTTGTAAACTATACATTGTATGTTCCATGAGGTGCGTGGTATGGAAGCCGAAAAGTCCTCGTCAAATTTCTTCACTAGCTGTAACTTCCTGGGGCAGCTGAAACATCAGAGCACTGGAGGCTTCAACAAGGATGACTAGCTGAGGACAGGGCTGGCGCTAGGATTCTCGGGCCCCAGGTAATTGTTCTCGGGCCCCCCGCCTCAATTTTTTTTTACTCTTTGATTTTTTGAATAAAGTCAGAAAATTTTAATCCAAAAACATCAAATAACATCTTTTTCAGAAATTTGTATTGTTTAATTTCTATTTAGCTAGACATGCTGGACGGAGGGCCCCCTTCGGGGGTCTGGGCCCCGGGTACTTTTGCCCCGGTTACCCCTCCCTAACGCCGGCCCTGGCTGAGGAGAGGACACACTCTTCTCTGTCAGCGACACGCAAGCGGCCTTGCAACCCAGGACATGACCTGAGGTGACCACCCCAGCAGGCAGTCAACAACAACCTAGCAGCCAGCCGGAGAAGTGGGCATTCTGTTAGCTCATGTCTCATATGTTATGGTAAACAGTGATGTCAATGTTTAGAAAATCTTACTTCATTCAACTCTTAGTTCAAGTCTTAGTTCTGTTAAATACATTGAATAGTTTTATAACTAAAGAAAGTGATATTGATATCATTTGACTAGATAAAGATGTGTACTTTAAAAATTAATTTTAACATAATTGCTTTTCTAAAAAGTATTATATGGATGCTTCCATTATTGGTGCTTAGCTGGGATCAATTCTAATAATTTTTTGGTAATTAATGAGTCTCATTAATTTGTACATTTTAACAACTTTATAAACAAGGAATGCTAAACAAATTTGATGCCCTTAACATGTGTCCATCAAAACATGAATGAAGTCAAAGGTTTCTATCAATGAATAGTATTAAGTAAGGGAGTGTACAAGTTGTATATTGGTAATGAGGCATGGAAAGATATTGGTGTAAGAATTGAAAGTAATGCATGGAAGGGAAAAGATGACCATGACGACAAGCTGGCACTCGATTTGAGGCACAAGGAAGATTCTTTTTTTAATTTTGTAAGGGTGCCAGGGATTGGAATAATTTACCAAGAGTAATGATTAATAATTTACCAAAAACGTCAAAAGAATTTAAAGCTAAAATTTGCAGAGGACAAATGGAGATGGGTGCAGGAAAGGGGAGAGATGAATGTGTAGGGAAATTGCCACCAGAGAATGTGCTCCATCACAATTGAATTAAACATTATTATAAAATTTCATTTCAGTGGGAGTCAGATGATCAAGCAGAAAGTTTTATTTTATGTTAAATATTATGATACCTGGATTATTGATTTTGGCTATGGAATGTGGTTGGAGGCAGTAGGAAGAGCTTGTACAATATATGCTATAGTATATTGAGTGGTGTTTCAAGCAACACTGAAGGATTTATTTTTTGTTGGTTGTTTATCATTGAAATATGATATAATGATTTTCTATTGTTTGACGTGTTGTTGGATTCTCGACATTTTGGCATTGATTGGTAATATTGCTGTTGAAATGATTTCTTGAGACTGGTTTATAAATCCTTGTCCATAAAAGTAAATTTATCACAGGAATAAGTCATTGTAACTGGTATGCTTGACAGAGGCGGCCTTAGGGGGTGGCGAGCAGGGCAGTCGCCCGGGGCCTCGCTCTTGGAGGGGCATCGCGCAACTACCCGACGAGAAAAAAGTTTATATTTAAAACTTTTTATTTTATTCTTAGCTATTAGTTAAAACTGTAAAAAAAGAATGTTAATTCCTAGTATAGTATATATTAATAGTAGTAAATGCCTAAATAAAATTTCTCATTTAGATGTATTCAGTATCACATTTGTATAAATGAAAGATTAACGATATCAGTTATCAGTATTTTTGTAATTTTTCTGTAAAAAATGATTGAAAAATTCATTACTTTTTGAATTTCTAGCCTCGCGCATCAGAAAACTCATAGGAACACTAGGTTTTGCTACTTTCATTGTGTTTTCGATTTACGCTCGGGAATACCCGTGTTTCATTTAGGTAGTCTTCTCACCTTACGCTTATTTTGCTAACAGCTGTTAGTTCGAGCCACACTTGACTAATACTGGTCTGTGCCGACATTCGGTCCAGTGACGGCTCGCCCCTCTTGTGTTTGCATTTGGCCTTAGGTAGTCCGTATAAAGGACATGTACCTACTCAGTCTTGTTTCACTGAATCAATGTTCAAAAATATCTGTAAAAGTGAGTTGCGTAAGCGTACTTTATAATCTATGAAAGTAATAAAGTACGTTAAAATACTTTCTTTACATGACTCATGTTATCACCTCACTGATATTCAAAGGCAGTCTTCACAAACCATCATTGAAAGTCTTTCGCACACTGTTATGGTTTGAAAGATTCTCACGTTTCTAAATGCAATCACAATGAAATGTCAAACGTCAATCATTTTGCACTAGACGTGTTTCTTCTGTTCGTGGTTACTTTTTATTCATTCGATATTATTTTATTAACAAACAAATCAATGCTCTGCCAGTGGTAAAATTCAATTTTAAGGCACGTAAAAGTTGCAACCGAGACAGAGATTTTATCAGAGGTCAATAAGGGCCCCAGTGCAAAAACTTTATTTTGGGCCCTCAGGCCAGATGGGCAACCTTTTTCTTGCTTTGTATTTGGTAGGGGCCCCCAGAGCTGAGGGGCTGGAGGCCCCTGAGTTGTACTTGGGAGCCCCCTGAGCAGTGGTTGAGGGCCTACCTGAGCAGTGTGGGGCCCTTAGTGAGAGGGCCTCCCTGTGTCTCAGGGCCCCCCTTAGACGACGGTAGAGCTAAAAATAAAGTCGCCAGTTTGCCGTGAAGGTCCGTGGGCCCCCAGAGGTGCACTTGGGGCCCCCCTGAGTGTAGGGGCCCCGGTGCACTGCACCGCCTAGCCTCATACTAGCTACGCCCCTGGATTTTATTTAACCGGGGATCCTCCGTACCCCAATTGCACGCCAAGCCATCTAAGACATTACGCTGAATTTATAAGTAATGAAAAATTTGTATTAATATATAATAAAATAAATGTACTCTTTTTCTATAGAATTTACTTTGTTTCTGCTATCCCAACACAGAAAAAAATGTTACAGAATCTGATGAATATTACGAATGCTTTAGAAAAGGGTTTCTCAAAGTGGGGTACGCTAACCCTTAGGGATTCACCAATTACACGTAGGGGCTTCGTGACAAGATTTAAGTTATGGTGACTGACAGGGTATATTGAGAGTGCAACACGCAACATGGTGAATTGAGATTGAAAATGAGCAAAAGTGCTCCTAAAATCTACACGTCTTGTGGCAAGAAACAACCCATCAATCAGATTAATTAATAACATATTGCTCTTTGTGAACGTATTACTTTTTTTTTACAAAAAAAATCCTCATTATAAAAAATAAAAAGCCATTTTTTTTAAACGGTTCGCCATTGTTTGGGATATTTCATAGGGGTATGTGGAGCTATGAGTTTGAGAAACCCTGCTTTAGAACGACGTAATCTACATTTTGCAATCATCTGATCAACATGGATGTGAGGTTGAAGAAAGACATTTTTCTAAGGAAATCGATATCACGAAAACAACATTTGGCCATAAAAGACGGATAATTTCCGAACTGCCTTCATTTGACACCGGACCTCACCGTCAAAAAGTAAACCAAACTAATGACGGCGGGGTATCGGACGACACGCAGTGTTCAATTGAGTGGGTACCAATAATAAGAGAAGTGTCGTTGCGGTTTCTGTGAGGATCAGTATTAATCTAGTGTGTCCCGATCTGAATGCGTTACAAAATCATTTGTGGGGCATATATCTTTCAGTAGTTAAATAAAAATTAAATGATATTAAGTTTTAGCGAATCTTACGTTATTAAAAGTACTTATAGTTAAGAGATAATTGTAAAAAAAAAAAAAAACTGTGTAAAACTACTTGTAAATTATTTCTGAGTTAGTTTTATGTGCAAAACAAGATTTATGAAACGAGTTCACGTGAAAACTGGTTCTTTAATTAAAGATTTTAATCTTAAGAAAAGCCGCGAAAATTATTTTTAAATGCCTGCGCATATCTTTGAAAACATGTATATACCTTAATTACCATCGTTAATAATTTGTCGTTTTTGTGTTTTGTTAACTTTTATAAATCTTCTAATATAATATATTTTTTTATTTTTTGTCAATCATAACAAATACCTACTTTCGGTTCTCATACTTTGCACAAAGGACAAGGGCCTCGATTAAAACTGCCGCCCGAGGTCTCGCAATGGTTAAGGCTGCACCTGGTGCTTGATTTTTTTTTTTTTTTTTTTGTCTTCTATGATGGTATGTATTGTTTCTGAATTCTTGTGTCTTGCAAATTCAAGTTTATGGTTTTATGTACATTGACAATTCAAGTATTTGCTGAATGTGTTTTGCTTGTCTTTTGTGGTATAATCTGTCGTTTGTTATCGAGAATTAAAATATTAGAGTGGTAAATCAGGTTTAATAGAATGTTCATTTAATAATTTTCTTCCTTGATGACACAATTAAAGTCAGTCAGAGTTTTCTCACTTATTTGGAGTAACACTACACACTTGGAGATTAAAAATGGAGAGAATTGCCAGCCAGTTAATGAATCCTGTAATCAACTAACAAAACCTTTGCAAAGCGAGCCGTATGAATCTAGAACGCCACCGTTAAATGATGTAAGTATTTTGCCCAGATTTTGTGGATGTTTTATTAAATGAAAGAAAAAAATCAAAAGCCCTCTGAACAAATGATCGTGCTGAAAGCATACATGAATGGAAACTTTACTTTCCTTTGCAAACAGAAAAAAAGCTTTTGGGGATCAAATTTGTGGGAAACTCTGATTTGGGGTTGAATGATGGCATGCATTGGATGAAAAACAGAACCATACATACCAACCACGTTTTCCATGGTTCCCCAAATCACTCCAGGCAAATGCCGGGATGCTTCCTTCAAAAGGTCATTGCCGAATTCTTTCCCGTTCCTTTTCCGCCTCTAATGATGTCGACGAGGAGTAAAGCTATTAACAAAAACAGACATACAACTGAAAGCCAATATCAAAGGACAGGAGAAAATAAAACCAGTAATGAATGTAGCACATCATGTAAGTTTGAAACAAGTTCTGGCCGTGGAAAATGATGAGTCCAAAAACAATGGTAATGACCTGGATGAAATGAGGAAGAAATGATTGAAGTTGAGGGAGGTAAAGAAACAGAAACCAGAGATCTAGTTAGAGAATCTACGGATGATTTGCGCACACTAGAGCCAGGCAGAATTGTGGTTGAAATTGACGATAAAATTGGTCTGAAAGATAAAATGAGGCAAGAGAAAATAACAGTTTTGCATTTTAGGGTACTGAACCTGCCAAGATCATGCTAATGAATTAAATCAAGTCAATCAGGAAAGTACAACAACAGACAATTGTCTACAGAACACGAGGAGACTTACAGTATGTCAAGTTTTTAAAGTGTATGAAACTAGAAACAATCATCGTAACGGTAAAAGCAGATAACACGCCTTAAGGCTCGTTTGCACTAGGTTAGTAATTTAATCGAGTGGCGAGTGATTTAGTAACTAAACGTGTGTGAACATTGAAAATTAGTCGAGTCGATCCGTTTTGTTCTATTAAACCGGGCGTAGCACTACGCGCCACCGTCCACTTGCTCATCGGCTAAACAAGTCTGATCATATTGTTTTAGTCGAGTTCATTAGCTGCCGCAAAATTGTCGTTTCGCTGGAGCCAAGAAACAATTTTAAAATTTGTTTCTAAATATGTGGAACATGAATGCTTGTAGAATATTAAGTCCCCGCACTATAAAAACAAACAAAGAAGCAATCTCCACACGTGGCTTTGGAAAATACAATAAATATACCTGGATTTGGTGAGAAGTAAATTGAAAATTAAAAACATCTGCTTAGTTTAAAAAAAAAGTAGTCCAAAAATTTAGGCGCAGGTACTGAAACAGTTTACACACCTTCAGTAAAATGATTCAGTTTACTGGATGCATCTCTATGACACATTACTTCAATTTCTTTAATGTTTCATAGATTTCATCACACTGTGATGAATTAGGAAATACCCGATTTTCGGTGTATAAATACAAGATTTTAATTTAATTGCAATGGAGCACAGGCTCCGGTGGCAATTTCCCTACACACTCATCTTCCCCCTATCCTGCACCCACCTAACATTTGCCCTCTACAAATCTTATCTTTAAATTCTTTCAAAGTTTTCGGTAAATTATTCATCATTTCTCTTGGTAACTCATTCCAATCCCTGACACCCTTACCTAAAAAAGAGAATCTTCCCACACCCTTGTGCCTGAAAACAGAGAGAGTAAAACAGTTGGCTATATAAATGATGACTCACAACAAATAAATCTAACTTCTCTTAAATTAAACTATTTGTTGATTCTTTCACATATACGTTTGATTGATTACTACAAAAATAATTGCTACTGATAATAATATTGATTGTTAATTATTTAAACTAACTGTATGATTAAGACTGTTCCCTCCACTCTTTGAACTGAATATTACTTACAGATGCATAAATCTAAGAACTTCAGAACAGTTCAAAATCTTGTCTTCAAAGTAAGCTCATTTTGTATGACACCTCATTCAGACAAGAGAACCGAGCGTGGTGGTGTAACGGATAGCGTTCTCGCCTCGCATTCGGGAGGACGGCGGTTCGAATCCCCGTCCGGGCATCCAGATTTGGGTTTTCCATGGTTTCCCCAAATCACTCCAGGTGAATGCCGGGATGCTACCTTCAAAAGGCCATGGCCGAATTCCTTCCCATTCCTTGCCCCCATCCTTTCCCGTCTCTAAAGACCACGTTGTTAAAAAGGGACGTTAAACTGTTACAAAAAAAAAAATCAGACAAGAGACACAATACACTGTTTGCCTAGAACTCTGCTCCACACATTTCAGAGAACTGACAGTAAAACTGTTTTTTCATTAAGGGATATCTAATATAATCTAATTTAATTGCAATGGAGGCAATTTCCCTACACACCCATCTTCCCCCTATCCTGCACCCACCTACATTTGCCCTCTACAAATTATAACTTTAAATTCTTTCAACATCTTCGGTAAGTTATTCATCATTTCCCTTGGTAACTCATTCCAATCCCTTACACCCTTACCTAAAAAAGAGAATCTTCCTACACCCTTGTGCCTGAAATCGTGTACCAGCTTGTGGTCATGGTCATCTTTTCCCTTCCATGCACTAATTTTCATGCCTACTTCAATATCTTTCCATGCCTCATCGCCAGTATACGCCCTGTACACTCCCATGACCCTCCTCAACCTCCTGCTGTCTTGCAATGAATCCCATTTCAGCTCCTTTATCATATCCGTCACTGATTGCATTCTGCCTGTAATTGCCGGAATTAGCCTTAAATAGGTATCTTCGCGCTGGATTTGCGACTGCATTTCCATTAACACAACTTTTGGACATTCTCAAACTATTCGTAGGGATCTTCTAATGCTAATTCCTTCAGAAGACAATTTGTAGCTCTTTGTTTATCCCTTCTACTAACCCATTTTCGTACCCATTGCTTTTTTTATAGCATAAACTTCTTCATCCATCTCTTGTAAAATAGTGCTTAAACTGTTTCGGCTCATTCATTTGACTGCATTGCAGCCTGCTGGTAAAATACCGCGAAACTTGTGTACTGCTGGGACGGATTAAGACAGCGGGGGGGCCGTAGCAAATGAGAAGAAGAGGAGCTTGATTTTTGCTGTCCGGGGGAAAATTGTAGAGTTAAAAAAAAAAAAATGTCGCCCATCTAGCCTAGGTGCGGGCCCCCCCTAGGAGGCGCGAGGCCCTCTAGAAGGCGCGAGGCCCGTAGCATTGGCTACCTCCTGCTACGTGGTTAATCCGGTACTGGTGTACTGTAGTCTTGTGTAGTTCGCGAACGAACTAGTTCGGAAGAGCGCTCCCACAGGCGAACTAGTTCCCAGATCTCTCGCTCCTTAGTTCGTTCGATCCTTTCTCGAAGACCAACTTTTGTTTTGTTCTTTCTGGACACATTTCACTGAAGACACAGATATAAAAATAAATTGTTCAACATTAATAATTATTGCAGAAGTCACAAACGGAAATTTAACGTGGAATGTGAAAATAAAATAAACTTTGATCCCATTAACAATCAAAAGACAACCATCGATAACCACAACTACCATAACAAACAAGAGAGCGCGTGCAGTAGCGCTAGCAAAGCGAGCGAGCGAGCTGTCTTGGAGGACCTAGTTCGCGAACTAAACAGAGCGCTCCCGTTCGCGAACTAAAGAGAGCGGTACCGTTCGCGAACTAACAGAGCGCTCCCGGTCGCGGACTATAGAGAGCGGTACCGTTCGCGAACTAAACTGAGCGGTACCGTTCGCGAACTAAATTGAGCGCTACCGTTCGCGAACTAGCACCATTCGCATCAAGGGTTTCCAATATTTTTTCGGTTGATGGTAGGAATTTTTTAAAAAGAATAACCTATAAAAATATGCTACACTTCAAAAATATAATATTCTACGAAAGAGTAGAAAATGATAAAAGGTATGTTTTTACTATTTCATTTTTTAAGCTATATTTTTTGCACTTCTTTCATCTTTAATTCTTTTTTGTCTACAGTAAAATTGTCATATGCTTTATCGCTTTCAGTTGTCAAATTAATTTCGAGAAAAAGCTCATTTTTTATTCATGAAATACTTCTCTTACTTTTACCTGGATTTCGTATAATATTGTTATTTCAGAGTAAAGTTTGTTCACTTTGATATTCATTTTTTCTCGCAAATTTATAACCTCTAATATAGTCTCACAGTCATCAAATGAAACCCTGTGATTTGAATTTAATTTTTGGATTTTGTATAGCCAATTGCTTTCATTAAAATCTAACTATTTACTAAGATACTTCAGACATTTATCAACGAATACTAGAGCATTATTTTTTTATATTATCACTTTCTGTGGAGAATTTGGTTTCTAAAGGCTTTTTCTTGTTTTCTTAACTAAAGAAACAGTATCTTTTATATTTTTCTAGCGCTGATTTTAAAGCTGACATAATATAATACTTATCTCAATCTGTTGGTTTAACAGCTTTGTGAAAGTGATGAAAGAAATGACTTGCGAAATTCAAAAAGATTTTAACTTTTGTATCTTCATCAGTTTCATTCGTCGCCAAAAAATTGTGAATGTGTGTTGGATTATTCTCCCCTTCACTAATAAAATAATAGCTCAATGACTTCCAATTCACTGGAACTTTACGCACTTTCGTTAGGGGGCATCCACAAATTACGTGAGGTGTTTTTCCGGATTTCTGGACCCCCCCTCCCCCCTGGTGAGATTTCGTGAGATCTGGCCAGACCCCCCAACACCCCCTCTGGTGAGATCTGGTCCGTGAGAACCACCTCTACAAATCGTCCTGGAAACTTTTGTAGACTTTTTTTTTGACGAAATACCCTCCAAAAATCGACTTTGGCGCAAATTGCAGCCCTTTTTTTTTGGCTCTATTGTCCCCAATTTTTCGCAAAATCTCACGTGAGATTTCCGTAGACCCCCCCTCCCCCCTGGTGAGATTTCGCCGGACTCCTCCCTCCCCCATTTCACCTCACGTAATTTATGGATGGCCCCTTATTGCTACCACTTTCTCATTCAAGGGTCACTGTTATTTTCATATGTCTAATTATTAGGTATCACATTGGAAGTATTAATGTTATTTTTCTTAAAAATATAGGTAATACTATTTCTGTCATATAGTACTTAAGTTGTAGCCAATAGTAGAATTATATTTTGTCCATGATTTCCAAAAGTTTATTTATATAAAAAAGCCGATTACTTATAAACGGATATTTTAATTCATCAAAATAAACGCGTTTATAATATTTTATAAGTAATGTTGTGTTGTTGTTGTTGGGGTTTAAGGGCGCGTTGACGGCAGGATCATTAGCGCCTTTTATAAGTAATGTTTCTTCCATTAACTAATAAACAAATCCATTTAAAAAATTAATATTCTACGAATGCATGTAAAGCAAATAGTAAAAACAGCACAATTATTCAATTTACCCATTTGTGTAAAGGACAATGAGCACTTTGGTTTATCGGCGCCAACTGTTCATGCTAATGTAATTTGAAAGGGCTATTATTAAGCAATAACTTTTGTTAAGAAGGTCATATTAAATTCCATTTAGAAACGACAAAAAAATGATTGTCCTAATAAAACTGACTTAACAAACAAAATAGCGCGTGCAGTAGCGGTAGCAAGGCGAGCGAACTATCTGTTTCTCTGAATTCGAGACGCGAACTAACGAACTAAAAGAGCGAACTAAACTGAGCGCTCCCCTTCGCGAACTATTATGCGCAAGTCTACTGTACTCGATCGTAGTGCGAACGATTTTTGGTCAGTCGCCAGTAATTTAATCGGGTGATTTAACGTGTGTGAACAATGAAAATTAGTCGAGTCGATCCGTTTTGTTCTATTAAACCGGGCGAGTAACACCACGCGCCACTGTCCACTCGCTCATCGGTTAAACAAGTCTGAACCTATTGTTTTAGTCGAGTTCATTAGCTGCCGCAAAAATGTCGTTTCGCTGGAGCGAAGAAACAATTTTAAAATTTGTTTCTAAATATGTAGAACATTAATGCTGGAAGAATATTAAGGAAGCAATCTGCAGGCATGGATTTGGAAAATACAATAAACATACCTGGATTTGGTAAGAAATAAATTGAAAATTAAAAACATCTGCTTAATGCGCAATTTAATTAATTATTTTATTACAATATCATCTAGATTATACAATGAGATATTATTCCTATTGCTATTAGAAGTACTGCCTAAAGCGATAAAAATCTTTTTAGAATTATCTACTCCCAGAAATTTAAAAAAAGTAGTCCAAAAATTTAGGCGCAGGTACTGAAACAGTTTACACTCCTTCAGTAAAATGATTCTTTACTGGATGCATCTCTATGAAACTACTTCAATTCCTTTAAGGTTTCATAGATTCCTTCACACTGATGAATTAGGAAATACCCGATTTTCTGTGTATAAATACGAAGTGTGAGTGTCCTTAAACTACATCCGGTGGCAATAAGGTAGAGAACTGCCTGTAATTACGTAGTTGCCGGCATTGCACACCTTAAGTAGGTTTCCTCACGTTGGATTTGTTACTGCATTTTCATTAACACAACATTTGGACATCCTCAAACTATTCGCAGGAATCTTCAGAAGCTCCTACTCCATCCCTTCTATTAACCCATTTTCGTACCCATTGTTTTTTTTTCTTTATCGCCTAAAATTCTTCATCCATCTCAACTAAAATAGCGCTTAACACATGCTGTATCAGCTCATTCATTTGCGTTGCAGCCTGCTGGTAAAATACCACGAAACTTGTGTAATGTACTCGACCGTAGTGGTCAGTAGCGAGTAATTTAGCTACTAAATTACTCGCCACTTGACTAGTGCGAAGGAGCCATTAGGAGGCTTGACTCAATAGCCAGGCCGGTTATTCACAACTGCCTAAACGGAATTCTGGGGATGAGGTCAATGCTGGAACATAGGTTCACCCCGAATGTCTAGAAAACTATGAACACAAGTAAACAACAAAACTGTGAGAGGTCACCGACCGAAAATAGACAGATCTGTTTGATTTACTGAGTAATTAATTATAATGAGGTGCGCATTAGTACGAAATTTGAGCGTGAAAAATAGATTCAGATTGTGCATGGCCGATTGAAATGTTATGAATGTCTGAGACAGTTTTGATACCCAGGTTTGTGGAAACATGCAAGATTATAGTTTATGTTTGCTGCAGGATAGATGTTAATATAGTAGTTTCAAGGATTTGCCCTGATAATTAAGGAAGTGTAGAAGAATCCATAGAAGTAGCTTAAAAATTAATGAAATAAAAGGATTTGATGCCTAAATATATTTTAATTTTATTGCTATAAAAGATTTCAATTATTACCTGCTGTAAATATTCTAGTGAGACCCTTGTACAGAAAAATGAAATTGTTAGTGTTCCTAAGTTTAAAACGTCCAATCACAGTAAAAACTATTAGTAATAAAACAAAAATTTTAAAAATCCTCTAACAAATTTTGAGAAGCGAAAGGTCAGGTTCGATTATGCCACGATATCAATTCGAGACGGGTTTGACAAATGGTCGCAACGATGGTAAAATTTCAAACATGTGTCATTATTAGGCTTGCCAGATTTCTGAAATGTTCAACCGGGACACTAGAATGCCCCCCCCCCCCCCCAGCGTCATGGGTATTCAAGGGTCCACACCCTTGGTGGGTTTCAGAGTGTTTTAGAGGGTAGTTTATTCTCAATGCTATGAATACCTAATAAATGGTTAATGATCAGTAATTACTGATTAGGAACCTAAACCTAAGGTAATAATAAATTATACTAAAATACAAATTTCAATATTTTATTTCTTACATGTGAGTGTTTACATATAAATGTAATAAGTTGACTAAGCAAGATTGTGAAGAAACCCTTTGGATGAGGAATAGCAATTTTAACAGTTTTTACATATACTTTTCATTGGTGAGAACTTTTTTTAGAAAGACTTTTTTGGTTTTAATCTTGTTGTAAAAATCTTCACAAGATAATCCGATATTAATTTTACATGTCATCAAGCCTTTAACTGTAGATTCCTTCATCAAACCCCTGTCATCAGTCCATGCATTGTTAATCAAAGAAAATACCCTCTCAACTGGTGCTGATGTCCAAGGTAAGCAGAAAGCATACTCAACAATGTTAATCAGATTGGGGGATTCTATCTGATTCTCCTGAAGTGACGAAACAGTCTGAGCCATTTTTCTTCACTTGAAATAATCACATTTCTGGTGGCCGCCTCTTGCTTCCACTGTTCCCAGTTTGACTGCAAGTAGTGCTTAGCAAGCACAACTTCGTCAAACAACTGATCATTGTTTATTTTCATACCAGGTACATTAAGAAGGCTTCTATTAATAGTGTCAGCAGAAGTTTTGGCGTTTTTGCAATCAACAGCATTTGTTTTGGTCAAATCGATCCATTAAAACTGTTCAGCGTTTCAAAACCTATTCTCCCAGAGGTCCAAGTATGCAATGCATCTTTCATAAAAGCCATCAAATTCTTCTTTCACACTGTTTTGGACTTGCTCATCTAGATTCTTGCAGATGTTCTTTGCGGCCATAGGGATAAAGTTTGAAGCCTTTCTTTCTGTCGGGTTTATTTTAAGAGCTTTATGAGCTTCAGCAACCTCAAAATCTGTAGTGTTATTTTTTTCCAGAATGGCCTTGTTAAACAGTGCAAGCTGTCCATGGACAAACCACAAGTAGACCTTGCCCTTTGAATCAGTAAAAAAATTTTTTATTGCTGATGGACACATTTCTTGGTCTAAAAAAAAATGCTTTCAGACCTTCAAAAATTTGTAAAAGTCTTTCCAGCGCAGGCATCATTGATAGAAACCGGGTGCTCCCATGTTGAAGGAGTTTGTGGTACACTACCTTGGCATATTCAAAATATTCTTTTTGTTTTGTTACACGGACTGTGTATATGTGAAAGTATTTATAAATCTTCACAAGCAAGGCTTCAATATCGATTGGGAGACTATCTACTGCAGTTTGCACACAGTTGTGCACAATGTGTGCTCCACATCCGATTCCATTGATTTCCCGCCCTAGGCTATTCTTGAGTCGATGAAAAACGTTGTTTTTCCCTGCTCTTTTCACACCTCCGAAGTTAGTGTTGCAGTTATCTCCACAAAAGCCAACTACTTTGTTGTTCAAATCGTTTTGCAACAGGACAGAGCATAAGTGATTTGTAAGGGGACCGATGTTTCACCCGCCACAGATTTGAAATCTAAAAGCTTTACTTGCACACCTGAATTAGGATTAAAATAGCGCACAACAATTGGCACAAGTTTTATCTCCTTTCTGTTTGATGCATCCATGCTTACAGATACATAGTTTGACTTGGTTAAGTCTTCTTTAAGCTATTCCTGAGCTAAAGGAGCTATGACATTTAAAACTATTGCCTCACACTTAGTTTTTCCGAGTGAGAATTTAGGCTCAAAAAACTTGGAAATCAGTTTTGATGAACAAGAGTTCGAATTGAAACTTAGGCTATGGTTTGCTGTGTGGTAAGCAAAGGTCACCTCTTTCGCTGCTAAGTCTAAGTTTTTGTCATTAGAACTCGCAGTCTTAAAAAAACTACTTATTTTTGACGAGCCAGCAGCACATGCTAAACTCTTTTTGTGTTTAACAGACTGCAAATGATCTTTTATCGGATCGTCCACCGTGAACAACCGAAAACTCAGAATTGCGATGTAAGCATTTAACTCTATCGCCTTGACCACCGGTACATACCTTTTTCAAAAAAGTAAATTCATTCTGTAAATCTTCAGTGAATTTACACGAACGTTTTGGTATTTTCACAGAGAAAGCATGAACTTAAACTTGAAACATAAATACTGTAAAACAGCGTTAGCTCACTAACACAACAGGCACCGTAGGCTAGGCAGGAACAGACTGACATTTCTATCGCAGGCAACTTTCGCCGGGGTGAAGGTGGGCGAGTCCAATGTTACAGTAACATTGTTACTGCACACGAGGAGTGTAATACTAATACAATACTGGACTCACCCGGAGAGCGCATGCGCATGGTCATGATTGGAGAGACAAGGCGATGTGATGACAATATTTTTATATTTATTTATTATCAGACCCTCATTCTTTTGTAGTTTTCATACAGTACAGTTAAATAAATGACAAAGTAATTATCCTAAGTTATACTTCACAGTTAATTGTTTTAAGACATATCTATAAATTATAGTTTATAACCAAATTTAATTTATACCGGGACGGAAGGTAAACCGGCCGGGACACCGGGACTTTGTCTAAAAACCGGGACTGTCCCGGTCAAACCGGGACGTCTGGCAAGCCTAGTCATTATGATGTGGGTTGTAAGTGGGAAGTTGATATATAAGAATAATTATTTTAAAAAAAGTTGAAAGAAAGGACCAGTTCATGATAGCGAAAAGTAGGTGAAGTTTACTATATGTAAATTGAGAAATGATCCTGAATGTAGTAGAAATAAAAGACCAAAAAACCGTTGAAGGCAAAAAAAGGGGGGTATATATGGGTTCGCTGACAAATTGAATTTAGAGATGAGAGATTGTCACCGAACTTAATTATAGAAGCTAGGATGAACATGTAACCAATAATCACCTCATGAGAGTAGGGATCGTTTCAACACAATAATAATTTGCCGAAAGGAGGGTTAAAATCACTGGCAGAGGAAACACTGATGACATAAATTGACTGAAAGAGGGTTAATGAAAGATGTAATCTTTCATTGGTTAAAATGAAAATGTTTAGAGAATTTGGGTGCAGATGTTCATTAAGAAACAAGGGATAATCATGAAACCGCGATGAGAAAGAATTACCGAATATGTAATGAAAGGATATTCTGAACATATGGTGTAACACGATAAATAATTTTATACATGGAAGACGAAATAATAAAGAAGTGGAAAAAAAATTTCCCGCTAGAATTATGTCGTTATCTTTAAGTATGGGTATAAGGACCTATTGAATAAAAAATGTAACCATAGAAAATAATAAAAATCTTAAGATGTATTATACAGTTACTGACGGTAATGAAGCCAATAGCTAGGAAGCTGTAAGGAACTTAAAGTTTAAGAAGGACATTTCCATTTTGTTGGAATAAACGATTTTTAGAGAATGTTTGGGTAGGTAACGCTAAAGTCGGTTGTTTAATTTGGCGGAATTCGGTCAAAACTGAACAAAAAGCAGACATAAGGTAACCGTTTGTCCAATCCACACTATAGGAAGATCCCGCATTCAACCATTTTTGTAAGACTCTGCTGCCTACCTGCTTTTGAGAGAGTGAAAGCATTCATGGAAGTGGAGTGGGATCTGTTTCCTTGAATCAGCTAGCCAGCCAAACGTGACAGATGACATGCTATGTTATTCTTCAGTTAAATATATATGTATATAATTATTTCAACAAAAATTTTACCAAAAGTAGCATTATATATGTCCTATTGAATGGCAAAGCTTTGTAAAAAGAAAGTATTAAATTGTAAGTACTAGTACTTAGGATGCCAATTAATTTTTATATCTCAGGAAGAGATGGAGAAGCATCAATGGAAATATGGTTAGTACCGTTGCGTTTTTTCGGAAAAGTATGTCATTGTCGTTGAAATAGAGTTAAAACTAAAGCTTGCAAGAGTGATTATCAATATAATTTGTACTACCCCATAAGTAACATTGAGAGAAGTTTATCAAAAAAGCACCAGACGGCGAGATAAAAAAACACCGCAGCGCAAACCCCGAAAAGAAACAATTAAGTGCAATTTTCAACTAATATTACTGTTGCACAGACTGAATTGTAAAATAAGATTTAGAAATGCCATTCTTAAATCATAAGTTAATGTTATAAATATTTAAAATATACGCTGGCTTCCTCTGGGTTTTGTCCACGCAAGTTACGGCAGAATAAACCGTGTTTGCAGTAGGAATATGGGTCTGAAATCTTATCAAATGATATATTTGCAAAGATTAGTTGAAGACGGTGTGGTATAACGGAGATGAATAACTATAATAATTACTCTTAGAGAAAATTGGTAGTTAAGGGTAACGTTTGGAAAAACAGATGAAAGATAGCTCAGGATCGGCGAACTTGGTGAGAACTTGTCGTGTTCGTTTTGGATTTAAAGTTTCTTGCAGAAAAGAACCTGTATAACTTCGGATGATTAAAGATGTTATGATATTACAAATAAAAAGGAATTAAAGCATATAAGTTCATTGGTTATTGGCGAAGCTAGAAAACTTCAGAAGAAATTACATTAAATAATTAAACAGATATCTTTACTACGACTACGAAATAAATAAGTAGAAAATACGAGCTAAGACAACATAAAGTACAACATAAATATACGACAACGGGGTAAAAGAAAGTGTTAAACATAGTGCTATTAAACCTAGGGATAAGTGATGAAGGGATTTCAAAATTCTTCCAGAGGACATTTTGAAATCATCTGGTGGGGAAGTGCATCTCTGGTGCTCCCTGCATAACTTCAATCCTGAAGATGGCGGCAGAGCTAGCCACCGAAAGCTCGTTTTTGTCATTACCGGATTAACCACGCAGCAGGAGGTAGCAAATGCTACGTGCCTAGCGCCTTCTAGAGGGCCTCGCGCCTCCTAGGGGGGGCCCCGCACCTAGGCTAGATGGGCGACCTCTTTCTTTCTTTTTTTTTGTTAGCTCTACAATTATTCCGCGGACGGCAAAAATCAAGGGCCTCTTCTTCACATTTGCTACGGGCCCCGCGCTGTCTTAATCCGGCCCTGGTTGTTGTTTTTCTTCAACACCATACGGCGGAGATCCCCAAAATATTTCATATCATCGATACACCGTGAAAGCCTTTGTTCTCACATATCAATTACTAGCAGTTACCCGCGACTTCGTCCGCATGGAAGAGTGATGTAATATAAGATTTTCTTGAGAGATGTGGACGCTCAGTGGTTAGGGCGTCAACTTTAGATGGAAAAGACCCCAGCTTTAATTCCAGTCTTGGCGAGGATTTTCATAGGTTCTCAGCTCGACCTTCACCTCTGGCCAGTGGCGTACCTAGGGTGGGGCAGGTAGGGCAAGTGCCCTGGGCGCCGCTGAAAGGGGGGCGCAAAAATTGGCAAATTATTAAACTTAAAAATCAAAATAAACCAACAATTTAATTCATAATCAAAAATTCCAGCGCATTGCTGGTGAGCTTTCGTGAACCAGCGACAGGGAGCAAGTAAACAGCGGCTCCCGCCCCGCGCCTAATCTGGCAAGAATTGATCTACTGTAGGGATATAATACAAGCCATACTTTCTCCATTGGCTAATTGCTGATATTATTGGCGTGGCGCAATTGTGCATTATATTTGTATTGCATTTGTCGCTAGCGATCGTCAAGTTACTCGATATAATAAGTTAAATTACAGTCAATGACAGTGACTTGAACAAAAATAAGTGTCCTACATACATTAATCTACTGAAATTCTATTTCCTACAGTAGACAATACGCGCGATATAAACATTCATAAGTGACATGATCTCGAATCCAACTGTTTTTATTTACAGTGAAATTCATTTGAATACCGTAATAATTAATAACATAAGTACACAACACGCTAAAACCTAAATATAGTTAGTAGGTACCGTAAAACACATTTTATTTGGTTTACCGACCGATGCAGGTACCTGCTCAAGGGGCGCTTTCAGAGACTTTGAGTGTGGTTGTTTAGCATTTTTAATACACTTTTACTAACTTAGTAAATACATAGTTATTTACAAGTTAATCTAGGTAACTTTGAGGCAAATCTGGCAACTCAGTTTTCACCCACTTCTAAATATTGTATTAGGCTGAAAATTTGGAATCTTCTAGAGTCTGGTGACAATGTAGTGTTATGAACTTCGATTCGGAAACCTGATGTGGAATCCTAGTGGTTCGGGTAAACTGTTGAAAATATAAAATATTCGCTCCCAAAAAAAAAAAATCTTCAGAATCCTAGGCAATTGCTAAAAAAAAAAAGGAAAAAATGCAATACATACAGCCCTAACCCAAGATTTATGCAGTTTATTCTCGTGAAGTGTGGGAGACAAGACAACCCCCTATCTTTTATTTGAAAAACAACCTATTATTTATTTATTCCAGGTTATTTCAAAACCCTCACTCATTTCGCAATAATATCAACACAATATGAACTGTTTTCAAAGAAACAAGAGAATGGGGATGAGGGACGAAAAAAAACGAAAATTGTAGGAGGAAGTAACACAAAAATCCAGTAAGTACCTATTTCAAGAAGTCCGCTATTGCCTACCTCAACATGAACAATAAAAATCCAAGGTATCCAACACTAATTTAACAAAAGACGAAGAGGATGTAACTTTAGATAATTTTGAGTGTGACGAGATTAAGAACAGTGAGGCTACCAGTTCTAAGGTTACTGGAGAATTTGAAGAAAACATTAGTAATTTAGGAGGAGAAATACATGGTGGGGGGAGGAGGAGCTGATACGGAGGAAGATGTTTAAAAAAAGCCATACCAGAAGTAAAAATACAGCATTATATTGGACTTCTGAACTTTGATAAGATTACCGGGATATGATTTCTGACAGATGGTTTGAAAACAGAAATAATTAAAATGGGTTCAAAATATTTTGAAAATACTGAGGATCATTTCCTACCTACAATCAACCTTTGTATGACAAAAGTTGTTTAAGAAGACACTACGAAATCACTGTGGAGAAGTGACTCGCTCATGGCTAGTCTATTCCCTGACTAAAAAAATTTGCTTTTTGTATCTGTTATACGTGAATGGCTCACTGTCCATTAATATGCGAAGAGAAGAAACTGAAAGAAATTTTGCAGCAAATAGAGGGAATATTGACGCCGAAATTTGGACCTAGATCGATACATAAAAACAAAAATGGAGTAACGTAATAAAGAGAATCCTTCACTGCATCAAATTGCTTACCATTCTAAATCTTGCATTACGAGGTCACAGAGAGTCATTGAGTGCATGCGATAGATCCAGATCCCATAACGTTGGTAATTTTTCTGGATTAACAAAGCTTCTGGACATATCTGGCCCCATCATGAATAACCATCTTACGTAAGTTAAAAATCATCCTATAAACCCCATATTACTTTTCGTCTCATGTTCAAAATGAGTTCATTCATCTGATGTCAACCACTGTTCGCCAAAGTTTATTGTGAAACATTCGAAAATAAAAATATTATAGTCTCGTGTTTGACTTTACTTCTGACCTTTCACATCGTGAGAAGATTTCAGACGTAGTGAGATACATAGAAGTTGATAGGAAATGATTACGCTTTAGAGCGTCCTTTCTCGGATCATCCAGATGAGTCAAAAGGACGCTGGAAGCTTAGTTGATGAAATCCTTAAACAGTTTGAGACAGACGGTGTGGCTATAAAGGATTGTCTTTTACAATGTTATGACAGCGTTGCTGTGATGGCTGGTCACTGAACTGGAGTTCTCAAAAGAATAAGCAAAAATAATAATCTGGCGATATTTGTGAATTACGGTATTCGTATGCTCAAATTGGTTGGTGTACTTGCAGCGAAGCAGGATACTATAATGGTCACGTTTTTTGAAACTATTTGTGTATTCTTTCCTTGTTCCACTCTGCGGTGGGAAATAACACAAGAACTCCTTGCCTGTGATTGTAAAATCTGAGTCTGAAAGTTGGAGTGCAGGGATGGAAGCAGTTAAGCCAGTTAACAAATACATTGAAGATATGCTGAAAGTTCTCCAAGACATGACAGACGATGACAATTAAATTAGTGGAACAAGAAGTGAGTCAAGACATCTATATATAATCGTTTGTTGCCATACAATTTTCCGACTTTGTTAGGATTTTGGAATGATGTACTCACTCATATTCACCGTGTTCAAAAGCAAATCCAGGATCCTAGCATGAATTTTCATGATGCTGTCTTAGATATAAAAGCCTCCTAGCCCGCTTTACTTACGAAACAGAGGCTGAAAGATGCTGGATTTACTGCTAAGGAAGGAACAGAACGAGTTCTGAAGGGATAGCTGGATTGTATTGCGTGTGAAATGAAGGAATAGTTCAATCGTCTGCATGAAAACGACGCCAGATTTGGATTTCGCCTAGATATTAAAAAACTGTGTTACAACACTGACGGCTGTGACCATTTAAAAAGTTTTTTTTTTTTTAGATTTCTATTGTTAAATAGTTATATGAAGAAATATCGGATGTTCGAATGGTATTATCCACAAAAAAATGTGACCATAAAGAGATCTGAAGAGCTTCTTGAACTCAAAGTTCAGTTCGAAGTTGAGAGCGTTTTGTTTCCGGATTTGCGCATTTCAGTTCAGATTATACTTACGATTGCAATATGCATCGCAAGTTGCGAACTATGTTTCAGTAAGCTAAAACTAATACTTTCATATTTGAAGGATACAATGAGCCAAGAAAGGTTGAGACCTTGCTTTGCTCGGTATAGATCGAGAAGAAACCGAAGAAACAGATTTCGAAAACGTTAATCTATCTGCATCGTACAAGGCAAGGAAGGTGCAAGTTTTAAGATAATTAAATAATTTCCTTAATTTTGTTCTAAAACTGAAGATAAGAGTATTCTGTAAGATTTATGATTATTTTATTTAGTGTATCTGTTTGTTTTATATTTAGATAATTTACGAAAGGGCGCAACTTCGATGCTTGCCCTAGGCGCCATATCCGGTTGGTACGCCCCTGCCTCTGGCACAGGTTGTTGTGTGATGTGAAGTACGCCAGAATGCTCAAGTGGTTCTGATTCCACCTTGAACTTTAGGTCCCCTATGCCCACTAGGAGTACTGCGATCTTGTAACTCGTCGATGCGTTGTAACATCTCTCGTGTTGTCCTCGTGGCACACGGTCGGGGTGGATCACTACCTTGCAGGTTACTTCTGGCAGGGCCGGCTCTAGGATTTTGGTGCCCGGGGTAAGCAGTTGGGGACCCTTGGTGTATTCATCAGTTAGGGCTCTCCCTCAGACCAAATGGGCGACCTTTTTTTTTAGCTCTACAACTTGTAGAGTAGGGGGCCCCTATAGCCGATGATCGGGCCCCCCATCAGCCTGGCGGGCCCGGGTACGTTTGACCCGCTTACCCCCCACCCCTAATGCCGGCCCTAACTTCGGGCATGTTCTCCAAAGCCGTTTTGAATTCCCTAACCAAGGCATTGTTGTCGTGTAATACCCGTTGTATTTTTTTAATGGTCTCTCTCTCAGTCCCTTCAACAATTCTATTACGTCTTTCATTTTCTGCTTCTTCATCGCCCATGAAATATATCTGTAAAAACTGTGGTTTCGTATTCGACGAAGGAAGCATAGATCCAATTCGCTGTTTTACTTGCCCCTGGGTAGTAAACGTCGGTGAAAATGCTTGCTTTGCAACAATTCTATCGGTTCCAAAAGACGTCATATGGAAGTAGGAATTATTCTTTCTGATAAGATTAAAAAATCACCGCGATTCATCTGTATATTTAGAAAACAGCTATTTCAATGGTTCCATACCTGGCATGCTGATGTCGCCTAGCTTGCGATTGTTCCAAAAGTTGCAGCAACTCGTAGTGATGCCAAATATGCGGCGTTCTGTCGTCGCCGATTTTCGTTTCCTCCGGTGTTTCAGTAGCACTTGATGGATGGGTTGTTCTTCTCGCCGAGCTCGCGTTTGTTCGGGTGTTTCAACAATTCGCTACAATGCCAAATATAAGGCGTGTTGTTGTCTCCACCTTTTCCTTTGCTTCGTGTTTCAGCAGCTCTTTAGATCGATTGCCGTTCGGCTTGCTCTTTGCACTGAGCTCACGTTTTTCCTGGTGTCTCGGCAGATGATGCCAACACCAAGTGTTCAGTTTGCTGTCGTCGCCCAACTTGAGACTGCTCCGGCAATTCATCAGCCGCAGAAGCCCCAAGACGTGCCAACTGCTCAATCCTTTGCAGCTCTGCTTGAGGATTTGTGTCCTGGGTTTGGCTATTTTCACAGCCCTAATTTCCTAACATTTCGTTCGTTCATTTTGAACCGTTAATTCTGCGCTAAAATATGTTCAAATGTTAAAGTAGTAATTGATTGTTTCTTCATAATTTGTTTCTTACTCTGCAAACAGAATTGAACGACTACCGGCGAATTATCACTCCGCTTGTCTGCCACTCCACTATCTGAATAAAACATTGAAAAATTTCAAAAATTTACTTCGGACAAAGCTGCGTGGTTCTGCTAAATCTTCCAAGCTTACTATAGATCAAAGCGCTCATGAAAGAAGCTTAAATAACTAATAATGTTTCAGTTCTCATTCTGGCCCAGGCTGCATTTTAAAATTACCGCTAGAAAATCAAAGCTTCTATCACTCGCACATTAATACATTCAATATATTGTATGTTAGTGACGTCATGAATATCGAAATAAACTTGACTTATTATGTGACAATTGAGTTTTTCCCGGCGTATGGTAGACAGGAATTCTTCACGGGTCTTCTGCCAGATAAGATCTTTTAAACACGACGTTTCGGCAGTCACCTCCGCTGCCTTCATCTGGTGAGCTGTCATCGCGAAGTCGCGGCAGCTACTTCGCGATGACAGCTCACCAGATGAAGGCAGCGGAGGTGACTGCCGAAACGTCGTGTTTAAAAGATCTTATCCGGCAGAAGACCCGTGAAGAATTCCTGTCTTGACTTATTATGTCAGATTGCGATACTAAATGAACCCGAATAATGACGCTGGCAATTTGGTGCTCGCAAAAACGCAGTGAATTAAATACTGAATACATCTGAAACTACATTGAACCGCATGAACTATGTTGTCAGCTTCATGACAATTACTGAAGTAACGTAATTAAAAAATTTATGCTAAAATGCTTGTAACTTACAGTGTACAACGGAAAGTCCATAATTCTCAACAATCGTTAATATTGCTGGTCAAGTTTACATCGCGATAAAGTGACTTTTATTGCTCGTGATTTAGTAAGGTGTATAATGAAATTAATTGTGATGGTAATTTATGCTACGCTAATCAGGAATCTTGATATAGAAAATTTTGTTACTACTCGAAATGTAGTTCCAGTGCATTTAATGTGTTGAGATGTGTTCGTATCGTTTGATTATGTAGCGGCAATATTAGCAGAAATAGTGGTTTGGTTGAAATATTGCCTGGACCATGTTTTTGTTACAGCATAAGGCAGAAGGAATTTAGTTATTATTAGTAATCAATAAGCAGCTTTCATAAGCTCCGTGTAAATGAAGTGTATTGTGTTGTAAACGACTTCCAGTGTTGCTTCATGAAACAATAAGTTTCTACATTAGCCCATTGAATACATTCGTTTTAAGTGAAGGATTCGATAGATATTTGCAGAATATTGAACAGTAAACAAAAAGCACTATTTCGTGAATCATAGTCTCTACTATTTATACAAAAATTTTGAACAAAAAATAAAAAGGGGTAGTTACGTTTTAAATTTTGGCAAAAAAAATATTGTAATACCGACTCTGTATAGGAAAAAAAAAAAAAAACATGAAATAAGTTAAACCGAGATAGAATGGAATCCTTTACATTTTTATATATACGACATTTCGGGTACGACCATTCTGCACTTTTAGTGAACCGAGTTTCATGCTGGTATACTCACAGCATTTTACGTTTATTTTTTTCCAAGCTTTGAATTTTTTACATTTATTATGACGAATATATTATGAACGAAATTATGGTGTAATATTTGATATGTCATACTATTTTATACAGGGCGTTCGCCGGAAAACGCTACCCTCCCAGTCTGTTGCCGTCGGCAACTTGCTCGGTCAGTCGTGCCAGCAGTTTCCGCCACACGGCACCGTGAATCACCGCACTGTTTAACACCTCCGCTGCCCCAACAGTGCAGTGCAGTGACCCTTACATTGTTAAGAACGGTTTCTTTGCATTGTAGATAGTTTGTGACTTCAGTCTCTTATTAATCAGTGTTGTGAATAAACGTTTCTTTGCGGTTTGGCTGGTTTGGGGATTCATACTCTTATTAATCTGTACCGTGTTTGAGTGTGAGTAAAATTATGGTACGTTACAGTTTGCAACAAAGAATATTTCTCTACGATACATATGTGAAGAAGAAGTCGTTTAAAAAGTGTCGCAGTAAATTTCGTCGCGAATTTCCTGGCGCTTTACTGCCAGCTAAATCAACAATTCTGCGTCTGGTTAAAAAAGTAAGAGAAACGGGTTCATTTTTTAACAAAAAGAGACTGTCGGTCAACCGTATTCTCACAGAGGAGAAAATTGACGATATCGCTTTTCGACTAGAACAGTCACCCAAAAAATCATTAAGTCAGTTAGGGCAGCGTGTGTCTCGAAATATGTTCAGAAGATGTGAAATGTGCATTACACAAGAGGGTCAACACTTCCAGCATCTTTTATAAGGTAAGCTAATGAATTACGTCACATTTAAATGCTTAGCACACAAGTTTATGAAGTTTATGAAGCGTAATTATTATGAAATAGTCCGCGGCCGACGGTCGAACAATGCCGGAAACTGAGCGCTCGCTCGCCGGGAGCTGTTTCTTCCTTGTAGCGCTAACAGTGGGTTGCGTTTCCCGGCGAACGCCCTGTATATGCAAATGAAAACATCTCTTTGCGAACTTAACAACAATACCTACATTTTTTTAAAAAATTTATGGTTAAGTAGAGATTTATATTTCCTGCTTCCAAACTATTATTTGTCAAGTGCATCGGATTCATGGCTTTTAAACTAAACACAAACTTGCATATGTAAGAAGGTTTTTGCTTTTATTTCTGAAAAGTACTGTTTGCGATTTATGTAAAAAGCAAAGAGTAAACGTGGCACGGTTGTCTACGAAGTAGGAAACACTTTGTTATTTGCGAATTGATATTAATGGCAATTGCTAAAAGAACCATGCGTTTTTGCGGGATAAAATCTATCCTATTTCACTTCGCACACAATTAGCTGGCTTCATAAATAAATAAAAAATAGTTGATTCTGCAAGGATTTGAACCCGGGTCAGAGAATAATAAAGCCAACACCTTACCGCATATACCACACCGTCACTTGATAAAATAAGGCAATAATTTACTATATAGCACTTATTAGCATGCGAATATCTCAAAATCTGGGGCGCATTTTGGGAAACAACTATGCCACTGACATTTGTGGTGTACACCATTCAACATATATAAAGGAGATCGAAATCCGTTCTTAACAAGTCTGATGGTTCCCAAGTTAGATATCAGTAATATGGATATAAGAAGTAACCACATAGTTTCATTAAAATAAAACCAGTACCTAGTTTTTTAGTGCAAACAGACAGGTAAAAATTTCAAATTTTACGATTTTGGTTTCTGTATCATCGAGTACTATGTTATTAATATGTATAAAAATATCAGACATAGAGAAAGATAGCAGTAAAAAATCATCAATTTTATGGTTTTGGCATTTCTATAATAAGTAGTATAAATTTCAAGTACTCTTGTTGAAATAAATGATCAGACATATTATTTCTAGAATTTTATGTATTACATATAACACATATATTTCTTGAGTTTATAACAATTTCTAACTAACAAAATTCTTAAAATTCTAGGTGAAAAGATCGTCAGTATTACGCGTTACTTAATTCCATTTCTGTTATTTTTATACTACCTAGTTGCTGTGAAAGTTGTGGTTTGGATATTTCTGATATTGTCTCTGTCTGATTAGTGTTGACGACTCACAGAAACAAGACGACACAGATAAATAAGCGATAACTCTCCATTGTCTTTGATAACGAGTGTATAATTTATGAACAACGGGGATTACTACTTTTTTTTCGCTTTTGTGCGAACTACATATTGGCGCCATTATGAACTTTAAAATAAAGAAATGATAATGTTTTACGTAACCTCATGTTATCACAGAACCGGATACGCCACATTTTCTCAGTATGCAACACCCAATTGAAGAAGAGTTGGCTTCGTCATAACTTATCCATTGAGATGAATCATCCACAAATTGAAATAGTTGTTGTGGGATCTTGTATGATAGATCTCTGCTGGTAAAATTCATATAATCTAAACCCAGCGTTAACTATTTTTTGACAAAAGATGGGTACTGAAGATAACTGTTTTATTTCAGTTACGTATCTCGATTACCGAAGCCGGGTGAGACATTAGAAGGTTACAAATTCCTAAAAGGTAATGGAGGAAAAGGAGCTAACCAGTGTGTATCGGCGGCAAGATTAGGTGTATCTACCGCTCTAGTTGCTCGTGTGAGTTGAGTTTAACAATAATTCTGTAACGTTTCACTGAAGGTGCAGGGTAATGATACCTTCGTACACTTGCATAACCTCTAAACCAATTTACCCAGAAGAGAAGGAAACAATCTTAAATTTAAACAGGGTAATGAAGCAATATGGACGGACCCAGAAGCAACTATACCATTGGAATAAAATATGGTTCTTCACACATTCCTGAGGACGTAGCTTACAAGTAAAAGTGTATATTAATGCAAAAAGGAACCTACCTTAGACATAACACCACACGAAACCACTTACGATAGGGTCGTCAGTACAGTTAGCGGTTATTTTAAGCACATCTTTGACGCCAACGATAAATTCAAGCAATTTATGAATGGAAAACTAAATTCCTAGTGCTTAATGGTATATCAAAATTTGTGCTATTTCGTTATGATACAGGCTGCATTTCAACCTAACTCCCAGTATATTGCCGTCGAAAATCGAACAAGTTTAAGTTATAAGTTAGAACTAAACCAGAATGAAAGAACACCCACTTTTTTACGGCATAAGACACGAGGCACTTAATTTTCATTAATGACTCAAACTGGCTGGCGTCAAGGATGTGTTTAAAAATTGCCGCCGACTTTAATGCCGATACTATTGCATATGGTAACTTTTGTGTAGCATTATGTAAGTTCCGTTTTGCTTTCGTAAGCACTTTTTCTTGAAGGGTATATAAAAAAAAGTGTCTACCAAATTTCTAACCAAAGGAAAAGTTGCATCAGTACGCCCTTATAGCACTTCTCATAATTCGTTCTTGGTACGTCGCTATTGAACCAGAGCCCTATACAGACATATGGAGCGTGATTGAATATTTGTGTGCTCAGTTCTTACATTCCGTAAAAAAAAAAAATATTTCTGGTATTGCATGTCAGTCCTATTACAATATTTCTTTCAATTTTAAAAATAAATTTATTATCATGTATTTCGAATGAGGAGTTTATTATTGCGGGAAACCCAGCTAATGATGGGGCTGTTTAACTTCAGCCATCATAATTGATTGATTGATATGTTTATTTCCAGTAGCTGTAATTTGTACAGAATAATAATACTTTTGAATCATTCTGTTCATGAAACAGAGTTTAATTATTATTACATGCATGCTGAAATATTACGACACTGCCTGGGGTTCTTTTGTATCATATAGCTCAGTACTACTGAAGTAGTTTCTTTAGTAGCTGATCTTAGTTAGAACTTACCATAATTTCAGTTGAATAATTGCAAATGGTACCACTATTATGGGTAGCTGATCACATGTAAAAGATGTTTTGAATCTTAATTTATATGACAGAAATACAAATATGACTAATTCATAGAACATCCAGGAGAAAAAGGAATCATTGTAATCTTCATGTGTAAACGACCAAATGGATGTGTGAAGAAACACCGTTTCGATGGTGGAAGATTACATTGCTTCTTCAGGCTTGGAATTTCTTCCTGATATTGCAGCAGATTGTGTGATAAAAATACACCTTTTTTACAATCAGGGTTTCATAAAGTACTAGCAGAGTACCGGTACCTGGCATTGCCCTGGTCTAATTGTGATTGATTTACCTGTACACTAGTTTTATATTTCCAAAGTGAATCATGCGTACTAAGTTCATTAATTTGACACCAGATTCCCAGAACGGAGTTAATTGGATGCTGCGATATGGAATGTCAGTTTACAGTTTGGTCCAGGCTGCATTTCAACCTAACCATATGTGTGCAAAATTCCTTCAAAATTTGATAGAAGCTGTAGCTTTGTATGAAGAACACTGATAATAATTAAGGGATGGAAACGGGAAGAGAGATTGGGTTTTTGTAAAACTGATGTGGACATTATTTTTCTCTTTGTTTTAAAGCATATATGTGCAAAGTTCCATCGAAATCTGATAAAAACTGTGAATTTTCATAAAAATTTAAGGAATGTAAAGGGGGAGAGCGTATGGTTTTTTAATTTTTTTGGTCAGAAACCTTCTCAATGAAACTTTGCCATCTTTCATGGTGATCGGTCAAAATGTGCCGACTGTAGCTTTTTGTAAACAACAAAAATTATGCTGGTGTAAATAGTATTTTTCTCTTTGTTTTAAATTATACATATGACAAGTTCCATCAAAATCGGGTAAAAATTGCGGATTTGTATAAAAATTAAGGGGTTGGGAGGGGTATATTTTTTTTTTTAAGTTAGAAATCTTCTTCATGAAAAAATACATATATGTGCCAACTTTCATGATGATCGGTCAAATGGTGTTGACTGTAGCTTTGTCTAAAGAACAATTGACAAAAATAAAGGGGGATAGGGATTGGGTTTTTGTAAACTAAATGTTGATACTATTTTTCTCATTATTTTAAAGTATATGTGTGCAAGGTTCCATCAAAATCGGATAAAAAATGTGGTTTTGTATAAAAATTAAAAGTTGTAAAGAGGGGGACGTGGTGGTTTTTGGAATTTTTTGGTCATAAACCTTCTCCATCAAAAAATAATGTATGTGCCAACGTTCATCGTGATCGGTCAAACGGTGTAGACGTCTATTAATCTCAGATGTACCAACATCCTGTTTTATATGCAAGATATGCATAGCAAAGACAGTTATTACGAAGCGTTCATGTAAGGGTATTAGTGAAATGGTTCAGTCCAGCTTAAGTTCTAACTATCAAATTTCACAGCTTCTTCAAATCTAATGCAGAACTTGAAAATGTGGCAGATGTAATGATTCTTGGGAAAAGCTTCACAGATAAATATTGCATTATAAATTTAAGGGACCAGGAGATAGCTTTGGTAAGGCCCCAGTTATTCTATATTATTTTAGATATTATTCTTTGTCCATAGATCCCTGATGAAGAAGGACCTCTGGGAGGTGGAACATAATATATATACACAGAACATAAAGATATACATACAAAATGAAGAATAATCATAGTGAAAAAGTCGTATATGTTAAATAAAAAAAACATTAAAATTTACAACTGGATTTTGCAAAATGCATGTTACATACAGTTATTTCTTTGAAAAAATACTTGGATTGAGTAGTTGGTGTTGTAAATAACATACAATTTTTCTTTAAATACACTGTTATTACTCAAAAACCGTTTATCATTGTAGGAAGTTCATTAAGCAAATGTGTCTTAGAATAGTTCATGGCTTTTTAAACTAATTACTGCAATGTTTGTGCTCTGTTTTTGTTTCATGTATTGAAATTGTTTGTCTTTGAATTTGATGGAAACAAGTTAAATTGACAAAGCACTGAGAAGTCACTGTAATAAGACTGATTTTTTTAGGTAGTTCATCTACAAAAAGCTGTTGTTTTTACCTTATACAGCATCCCAATCAGGGGCGTAGCTACTTTGGGGCTAGGCGGTGCAGTGTACCGGGCCCTCAACACTCAGATGGCCCTCAAGCATACCTCCAAGCGCAGTTCAGAGGGTCTACGGGCCTTCACGGACCCACACTAATGGCTGTCACTGCATAGTGGGGCCCAACCACTGCTCAGGGGGCCGTTACCAGCCACACAAAGCAAAAAATAAAATAAAAAAGTCGCCTATCTGGCCTGAAGGCCCAAAATAAATGTTTTGAACCAGGGGCCTTGTTGACCTAGCTACACCACTGATCCTAATAGCTATTTTCTGTGCTATGAAAACTTTTTTACTTTGTGAAGAGTTTAACTAAAAACAACATGACGGAATGAAAATAAGAGGGGTACACCTGTTTCGTTAATTCCAAATCCTCTGTTGGGTTTCTTATTGCAATGGTGGCAGTACTCCACCCATTATAATGTAATATGTTCTTGCCAACTAAGTTTGTCATATATTTGAATTCCAAGAAATTTTATAATCTTTATTTCCAAGATTGTGTTATTTTTATAGTTAACATGTAAAACTTGTTGCATGTAAATTTTTGTTTTAAACCTTTATGGAAAATGTTTTATCAAAATTAAATTTTAATGAATTCACTTAAACTGTTTGCTATAATTCCAGATTACAGTGTAGTGTTTTTGTTTATTTAATTTTTTCAGTCAGAAAAATGTCACCTGCAAATAAAATGCTCTTAGTCTTGTTGGATAAGAGTTCAGTAAGATCACTAACTAAAATGAATGGGTCCTGGGACAGTGCTTTATGGAATGTCATGTTGTATTTTCTCGAGGCCTAATAAAGCATCTTTACTGATCTTAGAATAAAAAAAGGAAGAGTTTTTGCATTTATCTTTCCACGCCTGAATTAAACCATTTACCTGGGGTTCCATATATACCATTGTCTTTCATTCTTTTTCAAAATTAGTTCATTATTAACACAGTCAAAAGCAATAAATTCTTCCCGGGATTGCAACATACTGTGTCTTCATCAGGTGTCTGTTTTCGAAATCTTTGACAGTCTTCAGCGGGCAGATGGGCTTATATAACGCCTTTGCTGTCAAAGTTGCCTTACATCAGCTCTGTCATTTCACGCAGCCCTGCTCCTGCTTGCTTCATTATTGCTGCCGGCCTTAAACTTGCTGTGCTCCTGCCAGATGATTGAAAGTGTCAGTTTCCATTTTAAAAGTGTTGTCATTCCTATTTTGATAGCTTCACCCAAAAGTAATCTACATCTACATATATACTCTGCTATTCACAAAAAGAAGTTTATGGAAGAAGCTTACAGGAAGAAGAGACAGGCTGGTAGGTCATATTTTGAGACATGCTGGATTGGTTAATTTGTTAGTGGAGGGAAAAGTTGAAGGTAAGAACTGTAGAGGAAGACAGAGATTAGAATATATGAAGCAGATATATGAGGACGTGGGTTGTAAGGGGTATGTAGAAACGAAAAGGTTAGCACAGGATAGAAAGGGATGGAGGATTGCATCAAACCAGTCGAAAGACTGACGACAGCAAAAAAAAAAAAAAAAATTCACAAAATTGTGGGTGGCAGAGGGTGCTCAGCACCAAAGCTAATATCTTTGTTGTGCATTCCAATCCTGAATGGTACGAGGGAAAAAAAGAATTCATATAAGAATCAGTGCGGCACCTTATTTCTCTGATATTATCTTTCCTGTCATTCCAACTCAAATAGGTTGGTGGACGAAGTATTTCACTACACTCGTATGTGAAAGTGGGAGTACACATGTTTACCAATAAGTTTAAATGAAACGTGTGTCATCTATCTACCAGAGTCTCCCAGCCTAGTCTACTAATCAGCGGCTCTTCTCTATACTGTCAATCAACCCCTTATGAAATAGATCCCAAATGGCACAACAGTAGTCCAAATGTGGACGTACAACAGATTTGTACGCTATCTCTCTTGTTTGTTCATTACAATTTTTCAAGATTCGACCTATGAATCGCAGCTTAGAATTAGCTCTACCTACTAACGAATTAATGTGTAAGTCTCATTTCATGTTCCTTTGTACTGTTGCTCCCAAATATTTCACAGAATCGACCATATCAATAACTGAATTGTTTACCTCGTATTTCTGAACAATTGGATTCTTTTTGTTAGTTATGCTCATTGTCTTGCACTTTTTACAATTTAGTGTAAGCTGCCACTCGGCGCACCATGCCAAAACAACATCCAGATCACGCTGAATCGTCCAAATAAATAAATAACTGATCATCAGCAAACAATCTAAAAATGCTTTTCACTTTGACTCCGAGATCGTTTATAAAAATTAAGAAAAGAAGTGATATTATACTTCCTTGAGGTACACCTGATGTAATATCTAAATTAGAAGAACTTTCTCCTTCAACGACGACATACTGCAACCGACCAGTTAGAAAATCCTTTATCCATTCACAAAGCTGATCCGATATACTGTACACTTGAAGCTTCGCTAAAAGGCAGTTGTGTGGCACAGTGTCAAAGGCTTTCTGAAAATCTACCTGTGAACCTGCATCAATAACTTTCATTATGTCGTGTGTAAATAGGGCCAGCTCGGTTTCACATGATCTTTTCTCCTGAAATACGTGTTGATTTGTTGTAAGCAAATTATTTTCATCTATAAAATTCATAATATGCTCCATAACTCTACTACAAATGGTTCATGGCCAGCACCTTCTCATTCGCAAAATGAATTTTATGGCCACTGCCAATGACCTGTTCTGTGATTGTGGGCTTCTCTAGTTGTAACAGGCATTTGTTGTGCTTTCGTTCAGCCCAGTGGATCTCAATAATATGGTTGGTCTGCCTGATGTAGAATTTTTCACATTCACACGGTATGCTGTAAACCATGATATCCTTAAAACTACGTCATCTTTCACAGGATGAAGCCAATCACAAATTTTTGCAGGCAGGAGGAAGATGCTCTTGATCTCGTAGTGAGCGGGTATCCTACCTATCTTCACAGAACTACGTCCTGCATATGGGAACAAAGTGAAAGCCTTTGACAGGTTTTTGTGGTATGGTGGTTGTTTTTTCCCCATTGTCTGAAACTCTCTCTATTTGATGTATATAAGCCCATCCACCTACTGTGCACTTTTTGATGCCTCAAAAGCATATAACTTGATGATGCCAAAATATTGTCTGTTTATGATACAGTCTGGTACAAACTTGAGAATACTATATTGCATTTACAGGCCATGAAAATAATCTTCCACACAAAATTCAGATGCTTTTGCAAGATTACACAAATTTCCTACAGTGCTCATTTCATTATTCAGTTCCTCAAATGTGTTATTTAAAGATGAATGTGTAGCTATCTCTTTCTGGAATCCAAACTGTGAATTATTATAGATAATGTAGTGTGTAACATGTTTTATTATTCTATAATACATATTTTTTTTTTTTTTTTTCAAAAATCTTTGAGAATCCTAGAAGTAAAGAAATGGAACAGTTATCTATATATGTCATTTCTCCTTTTTTAAAAAATTGTTTTACAACTGCATACTTTATTCTATTTGCAAATATATCATGCTTTAAGGATTCATTACAGATATGGGCAAGTACATGTATTTGTAATCTTGGTTGTCCGGGTTGAACCGCGTCAATTTGTTGAAACCTAACGTTGCATTCCCCACAAATATTTTTTGGGAAAACAGTCTGAAGAAGCTTTGGGCACTATCTTTGACTCCTTTCTATGCCTAATCTCTTTATAACTGAAGTAAAATATTTTATAAAGTTCTCCTGCTTTACTATGCACAAATAAATTTTGTTCTACTTGAATGTGTTTTGAATGATTTATAGATTTTCCAGTTTCTGACTTTATTCTATTCCATATGGAATTTAAGGCTGAAATTCTCTATTTTGTTTAAAACATACATGTTCTTGGCCTTCCCGATTTCATTTATGGTGAGTTTTCAGTGTATATTTATTTGATTTTCTCTTACTCATTTTTTAATGTTGTCATCAGTTTGACTGATTTGATACAATCCACCACCTCTTCATCTCAGCTTACCCCTTACAACCTATGTGTTCAATTATCTACTTCTTATATTCTAATCTTTGTCTTCCTCTGTAGGTCATACCTTCAACTGTTCTCTCCACTAACAAATAAACAAATCCTGCATGTCTTAAAATGTGACCCACCATCCTGTCATATCTTTCTTTAAGACTCTTCCACAAACTTCTTTCCTAACCGTCATTTCCAAAACATGTTTATTTCTTAAATTGTCTGCCCAGCACCATATTTCAAGTTCTTCCTATTTTTTTTTTTTTTTTTTTTTTTTTCTGTTATTCTAGAGTCCATGCGTCACTAGCATAAGTTCTGCGCTCTATATAGAGTTTTAAAAAGCCTTTTCTGAGTCCTATACCGATATTTAAAACTAAGAGTTTTTCAAGAAGGTTCTATTTGCTAGTGCCAGTTTGCATCATTCCTGCTTTGGTCGTAAGAATTTATTTGCTTGTGTTACATCCTATCCCTTTTTTGTATTTAACCAACTGTTATTGCTATAATTTCTGCTTCATTTCATCATTTTTATCTTATTATTTAGTCCAAAATCTTTCTTTAGTATTTTACTCATACCATACAATAACTTCTTAATATCTTCAGTCAGTTGTACTGACAATGACGTCAACAAATCGTAACATAGATTTTTTTTTTCTCCTTGTACACTTATGCCACATTCAAATTAGCTTCCTTTACAACAAGTTAAATATTTATGCATGTAGATTACATCCTTATCTAATATCCTTTTTAATTGATGCATGTCTCTCATGATTCTCTTCTTTTATTATAGCCACTTTGTAAGCACCTTAGAATGTGGGTAAATTCTAGTTTTCATCACTACAGAGCATAAGGGAGGTAGTAAGCTTTATAGTAATTATTCAATTTTTCAGTTTGCAACTATAGGATATGAGAAAACCGTTTCATGCAGAAGAAGTCACACAACATATAATATAAGTACTAAATAAACATTTTTTAATAGTAAAGAACTTTTAAACTAACCTGGAATAGGGTAATCCATTATTATCCAACTTGTAATCAATAGGTTTTGGTTACGTGATAATTTCACTATTTCTTAACACTTTTCGATGCAGTAAAATAATTTCATAATAATAATCCAAAAGAAAGATAATTTCAGTAAAATTCAGTAGATTCAGACCATGTAAATAACGTAAATAAATTTTTAAACACTTCGATAGATACACTTTCACTTTCAACTTTTTTTAACCATAGGTTTTCGATAATTTCCCTAACTAAAAAGTAGATTTCCTAAAAGAACGAAAAATCTAGTATCACCTATTAAAATTTCAGAACATTCCATGCAGTAGAACAGATTTTAAACCAATTTCTAAAATTATTTAATCATAAACCACACATGGTAGTATTCAGAATTTATTTGCGATTAAACCAAGCCACTTCCGTAAATAAAAACCACAGTTAAAATGCATAGTTAAATTCATAGAAAATTCAGATAACTTCACTTTTTCGATATAAACAATACAAGAAAAGTTATTAACTAAGAGCCGGTTTTTACTCTATGGCGTTGTGGAAATTTCAAACCCGATCTTTGTTAGACTCATAACTTTGCTAATACACCACCGTTAATAATAATATTTACACCATTTTAATCAGGAATTAAAGTAGAACATAGTGACAATAATTTTTTCACGGTAATTTGAAATCCAACAGGGTCGACTAAAAATTGCCGGAATTAACACACCTCTCGGGGAACCACGAGTTAATTTTCGGAAACTTTCTAACATTGTGCACTCAAACTAAATTCATTTGTAAGGAAGCTAATAATTTGAGAATTTTCACTAAACACTTTTTATAATCCTTGAAAGCCAGGCTACTCACGACTAAATTTTGAACACATTTTATATTTACACCTTTTTACACTATTTTTGGAAAGCGTTGGTATACATCAATCATCCGGAGGGGGGTATAAAGGGTGACGTGGTAGCGAGGTCTTTTGTCTTTATTCCGGGAATATTGCGTATAGTAGACCTGCGCTAGTATGTGTCGGTTAGGCCAAGTAATAACCGGAAATCGTTAAGCCACAGAAAAAACAATATTTCAGATAAACTCCCTTTTTCAAGTTAGCAGAAGTACATGGCTGAGCTTGCACAAGCCCTACTCATCTCTGTTGAAGGTGTTGTGATTGAGTCTTATTTCAATAGCTTCTTTTACTACAGACTCCAAAAAATAAGGGATCCTGACCAGCTTCTTCACAATTGCAAAGTCTATTTTATGGAAATTGTCAATGGCATGTTCTGCAACCACAAACTTCTTTAGTTGCAACAGGCAAAGGTTATGCTTTGTAAAGGACTAATGCTATACAGGGGTTAGGATATGCACAGTCACCTTAACTCAGTCAGTTTCTTGTAGGTAGTAAAAACTGCTATACTATGTAATGTACTTGCCACTGGAAGATCAACTGTAAGAAATTAAAATGGCTGCCACTTGCCTCGATATAAACCTCAAGCAAGAAAAGGTTAGGTAGAAGTCATAAATTAAAATCACTGTTATTACTTTAAATTCAAAACTCACTATATTCTTTCCAATAGTTTACACACTTATTACAGTTGATGGTAATCCGACATTTCTTTACCAAAATGATTACAGATTATGAAGTGCAACAGACAGACCAAAACCCCTTGTCAAAATTTCAAAGTCACACATTAAATACTGAAACCGAACCGCACCACTAAAATTCCAATATGGCCATTACTAGGGATTGCAATCCAATAAAGTGGGATCCCACAGGATCCCGCATCATTAGACAGTCTGCCGGATCCCGCACAAAATAAAGTGGATCTGAATCCGTAAAATGTGGCTAAAACGAGTGTCAGTGCCTGAATTGCTGCCCCACTCAGTCTCTATCGGATGTGCTACACTTTTTGCCCATACTCTTGCAGTTGGCATTTGACTCGTGTGAACAAATGTTTGTTTTTAACAACCTTCGTCATTAGTAAGTAAATAGATCCACCTTTACGTATTCGAGTAACACATTTCGTTAATTTGAGTTATGTTGTGTATTTAGTACGATTTTCTAACTATGTAACAGGTATTTTTTATGTGTTGCACACGTTATCTGAACTACACAGTTACAGCTTTTTATTCACGGTTTCATTATTCCCATTTTCTGTATTTACAGATAAAGTAATTGTGACAATTTCCTTATTTGTGGTTAAAAATTTGATCATTCATTGATAAGAAATTAATGTTATCGTAATTTTAACGATCGCATAGCTATTTATTTAGCCGGTACCAAAAGATAATTGTATATCCTTTGACTTATTGTTGTTTTGGCAGCCACCTCAATGCGTTTCTTTGGCGAAAGCTGCCTGCTTACATGTGCCGCTCCGGCTTTCGTTTCAATTAATTCCTCTTCTCCTTGTTATTATTTGGACTAAAGGCAAAAAAAGTTATAATGAAGTTTTCATGGGTGTATCGATGTATTGTGTTGTAGGAACACCACACTTCGACGGCTGCCTCCGCTTTCTTCCTCATGTGTGAAATTTCGTGTTTTTACAATGAAATCCGGAGATACAACCTATGAGCACTTCACTGCTATCATTCACTGACAAAGTCTCCTTTCTTACTAAAAAGTAATAATTTCCACGCTAAAAAAAGTCATTACGCCACTTAAAATAAAACTGAAGTACTTGGCAGTTTACGTGTTGATGAGTAGTTTCTTTTAATTACATTGAATCAACTGTAAGATATCAAGGAATCAGTAGACATAATAATGAATCCCACAAAAAAAATTCTTGTAAAAATAGGCCAAGTCTCATTCTTGTACAGTGACAAAAAGTTATGAGATCTTGTTCTGAGCCAGGTCTATACTTTACAAAGTATATTCACTTCACTTTGTGAAATGGAATGCTTTCTCTCTCGGTTTTACTGTCTGTATTAACTATTTAATTGACTTTGCGACTTTAATTTGCTGCGTATATGGCTCTAGGCTGTGGTATCGCGTCCTCCATTGTGCCCGTTCTTCTATAACCAAGGTGTTAAATTTAGAATTTGAAGAATCCTAAGGTAGCTTACAGCTTGTGGTCAACACAGCTGGTTCCAATGGTGTGGATAGTATAGCAGATGTAGAATTTTACACATTCACAGGAAATGCTATAAACCCTCCATATCCTTAAACCCATATCATCTGTCATAGGTTGAAGCCACTCCCAAATTTTTGCAGGCAGGAGGAAAGAGACTTGACAAATATCCTCAGAGAATGTTGTACTTCCGCCCAGCTGCCGCTGTAGAGGGCTCCATATTAGCTCGGGCGAGAACAGAACCATAGCCACGCCCACTAGCAGCCAGTATGTGTCAGACATACCTGCAAGAAATTGCAAGTCATTCTACATTGTAGTTTGGTCTGTACAGTTGTTTGATGCAGGCAAAGTAGGTAAAAACCCAACTTTTAGGAAAAGTGTGAAATTTGGCTGATATGGTAGCTCAATGGTTAAGGCGTCTTACTGGAGATCGAAATCCTGGTCTCAGCAGTGATTTTCAAAGGCCATTGACCCGACATTCAGCTCTGCCAAAGCATGGTGTGTAACATGAAGTAAGCCTGAACGATTCTGTGGTCTGGATTCCACCTTAAGCTGTAGGTTGCCTGCATCCGGTACTATTACTTGGTCATGTTAGATAGCCACAAAGGAGCGCATTGCGCGGCGAATCGAGAACACAGTCACCTGGCGGACGAACAATCCTTCGGTATCTCCCGGCCAACAATGCTATATGATTATTGAATTGACCATCAGTAACCAAAGTGTAGTACATATATATACTATGTCATACATATATATCAGTTATATATACTGGGGTTTCAGGTCATTTTGAGCGGCAAAGTAGGTAAAAACCCAACTTTTAGGAAAAGTGTGAAATTTGGCTGATTTTCGAAGAACTGTAGCTCACTTAATTTTGAGTTTAGAAAAAAGTTTGCTCTACGAAAGTTGTAGGAAATTTTGTCCTCTTTCAAATTGGAAATAGAGTATTTCTCATCAGGAAGGAGTAATAGACGAAAAACTGAAAAAAGTACAAAAATTTTGATGTTTTTTGGCCACAGAAAATTGTGCCGAGGGTGGTGGAGGTCAAAAACTTGGTTTCTGCATACTCTCACCAATATATACAAGATAAGAAAAAAAAATCTCCTACGTGATATAGTGCAAGTGAAAACAACCCCGCTACTGGACTATCTGGCCAGTATTGATGCCCAAGAGTTTTGATAGCAGAACAAATATCATTGCAAAACATGATACCATTTTCTTCAGAAAGCAGTCTTTAAAATCACTATGGGAGCTACGATAACTACATATTTTTATATCTTTTTGGATTAGATTCCAGCCTTTGAGTCTGGAAGTTAAAACTTCAGTTTGCTGTTTAAACATGCTTAAATCCCGAATCAAGTAATTAAGGTCTTGTTAATTGGAATTGTATGGTTCTGATGAACAACTACTGCCTTCATATGTGGGATCATTTTAATAATCAGGATCATGTGAATCATTTTCAGTTTGAGCTAGGTCAGAATCAGAGTAAATAGTCAAGGTCTTATCTGCATATACTGGTACAGGGAAACCTTAAAATTGTATGACAGGCCTCATTGCAGATGTCATATTCGGATACTTAATTCTCTATTTTAATTTAGATGTGATTCCTTTAACAAAAATAACAATCAGTTAGATGATCCTTCGGTTCCCTCTGAATCATGAGAATTGCAAATTGCATATGATGTGTACCATTTTTCCATCCAGTCAACATTCTAACACAAGAAACACAACATACATCTGGAGCCCAGATCTTTATCAAACTTGACAGCCAAAGTAAAGTTCATAACACTGTTTTACAAGTCACACAAAACTTTGCCTCTGACACTTAAAGGTCAGCTTTCCACAAATATAGCGGAAATTATTTGCATGATTTACTCACTTTCATGGCATGATAAAAAGAAAACCCTACAACACAATATTCTTCTAAACAGAAAGAAAGTAAATATTTCACTAGTGATATTTGTGCTAACAAGCTCACAGTCAGCTCAACAATGATATGCCAGATTAACAGGTCTGTGTATGTTGAAACATGAATAAACCTGCACAGTTATGTCTTCTGGTGCTTCAGCATGATATTACATCTAATTTCCTTTAGTACAACTTGAATAAAATCACTGCATATAAGGTAAAGTTTACTATGAAAGGTCAAAGAGAATGCTAAATTCAAATTTTAAGAAGTCACTGTCACAAAGAAACTGTGCCTGATAGAAAAATTCTGACTACATATCTGAATTCAGTATGAAAAAATGCACTTGATTCACTTGTAGTGATGGTGCTAATTTTGGATTATCAATCAGAGAGGAAAGGAATATTTATTAGATTTCATTCATCTTTATTTAGTATGCAAGCTGTGGGCCTTGGTGAACAAGCCAGGTTCCCAGTCGGCTGGACAGGAAAAGCGCCTTGTTATCAGAGTCGTATGGTAACACCACACGAGCTTCAAGGTTGAGAGCTGAAAGTTCACTTGCGTAGCCTGGGAACTGCAAACGTCGCAAGTTTCCTTTAGTAAGCACTGAGTGCGTGGGATTTGCCCCCCCCCCCCCCCCCCCACACCCTGTGGCCAGTTTAGCACAGCTGAGAGCCACTTATGAACTCTAAAAGTAACCACATGAAGGGTCTAGCCAATTGTAGAGGGATCTGCCCCCACCACCGCTAATTGTAGCAGACGACGCTCTGTAGCTAGTCTAATGGATAGTCTAACACCATCTTCGACTCAAGAAACACCTACAATAATTAAGGTAACACCTAACCATCTGATATTCCTACGCTTGTTGCTTAAAGATTTATAGTCAGTCATTCAAGTCACTCATATCAATGGATAGATGTTTTGTACCAGTTAGATCATCGTAAAAGAGTATATGTGCCTAGAACAAAATATAAGTTAAATGTGTTGTGCTATGATTTCAGTCATTATGTGCTATGTAATGTTGTATGTTTTATCAAGTGATAGAATAAATTATAGAGTTTACTGAATAGGTGTGTTTTCCTTCAAGAATACCTTGTCATTAGTTAAGAATTAAAGTGCTAGCATTCAATAGTGAGTCGTTTCCTCCAGTAAGTAACATGTCTCGTTAAAGCCGCGCTAGCAAACGGACAGTTGCTTAGCTGTAACCTAGTTTCTTGTCTCAAGCAGCAAGTAATAGGAGTATTACCTACTTCGATCAGTTTAGCTTGACTGTAGAAGTAAAATAAACCACTAGTTGTCTATCAACATATTGATGCATATGCTGGTTGAAATTTAACCGACAGCAGTCCTCGTTGATAGAACCCACGCAATGTCATGGATGAGCCACTCCGTTCGCGACACACTTATCAGATTTCTTGTATAGAAAACCTTGTTGACAAGTGTAACTTTAGCTGTTCGTGCTCTGCAACTCGTATCAGAAAAGAAGACTACACTGATGCCAGAAACGTTTAGGTACAAACAAAATAATAGACTGTTGCAGTGATATTCAACATCTGTACTATATAATATGTTTTGTCTCTAAAAGAAATTTATGAACAGATCATTCTAAGACAATAAACTCAGCATTGGGTTTAGTGCTAAACCAATGTGCCTTAACTGTAACCGTGTGTCTTTGCCTCAGGATGTACAGTTTGGTTTTTGCTTAGACTTGACCACCACCTACCGTGATCTAACCTCAAATTAGGAAAGGTATGTATTAAAAGTCACTGTAAAATTTAAACTGTTGATATATTCTTTCAAAATTTTATAAAGTCACAAACTAAAGGCATCGAAAATCATCACAAAAGAATTTTATTTGCAGATTCAATTAACACATTCGAGACAGACCAAACTCATGATCCCTAACTGAGTTTATAGTTACATGAGGTGTTTAAACTTCGCCACATGCTAGCCTCAAAGTTCCACATGTTTTCCTGAGATCTAAATCCGCCTCGTTGCGCACCCTATCAGTGCCACAAAGAAGCGTAGTCATGCTCTAACTGAATCTGGAAGACTGGCCAGTGTCTACATCATGCCAAAATAACATGCCGCGGACCGTGGTTACACTTAGATTACTTTAAACAGACTGGCCACGAGGAAACCCTAGGGCTACTATATATAGAAACACCCGTGGGAACACAACTCCTTCCATTTTCCCACGAAAATGTAAAATCCCAAGCTCGAAGATTTTATCAGACTTATGACCTTAGTAACTTATAATATTCCTATAGATCTGATTTTGACTTGATTAAAAAGTGTTAATTTTAATCCTTATAAAAAAATTTGCAACTTCAGTAGTTTTGCCGTAAAAAATTATTTCCTGAGATTCCCAAAACTTGTTAATAACTTTTACAATTTTACACCTATGATACTGAAATAACTTTTATTTTACTTCTAATTGACTACTCTTTCATTTGAAATCAAGCAAGGCATGTTTACTATTTTCAAAAGGGTGAAATAAAATTCGTCAACAAAAATCGAATTTAACTAATTAATATTTCCTGAGTTATTAAAGCTATCAATCTGAAAGTGGCTTTAAATGATTCTACATATTCCAAGAGGGATTATTGGGAAAATTTGAGGTCGCTACCTATTTTTTTTTTTTATTTACTATGATGCTTCAAGATGATGCAACAGCAAATACTAGCTTGTTCAGATACTTTCTCAAAACTGTAAGAATCTGATTTCTAGCTTGAATTATCTTAGTTACTGACTTTAAAAATGATATGTAATGCTATTCAATTTAACTTGCGGTTCTGAGAACAAATTTTGCTACGCAGTTACCTTACATCATATACTAACAGAATGCCAGAGAAACACAGCCTAAGTGACCAATATAACATTGCAGACTTACAAACACTCTCCATTTGTTTGGCACCATTCAGGTTAGTTTTAAAATTGAATCAAAAAATGCTATTTATCCCATAAAAGTATCCTGTGTCCTTCGTAATGAAACAAACTATTTCTTTTTCAAATTCTATCAATATCAGTATAGCCATCCAAACTTCAAAATGTAACACACAGAGAGATACAGAGTTACTTTTGCATTTATAATATTATTAGTGTAGATCAGTGGTTCCAAACAGGGTCAGTACCACCCATTGGTGGAGATTGACCTTTCCCCCTGTCATATGTCTCGCCTCTCACATGATTAAGACTCATGTCGAAATATTATGCAATTTGTTTTTTTGTGTTTTTACGTGTTCGTCTCGCCCTCCTGCCTTCATCTGTGGTAAGTGACGAGTATTTTTTTTTTTTCTCCCTATCCTATCATATTTTCAGTGCCTCACACCAGTAGCTTTGTTTCCATTATCCAATATATCATACTAACTGAGATTTGCATGAATATCCTTGCCTGAAGTCATATTGTTGATTTGAAAATCACCTACATTCCTCACAGACTTTTCTGATGTGGTTTTGTATCAGTCTGTCCAATAATTTATCCATAACTGTTGTCAAACTGATTGGCCTGTTTTTTTTTTTTTTTTTTTTTTTTTTACCCTATTTGTCACTCCTCCTTTATGGACTGGCACTACTGTATCACATTTCCAGTCCTCTACTATCCAGACTCAATTTAAATAATGTTTCAAGTTAAGGTATAATGTCACATCCTGCTATCTTTATGATATGTATAGCAATATTATGTACACCAGCACCTTTATGCTTTCTTAGCTCCTTCATGATATCCTCGGGATAAATTTCAAATTTTTTAGTCTGTTCATTTGTAATTGTGTGCATGAGCTCATTCTCCAAGTTACACCCTTCCATTACTGAATCATTGTCCCTAATGGTCTCACTAAACAAATTACTTAAAATTTTTACCTTTTTCAAATCCTTGGACACTGCTTCTCCATCCTTATCTATAATTGTCTAACACCTTCTCCTCAGTTTATTTGTCATATCAATAGAAATTCCCAGATGTACTCTTCCGTTGTCCCCGTGTGACAATATTATTATTCATAAAACCCTATTTAGTCATCTTCTTTGCAATTATTAATCCCCTTTTTAGTTGTTTCAAGTATTCCTGTCTAACTCTGTTGTGTTCTCTTCTCTCCAATCTCTGTAACTGGCTCACCTACGTATAATAGGTTCCGTACTTTATTTGCCGTCTTAAAATAAATATTTTCTCACACTATTTAACTATCTCCTTGAACTCCATTGCACTTGTGCCCTGAAACTTGCCCTGTTAATTCTCTTCAACTTCAAGATCTGTGGCTTTTTAAAATTGTTCTTATCTCCCCTTTCAGTTTTGGCCAGTTTCCTTTATTAAGGTATTTGCAAATCTCTGTTCCCTTGTGTTATTAATCTTATATCATGCTCAGTTGCCACCTAGTAAATTTAAATTCTCACTAATAATAGCCATTCTACTCTAACTTGTGAACTTTGAGTATGAATTTGGTCTTTTCCCAAGAGCTTCATCTTTCTTTCATTCTTCCCCTTCAGTAAGCAGTCAACACTCTTATTTTTTCTTTTTTATTGCCCCAAAAATCTACCTCAAGTAATTCAAGGTAACGATCTATAAACACCAGTGAACTGTAGTAGTCTTTGTTAAACAGTATGAATACCCCTCCACCAGTTGTTCCTCAATCTCTGCAGTACACTCTGTAAACCCCATTATCTAATACTTCTCCCTTTATCCAAGAATCTACCCATGTAAGTACTTTTAGTTTTATTAAGTTGTTCAGTATACTTTTACAGTTCACCAGTAACACTCTTATTAATGGCTTTGTGATATTTTCAGCATTGACCTTCTTCTTCCCAGTTCTGTCTCTATTAGTTATTGTTTCATCAGCATCATCTATTCTTTAGCCTTTGTGTTTATTACCATCATGGATCCACTATCAGTACCCTTTTGATCATCTATCTCCAGCCCATCACCAGTAGGCCATAATCTAAAAAAGGCACAGTCCTGACCCCATCTTTACTGGAAGTGGGCTTCCATACAGCTTTAGCTAACCATTCAGAAAGTATCCTCTTGCCCCTTCTATTTAGGTGTAGGCCATGCCTATTGAAAACAAAATGGAATTACAAATTAGGATAAGAAAATAAATCACTGCTTACCTTAAATAATGGCAGGGAGGTGCGAATATACATAATCAACACAAACACAAAAGTGGTTGTAATTTTGTGATCTTAGCCCTTCATCAGCAAGTAGAACATCAGACTGTAGGAGACTGCCTCAAAAATACTAAGGAACACTTTCATGATGAGGTTAAGTTGAAATTGAGAACAGGAAGAGGAGGTAGTGATTTGGAACGAATACCTGAGCATTGCAAAATATCTAACTAATCAAGTTGTGGAAATAATATTAATTATTTTGCCCTTTAAGGGTCGAATTCCGAAAAATTCCTTTCATAAAATATGGTGTGCGCAAAGTGGACACATTGCTCTTTAAAATAATACCTCCTTTATCGATTTTGGTTAGGTATCAAGTGAGGTAAAAAAAAATACATTCTGGAAATGACGACATTTTTGCCCTCAAGTTTTGCTGTTAATTTTGGAAAACGCTCGTTCTTAAAATATGATGTGACCAAAGTGGAGACTTTAATCTGTAAAATGTTACCTCATTTATTGATTTTGGTTATGTATCAAAGGAGATAAATGGCTTGTAACAGAAAAACATGTCGTGGAACCAATGACACTTGTTCCCTTTAAGGGCCGAATTCCAAAAAATTCCTTTCTTAACATATAATGGTATCAAATTGGAGACTTTAATCTTTATTACTTTTGGTTAGGTGTCAAGGGAGATAAATGGCTCGTGACAGAAAAATGCATTGTAGAAATATTAATACTTTCATACTTTAAGGGTCGAATTCAGAAAAAATCCTTTCTTTAGATATGATGTGACCAAAGTGCAGATTATATGCTTTAGAATGATACCTAATTTATAGATTTCGGTTAAGTATGAAGGTAGATAATGGCTTGTGACAAAAAAAAAACCACCTTATGGAAATAATATATATGATATGAAGTTAAAAATAATCTCTGGTTAGTAGTGGTTCAATTGTGGTGGTGGTGTAGAAGAAAGGAAAGGCCTGACAGAATGTAGAATTGAAGGGTATTATCTTAAGACCAGATGGTTACCTGTTGTACTGGTTGTTACCAGTTTGTACTTGTAGGCAAGTTCTGTGTTCAGAGGGATCGCTGCTGATAGAATGAGCCGTGAAGCAAGACTCAAAACTATTGTTGACATAGGAGATGGTATGGACATTTACTGGATGGTTTGTATCTTGGTATTTCAGATTCCATTGATTCTTATGGTGCCATATAGGCAATGGATGGTTTTGAAGAAATAAGCAGAAGCTGAATTTCATTTGGTAACTGGCTGATTGGCAATGAAGATGCTGCACCACTGTTAGATGGTACTTAAGCAACGTGACCAACTAATGTACATGATTCTGTGTGTGCCTATTGTTGGAATTCACTGATTGCTTTAACTTATGCTTTATAAATGGAATTATTTGTTGGGCTCAGAATATGAGTATTTTGTATATGAGGTGTCTGGAATGTTGGTTTGGCATATTAGTATATTGCTGAGTTAAGGCTAAAGACTGTATCAAAAGGCATGCAGGGCAGGTTGAACTTCTGGGGAATAACCAAATACCGGCAGTTTTATGGTGAGACCATTGGGCGTATGTTGAACTAAAGACATGTTTTTAAGAAAATAATTTTTTATTATTGTTTGTTGAGTTGAAATACATATCTGTATTAAACACTAGAACATCTGCCTATGAAAGTAAGTTATGCTACTAAGTACTGAAGTAGCAAAATGGAATTACAAATTAGGATAGGTAAGTGAACCACCGTTTACCTTAGATGTAAGGTGGGTTACATGAGCACATGTAATGGACATGAACCCAAAAGGCATTGTAATTTTCAGTGCTGTAGGAGACTTGCTCAAATAGTGACCAATGAGCAAAGAACATGGTTCATGAGGGCGAGGGAGGTAAGTTCAAAAATTGGGTAGGGAGTGGGAGGATTGATTTGAAGTGAATACCTGGACATTGCAAAATATCAGAACTAATCATGGGCATGCAAAAAGAGGAAATAGCAAAGTAATACAAAATATTAAATATGTAAACATAAATAAATAAATAAAAATAAATATTTACCTTTCATTGACTATCATCAACAACAATAGTTTTTAGCTACTGGCCAGGTTTGCTTTGTACACAAGCTTCCTCATTTTCTTTTCTTCCCACAAATTTTCCATCACCATCTTGGTCTAGCCATCTCCTTTCTTCAGCAAACATTTCTCCATTCCTCTAAGCCATCTATGCCTTGGGCTGTTTGCCTCATACCTCCATTTCAGTTACTTTTCTTTGTATTATCTGCTCTTCTGTTCTCTTAACATGCCCATACCATCTTATTCTTGCCACTCTTATCTCTTCCTGCAGGGGTTCCTCTTTCACTGACTCCCTAATCATTCCACCTCTTAGAAATTTCATTTCATTCTCTTGAATCTTACTGCTGTTTGGCTTCTCCAGTGTCCAGATTTGAGAACCATATATGAAAATAGGGACATAATATTATGAAAATTACTCCCTTACTTCTCTATGGCTCATTCATGTTCCAAATAAGGCTTCTGACACTGCTTAAAAATGATCCTGCCTGCCTCCCTCTTTCACTAATCTCATTCCTTCCACTTTCTCTCCAACACTTCACTGGTATGAAAAACTCTTAATCTTCTTCATCTGTTCTCCTGCCATCACAGTTTTGCTGGTTATACTGTCCTTCTTTCTGGTTGTGACGATGTAATCACTTTTCTTTACATTAAATTTCATACCATATTTACCAACAATTTATCCATATCTTCAACTATCACTGAAATTCCTGTTCACCATTCCAGGTAATCAGAGTGTCTGTGAAAACCATCACTTTCATTTTTCCTCTTCCATCTTCACTGCCACCTTCTCCAAGGCTGGAAGCCATTTACATAAATAAATTAAAAAATCTATGACTAAGATGAAAAATAATGGCAAGGGGCCACTTCGTTGTTTTAGCTCTTTCTTTGTTCCAGCCAATCTGTTCTTTTCAATAGCTCACAGTACCTTGTTTTACATGGCTTTCTGTACCTTTTCTTACATAAAAAAATCCTATGCCTTTGGAATATCCAGTAAATAGTAACCGCACATCCTTCCCATATTCAGAATGCTTTTCCTATATTTGTTTCATCACAAATATCAAGTCTGCTATTGATCCTTCTTATTACCTTTCGCTAAATCTTTTGAAACAATCATTCAGAAATTTGCTTTACTTGAAAAAATGGCTGTAACTAAGGATGATTCTATGATACTGCAGTTGTGTGTATGTTATAGACATACATTTATTCCTAACAGATTGTGAAAAAAAACTAAGAAGTGTTGATGTTTTTGTAAGTTCTCATCTTGAATTGTTTGTCTAGTATTTTGCACAATGAATGGGTCAATTAATTACAGTTAATGGATTTGGGTATTTTGAGAGCATTTTTTAAAAGTACTTTTTCCTTTATTACTGATGTCTCATCTCTATAAAGATGCACTCTGTGGCACATTAGTAAGGAAAATTGGTAGGCTATTAAAGAATGTTAAATATTTTGGTAATGAATGATTGAAAACAAATGAAGTGTCTCAGATCTGCATTCACAATAAAACATTTATTAATTTTGTAGGCTGACAAGTTAACTGCAATAACAAAAGTACCTAACAGTTAATAACGGTATTTCAAATGGATGCATGCTGGAAGTAAACTCTATGAAAGTTATCTTCAAATTTCTTTTTTAACATAAGGAAATATTTTTTTAAAAAAGCAGCATGTTTAAGACAGTTAAAACTCATTTTAATTTTAGAAATTGGTTATTCTTTTTCTGGCTACCTCAAAGCAAAACAAATATTATTAATTATATCAGAAAAGTTATAAATACAGTTTACAATCATTATATATATGTTGTTTTGGAAATTCACATAGAATAAGTAGACACGTTTTGCTTGTTTTAGGTTGGAGATGATTTGTTTGGGAAAGACTACGTTAAAGATTTAAAGACTTCTGGTATCAACACAGATCATGTCACTATTACACAGAATGAAGCTACGGGGATAGCTCAGATAACAGTAGGAGATGATGGTCAGTTGATATTTTTTCAATTATCTTGTTTTTTTTTTTCACTTTTTCATTTTTGTGACCATACTAATAAGCCTCAGAATTTTTTATTTATTTTAAATATGTGTGTGTGTGCTATGGCTGTGTCAACTGCAAGTCTTGGGCAAGCCCAGCCGCCTGCCTCTGTTTACTCGAAGAAGGGATTTTCACCCGAAATATTGTATTTTATTTGTTTTTGTGTTGTTTTATGTTGCTGCTGCCCTCCTCCCTTCAACTTTGGTGAGTGTTGGGTGTATTTTACCTGTCATTTCCATATAAATATTGACTTGTGGCATTTCTTTTCTTTCATTGTTACCTATATATATACTGTGAAGGAATCAACTTCTTTTTTTTTCCTTTTTTAATTTGTGTCTGTCAACAAGTTGTGAACAGGATTCACTCAAAAAATATTGGTCTGATTTTGAGAAGTTTCGTTTAATCTACAACCCATGGTCCTGCGAGTGAAATAGGGTTTATTTAATTTTAATGTGAAGTCAGAAAGCAGAGAAATTGAAGATAGAAGTACCCAGAAATTAGTACCCACTGTTTGTTGAATGGGTTATCCCACTCGGCAGGATGGGGATAGCCTACCCGACCCTTGGCTGAGTGGCGGCGTCATGGATTTTGGGCCGTATGAGTATCTAGCCAGATCTGTTGAGCCACACCAATCCATTTGAGTCCCCCCCCACACACAAGCAGTTTAGGATTGGTGCGGGTTATGAAATTCATACTTTGAATAAATGTATAAACCCACTGGTGTTATTATTAAGGTATGCAACCTCTCACGTTGATAGAAGGGTGCCTACCCATTTCACTGCCCTTACTCAGGTTTGGCAAAGGTAAAAAAAAAAAAAAAGTAACTGGTCCACCTCAGTAGTTATAACAATTTATTTAAAACTCTGTAGTCTTATGTAGAAGAAATGTGACTCTTTCATATACTCTTTTTTGTTGGCCTACATCACTCCAAATAGATGTCTAAAATTTCCCTCAGATTTTTCTGTGTCTTTATTAATGTCAGTATATTAATTAATCTCATATTTATTATATCTTGAATTTAATTTAATTTTGTTGTTAATTCTCTTGTATGTTCTTTCATTTGTTTCATAATCCATTTAGATTTTCTTTGGTGTGAATTAGTACAATTATATTCATCCTATGTGAACAAAGATTTTCCTGGCATGTCACTGAAATATAATCTTTGTGGGTTTGCTGCTGGATGATGATGGTGAGAGACAAGTTTGTCTTTCATTTCATCATCCAAACCTGTGAGAATTATATTATATCCATTCTGTCTAAGTTTTTTTTTTTTTTTTTTTTTTTTTTTTTTTAATGTATGTACAGTTTTCCTTTAGACATGGCACCATCCTTTTGGTGGATGGTGGGACTGGCCACTTGAAGGCCTTCTTACCTGTCTGATAGACATAGAATCCCATTTTTAAGCCAAGAGTTACATCTTTCACACTCATCTGTTTGCTGTATTCCTAATAGTGCATTGCACAGGGGTCACCAGGCTTTTCCCCTTGAGAACATGGGTTTCATGTTTGCTGGCAGAACAATTGCAGAGGCATTTTCCTAGGTATTATTGTCTTGACGTATCCATCATATTCAGGTTCCATGAGACCAGATATTTGCCCCATTTCACGATTCATCAAATTTTAACATTATTAAATGTCTTATTTCATAACAGGTGAGAACCAAATAGTAATTGTGCCTGGAGCTAACTCTAAGCTGAGTCAACAGGATATATATAAAGCAGAGAAACTAATCACAGAAGCCAAGGTGGTCCTTTTCCAGATGGAAACTCCTGTAGAGATGACACTGTGTGCACTTCGTGTGTTAAAAAGTAGCAAAGGTTTGTAATAGCCTGAAATTTATAAAATGAATATTTCTTCTTATGTAACTAACTGCTGCCTATGACATAAAATTAATTTTATTTCACAATGCCAGAAATAGGTAATCTGGGTATATTATAATGGAACTGTCTTATTCATTACTGTTCCAACAACATACTAAAGTCCATTGGCTACTCACTAGCTGTAAGTTTACCTGGAAATCTATTGATGCTTCGATTGCTATGTGGTTATTGCTTACACTGAATCTTTCTCGATTCTTGATAACTGCTGAAATTAAATGTAACATGTTTGCTTAATTATGAGAATGATAAGTCAAACATTCTAGCAACTTGTTAAATATTTGCATAGGAGAATAATCATCACTTAGTTTAGTTGAAAGTGAAATGGTGTCAAAATATCAACAGACACATCTTCACTTTGAGCATTGAAATTTTAGGGTGCATGGCCCTTCATCAACAACAAAACGAGGTAACTACATTGTGGTGGTTGCCAGCTAACATATGTTCTTCAACCCCCTCTCCATACTTTTCTACATTTTGATTTGTCCTCCACTGCTTGATGATGACCAGTGGTCTCTGAACCTTCAGTTAACTGGCAACCAACATTATGTAGTTACATCATTCTGTTGTTGATGAAGTGCCACAAACACAAAAATTTAAACACTTAATGTGTGTACATCTCTGTCTGTGTTTTGACTCTTACCTTCAACTGGAGTTAGCTGCCAACTGCCAACTTGTTGATGATGTGCCATAAACCTAAAACTTTCAATGCTCAAAGTGTGTGTATAGCTGTCTGTACTTTGACGCTGTCCTACCTTCAGCTTTGGTAAGCAGTGATTGTTCTCCTATCCAAATGTTTAATTTGTCCAGCTATTAAGCACCTATTATTTTGTAACAATCCATTTTAGTAACTCGAATTGTTTTGACTTGTTGATCCAATGTGTCAACCCAATGTATAAACAAAGAACAGTTTAATTAATAAATTACAACAAATAGCGGCAAACTGAATGAGTTGAAATAGTAATTACATGATGATATTATATGAATACAACTAGTGCATGGAACTTATAACAACTATAAAGAACTAAGGAATTAAGCTAACTGCTGAATTAAGCACTATTTAAACATTACTTCAGATTAGTCCAATCAGCAGCAACTTATACTAAATTGCAAAAAGTACATGGCATTGTGCATAACTAAGAAAAATAATCTTGTTGTTCAGGAGTACAAAGTACATAATTCAGTTATTTACATGGCTGAGTCCATAACAGTACATAGCAACATGAAATGTGACTCGCACATAACTTCAATCATAGAAAGAGCCGATTCTGGACTGCTATTTGTAGGTCAAATTTTTAATAATTTTAACACTTATACAATCAAGATAGCATACAAAACTCTCGTGCATCCAAATTTGGACTGTTGTTGTGCCATTTGGGAATGTTTTAGTAAGAAACTGATTGATACTACAGAGAAAGCACAGAAAAGAGCTACTCAGTTTATGACTCCTTGCCAGAATCCTTATGAAAGCTTCACAGACTTAATTCATAGATTAGGCTGGGTTTGTCTGGCAGACAGATGATGTAGCTTTCATTATATATATTATTTCTATAAGGTACACAGACGGAAAAAAAAATCCCAACACCAAGAAAAAATTATTGTAGAGTAATGAAATTTGGACAATGCATTTGTCAAGTTAACATGTTTAATTGATTAAATTTTCAAGATCACAGGTTAATTTAAGCTCAAGAAAATGCATTTCAAATGTGAAATACTGTTAAATTAATAGCCGGTGTAACCTCCAGAATTTTGAATGCAAGCCTGCAAACGTGAATGCATTGTGTCATACAGGTTTCGAATGTCACTTTGTGGTATGGAGTTCCATGCTTGTTGTACTTGTGCTGTCAATACTGGGACGGTCAGTGCTGGCTGTGGATGATGCTGGAGTTGTCGTCCAATGATATCCCATACGTGTTCAATTGGAGACAGATCTGGTGATCTCGCAGGCCAAGGTAACATGTCGACACTCTGTAGAGCACGTTGCGAGACAACAGCGGTATGAGGGCGAGCGTTATCCTGTTGAAAAACTCCCCCTTGAATGCTGTTCATGAATGGCAGCACTACAGGTTGAATTACCAGACTGACGTACAAATTTGCAGTCAGTGTGTTTGGTATAACCACAAGAGTGCTCCTGCTGTCATAGGAAATTGCTCCCCAGACCATGACTCCAGGTGTAGGTCCAGTGTGTCTAGGCCGCAGACAGTTTGGTTGCAGGCGTTCCCCTGGCCTCCTTCTGACCAACACTCGGCCATCACTGGCACCAAGGCAGAACCTGCTTTCATCAGAAAACACAACAGATCTCCACTCCGTCCTCCAATGAGCTCTGGCTTGACACCACTGGAGTCGCAAACGGCGATGGCTTGTAGTCAGTGGAATGCACGCTACAGGGCGCCTGGCTCGGAGCTGTCCTTGAAGTAACCGATTTCTAACAGTTCGTTGTGTCACTGTGGTACCAACTGCAGCTCGAATTTCTGCCGCAGACGCAGTACGATGCGCCACAGCTGTACGCCGAATACGGCGGTCTTCCCTCTCAGTAGTGCCACGTGGCCTCCCGGAACCCGGTCTTCTTGAGGCAGTACCATCCCTTGACCACTGCACCCAACAATCATGCACAGTGGATACATTCCGGCCAAGTCTTTCTGCAATATCGCGAAAAGAAAATCCACCTTCTCGTAGCCCTATTACACGACCTCGTTCAAACTCGGTGAGCTGTTGATAATGGCTTCTTCGTCTTCTTAAAGGCATTCTTGGCTAACATCAACTCACTATGTCAAATCTCAGCGGTAAATAACGTTCACAAACTTTACAGCGCGTATTTAAAGCAAACCTGATTTGCAAGCTCTGAGTAGCGCTACTAGCGCCACACTTATGCGCGAAGCGCGAAATTTGAATCGATGTCATCTTTCAGATGTATAAACACGCCTACCAAATTTCGTTTATCTAACACAAGTCTTTCTTGGTGTTGGGAATTTTTTTTCCGTCTGTGTATTTTTTTTTTTTTTTTTTTTTTTTTTTTTTGTCACAAGCCTGTATCTCCCTTCATGCTTGACCAAAATCAATGAATGAGGTGTCATTTTAAAGCTTATGGCCTCCACTTTGGTCACATCATTTTAAGCAAGAAATTTTTCGGAATTCGACCCTTAAAGGGCAAGAATGTCAATATTTCTAAAATGCTGTTTTTTGTGTTATGAGTCATTTATCTCCCTGGATACCTATCTGAAATCAATTAATGAGGTATCATTTTAAAGATTAAGATCTCCGCTTTGATGACATCATATATTAACACATGGAATTTTTCGGAATTCGATCATTAAAGGACAAAAGTATCAATATTTCTGCAATACGTTTTTGTGTCACGAGCTATTTATCTCTTGATACCTAACCGAAATCGATAAATGAGGTATCGTTTTAAATACTAAAGTATCCGCTTTGGTCACATTATATTTTAAGAAACAACTTTCCCCAAATTCAACCCATAAGGGGCAAAAATATCATCATTTCTAATTATTTTTTTTTTTTACCTCTCTTGATGCCTAACTGAAATCAATAAATGAGGTATCATTTTAAAGACTAAGATGTCTGCTTTGTTCACACCATATTTTATAAAAGGATTTTTTTGGATTTCGACCCTTAAAGTTAAAAGTATCAATAATATGTCTACAGCATGTTTCTTTTATTTTATTTTTTATTATGTGCCATTTATCTCCTTCGATATCTAACCGAAATCGATAAATGTCATATCATTTAAGGATTTAGGTCTCCAGTTAGGTAAAATCATAAATTAAGAAAGAATTTTTCAGAATTTGATGGTTAAAGAGGTCGCGTGTATGAGACAGTTCAGTATCTAGATTGCAGCAGCAGATATAACAGAGATGTCAATAAACTGTTTTTTAAACAACAAGTAGCTTTTTGGATATTTTCTTCTATTACAGATTTTTTTTTGTTTTGCTATTCAATTCAAATGTAAACATTTTATTTGCACAGCAACACATATCACAGAGATGTTGATTTGCTGTGCGCATTTTTTCACATTGGTTGTATTCTGCTAAGGTCAGTGACAGTTTGTCATACATACAGTGTTTTTCAAATTTTCCTGTTTCATAATATGTTGTAAGGATTTTGATGCGTACCTATTTCACGAAACAAATAAATATTTGCTACAAAAGTGCGGTTCTACTTTTCATTATATTAAAAGCTTTCACCCTTACTATATATCATATTTTATTTGCAAAATTTTTGCACGGGTATTCTAGTTTGAATTTATTGGTAAACATGCAACAAAGACACCTTTTATTTATGAGTTCAGTGAAATACTTTTTCCACTAAGCTATTTGTATAACAATGATGGGAGAGATAAGACTAAAGAAATGAGGTGTGTATAGATGCTTATATGAATCCTTAGTTTCCTCTTGCTATCTGGGATTGGGAAGTGCAGAGCTAATTTTGGAGCAAAGCACGCTCTGCCACCTACTGTTTTGTGAATTGAAGATGGTAGACATAGAGGAAGAACTAGTTTGCACACCTAGACGTGGCAAAATATATCAACAAAGGAATGTTTGAGAACCATCATGTGGCTTGACAATGTGTAATTTTAGTTTCTTGACAAACCAAACATTTTGTGACATTACACAGCAATCTGTTAATTACATATACTAAGAACGGAGACTTTCCCAGCATATAACTGCACATCCATGAAGACTTCATTAAAAACACTAAATTAAACTTTATTAAACTGATACAAGATGATTACAACCTTAATTAAGTGTTTTTAAATGGACTTTGAATGAAATAAACAACTTAACACGTTGAAAAAAAATGCAGTTATGATGTCATACTAAAACAGTGTTAACTCTAATGTAAACTTGGTTTAGGTACGCTAAATGACTTTGTTCTGCTACATACTCTCCCCCCCCCCCCCCCTACTTCCACAGATTGCAGTAAATTTGAAAGAATTTGATGGAAACTGCAAACAAGCCAAAGGCAGTCTTATAGGTCTGCTGAACAAAGGTGAAAGTGTTTTGAACATATTTAAAAATAAATGGAAAATCCTTAAAAGTAAATTAAGTGATAACTCTTCAATCTAGGGCGCTAATGACCCCGCCGTCGACGTGCCCTTAAACCTCAACAACAACAACGATAACTCTTCAATCAGAAAAATTATTACTTAAACAAATCAATAAAACTGAAATATGTAAAAAAAGATTAATATAGTTTTTTCTCATTCACACCAGCACTCAAAACTGAATTAATTATTTGTTTCTAAATTTCCAGTACAATTTTAGCTTGGCTATTTTCATAACTGCCAAATTTTCATATTCTTCAAACTCTTTAATGTAAAAAAAATTAGTTTTTGCTCAAATCCATACAGAGCAGCTGATTTGAGGTAAGTGGCCAATCAGCTGAAGTATTACATGTCTTCTGTTACTTACATATCATTTCATTCTTCACTGACTTTCCAGCTGACAAATTACAACACTAAACAACAAACTCAGAGAATAGGCTTTGCAATCATTCTTTTCAACACTTTCACTGTGCAAATCATTAACACTATCTGACTATTCATCATTAATGATCACTTTGACACATTCATTTAATCAAAAGAACCGTCATTTATTAGAGCATACATATTAGATGCGCTCTATTAAACCATTTCAGTGCAGAAATGGTATCCTTTTTCCAGTTGATTTGTTCTTACTTTTGATACCATGTCTACCAACTTCACTAAATAAAATGTCACTGTTAGTCTAAATATTTTCACCTTCAATATTTACATTACTACGCATACTAGTAATAACATTTAAGTTAATATTAATGATGAAACTAAGGAAAATGGAAGCGGCTTCTAGGCGATATAAATAATGAAGGAAAGGGATATTAACCCACCACACACCAAGGTTGACGGCTGAAATGAGAGCAAACACTTAGGCAGACAAACAAATACACAATATTTCGGCAACTGCGTTCTTTAATAGTAGATAAACGGGCCATGTCCAGAGCCTAATGGGCCTGTCTACTATTTCTCCTCCTTTATTAGAGTAAATACCGATCCCAAAATTCTTTCAAAATTTACAGTGTGATGTAGGCAGCTACAGTTTACAGGACAATACTAACGATCCTTGTGAAGTTTATCATTTGGGCAAAACAACAAAATAAGTAATTTTAACAAATTTCATACTCTATCAGATATTTTTTATATAAATAAATCATATTTATCAATTGATGAAGAATTTTGAGAATTAGTTAAAAAATAAATGCAATGTTGTTGCAAGCCATTTTTCTTCAGTTGCTTAAATAATTTTATTGTTAATAAACACGAACCAATGCAATCTGTTTTTTTTTTTTTATGTTTTACTGTTGTACACAGTTGGCCTCTTATTGATGTATCATCTGTGTTGATTCTCTGCTGAAATGCATCTTTAGTTTTATTATGTGGTTACATTAGTTTCACGTAATTCTAAACTTCTACAATTAGCTAATTGTTTTTCTGTATACTGGTGACTTTGGTGTTTGCAGGTTTGTTAGGTTGACATTTCTGCTTTTCTCACAATCTAATAGTATAATAAGAAATTCTTGGTCATCTATGATGTTGTCTGTCACACCATGACGTCACTCTATGATATTGCCCTATGACATCACACTTTTCGTATTTTTTTGTCCAATTTTTGATCAGATATGTTGTTCTAGGTTATAGGCGTTATTTAATAACAGTTGTGTTTATCTAAGCATCAGCAAATAAATTGTCAGAATACTGAAAGAAAAGTACATATGCCATTTAAATCAACATATTAATTATTATTTGCTTTTTCTTAATTAAAATTAGTTTGAAGTAGATTTTTCTTATACACTCTGGACAGTGATACCATTATTACGATAAGCTAACATTACATCGTTTTCAAGGTAATGAAGTCTCTGTTATATACTGGAAGGAATGATTTGCCGAAACACTTAAATAAAGATATGTACTGCATTTAAATTAATATATTAATTATTAGTTGCTTTTATCACTGATGTAACTGTATCAGATACGTGTAAATATTTCCAATATGTCAAATTTAGATCACAATACAATGAATGTATTTGTACGTGGGTAATTGCATCTATGAATTTTGAACAACAATGTTAGTAGAAATTGTGGTTATGTCAAAATGCAGATAGGACCAGACCACTGACACATTTTTTTACAGACAAAATCACAATGATTTTTTTATATGTATAAATAATTTAAGCTGGTTTTAACTGAAGTTAAAGTATTTTTATACGGATGGAAATAGTTCCATATTTATTGTGCTGAATGAGACCTGGACCAGGAATAAAACCAATATCATGCACTACAGCATAAGGTTTTAGGATTCCTAATTTATTTTTAATTTAATTGATTACCTAATTCTGACATCATTCATTCATTAGAACTTCCATCTGCGTCGTGTACAAATTAAAAATAAAGTTATGAGCATTGCATAACAACAATTCTATTTATTTATGCAACCACAGAGAAATGAACTGTCAGAACACTCCACTAAACCTGTCAAATTTTTTTTTAAAGTAATTTAAATTGTTTTCATGTTTCTGTTACTTAAATCATTACTTCATTTTAACTAAAGTAGTTCCACACTGATCGTGATCTGTACAGCATAGACTACAATTGAAACTAATATCATGTGGAATGACTTTGGTTATTAAGACTTATTTTTAATTTCCATTACTTTTACTGATGCTATGTTTCAGCCGCATGTAACTCTGTTAGCCATTCAAACATTGTAGTATCGATATGAATCATGAATATCTAAAAAGGAAGATATCAGAACCAATGAAGATTTTTGATCAAGGTTATATTGCCATGTATTAATATGCATGTGATTGAAGTGTTGTTTTACTGGGTGCAATTTTAGTGTAGTTTGTGGTTAGGTTGAAATGCTACCTGGACCAGGATGACAACTGAAAGTTTTTGGTACAGTGCAATGCATGAGGAATTACGTTGAACTTTATTTTGTAATACTTTTATTTAGTTAAGCAACTACAAATAAATGAATTGCTAGATCACTGTAAGAAAAGTATTTGTTTCATTTCATTTGGCATTTTAATTATTATTTGCTACTTTTTACTGAAATCATTAATTGATTTGAATGAAATCAGTTCCAAATTGAATGCTATGAGCCCTATATCAAAATTGAAACTACAGGTAATATTATGTGGCTTAACGTAAGTAGTTAAGATTTATTTTTAGTATCTTTTGTTTTCACTGACTTCATATTTCTGAGGTCATTATTTCAGCCACACCTAAGCTGTGTCAGCCATTAAAACACTGATTTGAATCACGGATAGCAAAAAGTAAAGATATAAGAACGTGTGATAATTTTGAATTAAGTTTATATCATGATGCATGATAACATTTACATGTTATACAGGGAACGTATTAATTCATGTGTGATTGCAGTTTTGATTTTCTAGAGGCAATATTTGTGGAGTTTGTGGTTAAGCTGAAATGCAACCTGGACCAAGCTGATAACTGTTTTGCTACAGCACAAGGGACGAGGAATTACATTGAGCTTTATTTTAAAACAATTCTGTTTAGCTTTGCAATTTAAAAAAATGAATTGCCAGAACACTCCATTCAACCCACCATTTTTTGATGGGCTTTGGGGCTAGTATAATGATAATACGTATGTCATGAAAATACATTCTTTTGAAAAATTTTGATTTTGTTTAAGAACCAGAATATTTCTTTGACTAATTTTTTTGTGTTTGGTTTATATATACAATTTGAATGCCATTTCACAAAATGTATGATGAACTCTTATTCAAAAGAGTTGCCATCAGTAAACAATGCTAGTGTTTTTCTTTTTGTTCTCTGTGTTCTGCTCAGATTTACGTCAGTTTCTTGTGTAGCATTCGTATTAGATGAGTTTTAGTTTACCTCTCTGATATATCATTTATTTTCAAGCACAGAGGACAGGTCATCATTATACCATTGTTTACACAACAATTTCTCAACTTCAGTTAACCAAAGCCATATTAATGTTCATGAAATATTAAATATTCTCTCTGAATGAGTTTTCTGCTACACCAAATTTCCTTATCCTTAAATTATCACTTTATAACCTTTTACCTAATTTTTTTACCAGTACTAATAAAGATATTTTAAAAAATCTGAATATTCCTACCATATTATCTTTTACAGTAACATAATTTATACTTGGCTGTCATGTAAAAAAATATCGTTTCAAGTTATTGTTGATATTAAATGTTCCCTCTTATTTAATGATGACTGCATTAACATATATTTTCAAAATATGCTGTGCATATAATAGTTATCTATCAACAGCTGATTTATCATCTCACTTGGTAATTTGTTCCAATCCCTGACACCGTTATGCAGATAAAAAAAAATTCCTACTCTCTTATGCATGAAATCAAGTGCCAACTTGTGGTCATGGTCGTCTTTCCCCTTCTATGCACTATTCCTAACTCTTCATCCAATATCCCTCCAAGCCCCATATGCCTTGTACATTTCCAGTGCTCTCTTCACTTCCCTTCTGTCCTTTAATGACTCTCAGTCCAGCTCATTTTTTCAGATACTGACTGCTTCTTGTGATAATTTCCACAAACAAATCTAGCTGCTCTTCTTTGCATGTCCTCCAACTCCTATATTTGACCGAGCGTGGTGGTGTAACGGATAGCGTTCTGGCCTCGCATTCGGGAGGACGGCGGTTCGAATCCCCGTCCGGGCATCCAGATTTGGGTTTTCCATGGTTTCCCCAAATCACTCCAGGCGAATGCCGGGATGCTTCCTTCAAAAGGCCATGGCCGAATTCCTTCCCATTCCTTGCCCGCATCCTTTCCCGTCTCTAAAAGACCACGTTGTTAAAAAGGGACGTTAAACTGATACAAAAAAAAAAAAAATCCTATATTTGATACCCAAAATGTTGGTCCCAAAGTACACCACCATATTCCACCAAAGTTTTATAACCCAATTCCCTAACTTCTCTGGTACATCCTCTTATCACCCTCTCCAGGAAATGTAGGATTTTGTAACCTTTTTCTACCACCTGTTCAATGTGTTCTGCCAAGTTATTATTATTATCAGACATTATGCCAAGATATTTATGCTTCAAATGTGTCTTGAAAATAATTTTATTTCTTAAATTGTTTCATGCCACTTATATTTCTATATAGAGCATCAACCTTATACATCTTTTAATGGAGTTTTATTTCTGTGTATTCTCATCTGTTACTGCTTTCTTGGTGCAACTACTTAAATTCTTCACACCACTCATTATTACGCTTTTAATATATTGTCCGTTTCATCTATTCTGTAAACACTGGAAGGGAAAAAAGGGGAGGGAGAGCAGTGATGAGTCATCCTCTAGGTTTAGCAACAAAATGAGAATGAATCATAAGCAATGCTGATATTTCTTTGGGAAACATTATTTAGCTATTTGAAGCCTCTGTTACTGGCTAAATTGTATTCTGTTAAGTGTTCCTCTCACTGGGTTTTTACCAGCTCTTTTTCATCACTGATTAAGTGATGCTATTAACATCTTAATTTCATTTGTGAACTCTTAAAATTTAAAAATGTGTTATGTTCCATTGATGGTTCTTATTTTATATTTCAGCTGTACAAGGAGCAAAACATTTCATGTTCAAATGTTATTTATTTATGTCATTAATTTTTATACTCATAAAATACTATTTGATACTTAAATTCAGCCATGTATTGGACTTATGCAATAAAAAATAGAAGGAATAATTATAAAAATAATACAATATTAAAGAAAACTATATTATTGATTATGGAATCTGCAGATTGGTAGAGAACAGGAAGGCCACTCAGTAAATATCTAGAGGAGTAATGTTTTATTTGCAGATGACACTAACCTGACTGTGAGAAAAACACCAAACAGCAATCTAGAATTTAATGTAATTCATTAAAATTAAATTTTGAAAAAACACATTATATTAGGTTTAAAACAAAAAATTATGCACTGCCAGATTTAAAAGTAAGCTATAAAAATAACACAATATTAGAAACAAAAGAGTATAAAATTCCTTGGTATTAAAATAGATGAGAAACTCTGCTGACACGAACATATCACTTCACTATTGAAGAAGTTAAGTAGTGCTACCTTTGCAATACGAACACTTTCTCTAACAGCAGATCTAGAATTAACGAAACATGTGTACTCCTCATATTTTCATTCAGTGGTGTCATATGGCATACTTCTTTTGGGAAACTCTTCACAAAGTAAAAAAGTTTTCATAGCACAGAAAATAGCTAGTAGGATGTTGTGTAGGGTACAACCAAGAACTTCTTGCAGACAACTTTTTAAAAAACTCAGTATTCTTACAATGACTTTTCAGTATATATATTCCCTCATTTGCTTTGTCATAGATCATTGTAACCTGTTTACTTCTAATTCACAGGTACACAAGTTCAATACAAGAATCAGAAATAACTTGCACAAAACACAAACATCTCTGTCATTAGTACAAAGAGGAGTTAATTATTCTGGTATACATCTGTTTAATAAACTTCCCAAGAGTATAAAACAGTCTGTAGATTATAAAGATATATTTAAAGAAAAACAGAGATTATCTTATTGGCAACTCCTTCTACTCCATTCAAGAATTTGAACAAATTAATTAATTGTATTCAATATGACTTTTGCAAAATTCAGTTGTAAAAATTAATGTTTATTGTTATTCTCTTTATTTGTCTTTGGAACATATGCTTGTTTTTACTATGATTATGACTCATATTGTATGTATGAGTATTAACCATGACATGTTTCACGTCCCAGAGATCCTACCTCAGCAGGGATCCATGAAACAAGATTGATAAATAAATAAATCTGCAGTATATTTCACAGGCTGCTCTGTGCTACAGTCACAGTAGTGGTTTTAACACAAGTCTTCATAGCTTCGCATAAGACACGGACCTGTCCTGAAACAATTTAATTCCTTTCTCCTGCAATAATTCAGAACCCAGTAGCTTCCAAGTGGTTTCGACTAGTAAATGTTTGCTGATAGTGTCACCTCCATTATGTAACAAGGATTATACTTAAATATTTGTTTTTATGTTTGTATAAAATATAACCAGAGGATTCACCATGGTGAGCTATAGCTTTATTATTAGTTATTTTATTCCAGTTTCTGTGTTTTATGTGCCATGAATTGTTATACATTGTTGTATTCTAAGAAATTAAAAGTTAACTACTTACTCACGGTAGTTAATATTAGTTGATATTACAGGTTGCAGACGACTGGTTTAGATGACTCCAGTATAGAGTCATTTAATTAGAAGTACAATGATTCACTAATTTGTATTACTGCAAACTGTAATAGAAATTTTGTTTTATAAGAGTGGTGGTTCCAATAATTGATTGACTTTCACATATTGTATAAGTGGTTAAAAAAATATATGGCATTATTTATGTTTTTGTTATTCTTGCAGGAAAATCGATAGTAAATGTTGCACCTGCAGTTGACAATCTTCCTTCTGAGCTGTTTGAACTTACTGATATACTTTGTGTCAATGAAATAGAGGTTAGTTGCATGACCATTTACTAGATTTCTAAATGACTGTCTGTAAGCTCTGAAATATTTATTTTGTATATAAGTTATGTTTTAAAAGTTATTTCAGTTGAATTAAAAACATTTTGTTATCACTGAAAAGCACGAGACTGTTAAAAATTGAAATTTTATAGCTTTCCTTTTTAATTTCTCAATTTTTAGTGTCTTATTAACAGTTTCACATATTTCCCTAAAAACACTACCACCCTTTGGATTTCACACTGATTTATTCCTAATTCATGGAGTACCTGAAATACTGATGTATTAATACTTTGGTGAAACTGATTGACATACTTACCACATAAATGAAGTAGGCCTGGATGTGTATACATTTTTCCTATTGCCATATGTCTTGCCTCCAACATGATTATGGTTATTCATTGAAGTATTGTAAAGTGTGTACAGGTTTTTATTTGGTCAACCTTCCTTCATCTGTGGTAAGTGATGGGTTATTTCCCCTTTCTTCCTTATTTGAATTGCCTAATGGCTGCTTTATTGTCGCCATAATCCAGATTCAGCAAACTGTACTTTATTTCATTTGCACAAATGTATCAGAATTATCCTTTTCAAGGTATTAAATTTATAATGTAGCATACTGTTGTTGATTGAATAAGGTGACTCGATTTTTAATTTGAAACATAATTTTTTGTTGAGGTATGATAACACATGAGTTTGTTTCAGTACACTGTATACTTTCTCTTAGCATATTTTCCAAATCTTGTAAATTTCATGGAAAAATTAAAGTTTTATATAATTTTTACAGCTCTTATAGAAAAAGAACAAAATTTGAGAGATTTTTAAAATGGCAAGCAACATAAAATTGATTTAAGATCAAAGTTTTTCAAGCATTGTAAATAAATAAACTTTTTTTAGCCTTCCAACCACATAAAAAAGTCACACTTGGGGATGCTTCGAAGGCGTCTATCTCAGCCCTCATTTTCAGCCATAGGTATCACTGAATAACTGTTTGTTTACACGCTGCTGTGGCCAAACCAGTGCGATGATGTCATCCACTCTTCTGTTCATTACCAAGGTGAATTTGTTTCAGCATTTTGATAGCTGGGTTCCACGCCGCACTGAGCTGATAACCAGAGTCCTTGTTAACTAAAGAATCAGTTGTTCTGATTTCTAAAGCTTATGTTAACACGTTGGCCCAAAAATCTCTGATCCAGGCTAAAATTGCAGTTTTTTTCAAAATTAAATGTATGTACTTCTTGGATACTGTATACAGCCACAGCTGATTTCTCTTCTTGCCTCGAATAAAAAATTCTTTTGTGTTCAACACCTCACTGCACAATGCACCGCTGCATTTGTCTGATATAGCCATGGCCACATTCACACCTGCAAATCAGTACTGGATTAACCACGTAGCAGTAGGTAGCAAATGCTATGGGCCTCACGCCTTGTAGGGGGCCTCGCGCCTCCTAGGGGGCCCTGCACCTAGGCTTGATGGCCGACCTTTTTTTTAGCTCTACAATTTTCCCCCGGGCGGCAAAAATCAAGGGCTTCTTCTTCACATTTGCTACGGGCCTCACGCTGTCTTAATCCGGCCCTGCTGCAAATATTAAAAACTTGGTAGGCAGTATTATAGATGATGTCAGTTTTGAACCCCTAGTGTGTATTATATACTATGTGAATGTTACAGTGGTTATATCAGACAAATGCAGCGGTGTATTCTGCAATGATGTGTCAAACATGAAACAAATGTTCATCTGGGTCAAGAAGAGAAATCAGCTGTGGCCAGACTCAGTATCCAAGATTGTCATACATTTAATTTTGGAAAAACACTACAATTTTAGCCTAAATAAGAGATTTTTGGGTCAGCATTATAACAGAAGCTGTAGAAATCAGAAAACTGATTCTTTAGTTAACATGGACTCTGGTTACCAACTCAGTGTGGCTTGGAACCTGGTTATCAAAATGCTGAAACAGCTTCAACTTGGTAATGAACAGAAGAGTGGATGATGTCATCACACTGGATTGGCTTTTGTCTTCCACCGTTTCCACGGCAGTGATATCTATAGCTGAAAATAAGGGCTGAGATAGCTGCCTTTGAAACGTCCCACAAGTGTGACCTTTTACCCAGCTGAAAGTCTGAGAAGACTTTATTTACAAAATTCATTGTTTAATGTATTCATTTATAACTTGCTACAATCTATGTTTAGGTTTCCTATGCAAATATTAATTTTGTTTACTTCATTTAATTTAATTCCAATGCAGTGCACATTCCATTGGCAGTTCTCTAGTCACCTATCAATCCCCTTTTTCTTATTACTTTTTATCATCTTAAATATTACGACTGTAGATTTCGTGATAAAGCCATTATCTTAATCAGTTTACCTTTCCAACAGACATCTTTGTTCCCTCGTTCTAATATCCACTTTTGTTTTTCAAGTTTCTCTGATAGAATTATAATGAATCTTCTCCAAGTAACATTACAGTAAAACATTTGTGCAACTTCATGATGACAAATAGGTACTACTTTTGAGCTTAGTTTTGGAATTTGTATATGTAGAAGCAACTTTTAAGAACATAGTAGTTGAAATCTGCAAGATAATTTATATTTGTCAAATTTCTATCATTTTGTTGCAGGCAGAAACATTGACAAGCCACCCTGTCAAATCAGTTGAGTCTGCCTTTTCAGTAGCCAAGCTACTTAGGGAGAAATCATCTTCTTCTTCATTCTCAGTGTTACTGACCTTAGGTGCTTTAGGAGCAGTATTACTAGAAGCTGGCTGCATGGAACCAATCCATATTCCTGTTCCAGATGTTTGTTCAGAAGGAGAAGCACCAGTTATTGACACAACAGTAATAATTTATTATTAATTTTAATTATCAATAGTTTTAAGTAAAAAGAAACTATTACCTCAGTAAGTGTCAAAAATATTAAACTATTTATGCTCAAGGAAAATAAAACATTCAGTCCACATGTTTCAAAGGACAGGATTGCAACTGCAATCAAACATTTATGAATGTAAAAATATCTCTCTCTTTACAGAGCATGCTGTGTGAGTGGTAATGTTATGGCCTTTCATTCATGAAGAGACAGGTTGAAATCCCCGTCCAGCCATCTAAATTTGGGTTTTCCATGGTTTCCCCAAATCACTCCAGGTGAATGCAGGGATGATTCCTTTAAAAGGCCACTGAGCGTGGTGGGTGAGCGGTTAACGTTCTGGCCTCGCATTCAGGAGGAAATCGGTTCTAATCGCCGTCCGGGCATCCAGATTTGGGTTTTCCGTGCTTTCCCCAAATCACCCCAATGCTTCCTTCAAAAGGCCATAGCCAAATTCCTTCCCATTCCTTGTCCCCAGTCCCATCCCACCTCTAATGACCTCAACATTGACAAGGTATAAAGCCATAAGTAAAAAAGATATTTAAAAGGCTATGACAGAATTCCTTCCTGTTCCTTATCCCCTCTTCCATTCATGTCTCTAATGACATCGATGTCAACAAGGCATAAAGCCACGAGCCAAAAATATCTGTCTATTCATCCTTAAGTACTACATATTCATGTACAAGTTCAAACCAATTCTTGATGAGATTTCTTTCTTGTCTGTCTCCTCCTTGTTTCCTTGCAAAGACCCATTTCATAATCAATGTCATATTTCTTTCAGAGCTTGAATGACTTCTGCCTAAATAATTTTTCTTCTTTTATCATTCTATGGTCAATTTTTAACAGACCATATACGTGCTGTGTTTCATGTGTACCACACACTGTCTCACAGTTTGTTCTTCCCATTTTGTGAGATTTGTGGTATTGTATAGTGCATGAAACAAGAGATGTATCATACCCTACTTCTGCAGTTTATTTTTGGTTTTCAATTATTTATGAGATTTAAGCTATCTATTATAATCTCTAATGAAAGACTCCATGGAACTGTCCATGGAGAAACTGTTCTTTCTACAATAAAAATTAAGCTTATTTATGAACACTTTTTTGATTTATCGTATGACAATAGTGAAACACAATATATACCAAATATTAATTTAATTGCAATGGAGCACACATTCCTGTGGAAATTCCCTTAGTCATCAGATCACCCTTTTATTTATTATCTTATTTAATTTGAGTGTTAAATTCCTCCCCCATCTACTTTTGTGATTTAGAAATTTTAATTTTAAATTCCTTCAGCCTTTTTGGTAAATTATTCATAGCTTACTTGGTAATTTGTTGCAATCCCTGACACCCGTACAAATTTCCAGAGCCAGGAATGGGATTCGAACCAGGGACTCTCCAGTCCCCAATCATGTACCTTAACCAACTGAGCCACCAGTCTATTTATATAAATAATTTTTTTTTAATAATAATTTTGTTAGCTTTCAAAACGTACTGGAAGTGCAAGCTTATCTTGACTACATGTCGTAGAGTCATTTCTTCACTTGTCTTCACTTAAGCAGTACATCATTTACAATAAGCTTTTAAATTATTTATTTTCTTCAAAGGTTCTTCAAGTTGAATACTTTTTTGTTGCCAGTTTTGGTCTTTCCAATTAAGAAATCATTTGACATGATTAAGAAAATTCATAATTTGTATCATGCTCATACTTGAGTCATGCCTTTGTACTAATAAAAATATGAGAAATATAATTTCGCATGTCTCAGTGTTGTATATACGAGGGCTGTCTAAAAAGTATCCGACCTTTGGCCAGAAAAAATATTTCGAATACCTGACGGAGTTAGGACCCTAATCCCCTTCAAAGTAGGCTCCTTGTGCTTGCACACACTTAGCCCACCGATCCTTCCACTGCTGGAAATACCTCTGGAAGTCTTCTTTTGGCATAGTGTTCAACTCCGTTGTCGCGTTCCGCATTATCTCTTCTCTACTCGCAAAACGGGTTCCTTTCAGCGGCATCTTCAATTTTGGAAACAACCAGAAGTCGCAAGGAGCCAGGTCTGGAGAGTAGGGAGGTTGGCGAACGGTTGTAATTCCATGTTTGGCTTAGAAAGTGTTGATCAATTGGGATGGATGTGCAGGGGCGTTGTCATGATGCAAGCGCCAGTTGTTCGCCTTCCACATGTCTGGTCTTTTGCGCCGAACTACGTCACGGAGTCGCTGGAGAACATCTTGATAGTACTCCTTTGTCACTGTTTGTCCTTCTGGTGCGTATTCGTGATGCACAATTCCTCGGACATCAAAGAAAACACTCAGCATGACCTTGATTTTGCTTCGCACCTGCCTTGCTTTCTTCGGCCTTGGAGAATCGGAATGCTTCCATTGCGACGACTGTCTTTTTGTTTCTGGGTCGTACCCGTACACCCATGACTCATCTCCAGTTACCACGGTGTTCAGAAATCCAGGATCAGTGTTGGCGGTGTCCAGGAGGTCCTGTGCAACGTCAAAATGGAGGTCTTTTTGCTCCAGCGACAACAACTTGGGTACGAATTTCGCAGCCATTCGGTTCATGTTCAAATCTTCACACAAAATTGCATGTGCATAATCTTTACTCACTCCAACCTCTTCTGCAATCTCCCGCACCGTCAAACGACGATCTGCCATCACCAGATTTCGTACCCTCTCAACATTAGCTGCACTCCAAGCAGTTTGGGGCCTGTCACAATGCTGCTCACTCTCCGCTGATGTGCGGCCATCTTTGAATCGGTTGAACCACTCCTTAATTTGTGTTACACCCATCGCATCTTCTCCAAACACATGCTGAATCTTACGAATTGTTTGGCTTTGAGAATCATCAAGCTTTTGACAGAATTTGATGCAGTATCTTTGCTCAATTCGTTCAGTCATCTTGCGAGACAACGAAATCCGACGACCACTACGAAGAGCACCTTACTTGATGACCATCAGCCAGCGACTGACACAAGCGAACGCGGTGAAAACATTGACGCATGTGCAGTAAGGTTACTCCTTTCACCGTGCAATGTGGCGCCGCCTTAGAATCACTACTTTACGCGGGAAAAATTAAGGCCGGATACTTTTTAGACAGGCCTCATGTAAACAACATTGCGCTGTTATGGTGTTGTTTAAATGTTCCAGTTCCTGTGAATTTGACTGAATATGCATAACATCAAAGGTGAGCTTACTAAGATTTCATAAAATTAAATTTACACTTTTTCATGTGTAAATTGTCCGATGTGCGAGCAACTTAGATTCTGGATCTTCATTCCTTCAATGAATTAACTGAAATGTGTTGTTCCTGTCCTTAGAGAAGTAAAATAATTCAAATCACAGGCAATAATGATAAATCAAAGCACCCTGTAACATAGTAACAGAAACCTGCTTGGAAGATGTTTATAAGTGACAGTATTGGCTTATTGAGTAATGTCTAAAATGAGAAAAGACTTGACAGAAAATGTTCCTAACATTTCCTCAAATTACTTCATTTAGAAATTCAAATTTCCTCAATTTAGAAAGAAACATTATGGCATAACTCTGATTAAATGCACAAATTATATTTTGTAAGTTATGCAACTTTGCGAATGGGACATTGTCAGCAGACAAAAGTGGTTTTGATAATCATAACCTAATAATTTTATTCACCATTAGTCTTCTTTTTTTATCTGCTTAACGTCTCTCCAACAGCGAGGTCTTTAGAGACGGGAAAGGATGGGGGGGGGGGGCAAGGAATGGGAAGGAATTCGGCCATGGCCTTTTGAAGGAAGTATCCCAGCATTTGCCTGGAGTGTTTGGGAAACCATGGAAAACCCAAATCTGGATGCCCGGATGGGGATTCGAACCACCGTCCTCCTAAATGCGAGGCCAGAGCCGTTACACCACCACGCTTGGTGCCATTAGTCAATACACTATTGAAATAGACTTCATCATATACATATTAAAATTATTTTTATATGGAAGAGAAAGATAAAAATCTGTGTATGGCTGTGTTGACCGCAGGCGCTTGTACAAGCACAACCACAAATTTCTATGTCTTGACAAAGTGTTTTATCCAAAATATTGTGTTCTTTGTGTGGTTTGTTATTTTTTATTGCTTTTGCCCTCCTCCCTTTAACTTTGATGATTGTTGGGTGTAATTTATCTTTCTCTTCCATATAGATATCACCTCACGGCAGTTCTTCTTGTTCCTTTGTTACACACATTGAAATTATATATACATGTTAGTACAGTTACTGTTGCTGTCTTCATCCACCTTCCCAACTGCCGGAGCTAATCTGGTTGCTCCTAGACCTCATCTGTCATTACGGACATGTATGTCATTGACCTCTAAAGGTTCATCCATCTTTTATGAGATTTTCCCACTAGAAGAGCAAGAGAATGCTAGGAATTCATTGGTATAGCGGAGGGGAACTCCTTATTCAGGGAGTCATTCGATCGCCAGGCCTTTGTCAGTTTAAAGTGAGGTGAAGTTGACATTTGGTGGACCTTGCCATACCCATTGCATTCCTCAGATATGTGGGGAGAGAAATGATATACAGCATAAATGATTCTCATAATATTTGATATATGCACAACAAATGTCTTTCCCTGTGCTTCTGTTCTACATGATTAAGGAGTCGCCAGAAATACATGTATTGTTCAATTATGATCATCTTACTTTTTATGTTGTCATAGTCCACCTGTCTACAAATTTGTTAAACAATGAATTTACTTTCTGTATCATATTGTATATTTTCAATTGTAATTTCAATGTCTGTATCTGTCAGGATAAATTAAATATTAAATACACATTATCCTCAGTTAAAGGATACCTTATCCACTTTAAAATTCATTCTTTGGGAAAGGTTAAAATCCTGAACTTCATCTATATGACATAAACAAATAAATAAGATAACCTATTTATATATTTTTAAGTATCTTTGGATATTATCATCAATTACACATACTTAAACATTAAAAAAATAAATATATCTTTCATCTGAATTCTAAATATTGAATTTTCATGTTCAAGATGTTTTTTTTATGTGAGGATATTTTCAAGGAGTAAAGAACAATTCTGTAGATTGAATTTATTATACTATCCTGATGACATGCTTTGTTATTTTGCAGGGAGCTGGTGATTCTTTTTTGGGAGCTTTAGCTTTCTTCCTCTGTCGACATACATCTCTGAGCCTATCTGAAATAGTATCAAGATCATGTGCAGTGGCTTCTCGATCTGTACGTACAAAGGGTACACAGACAAGTTTCCCATACAGACATCAGCTACCCCCAGAACTATTTATGATGTAGTAAATATTTCCAGCAGGAAGATAGTTTGTAACTGATGGTTAGAAATATTTTATGTCCTGGTGCAGTGGTTTATGTTTATAATGTTAATGCCTGTAATATTTCAATAATGGGAATTAAAAATATGAGATAAAAACTATTTGGATTTTTATTGATATTATTTCATCATACATACCACCGATGATGCTATCAGAGGGTTTTAGTATAGCAGTATTTAGAAATATGAAATTTGAATAAGGATAAACTTGTAAACCTGCCACTTAGTTAAGATGAATTGCAACAGCAAAAATAAAACAAACTCAAATATTTTTAGTATGGCTTCAGTCATGTGGGAGTGAGCATGGCTTCTGTTAAGATTGTTGGTTATATAAATAACAAAGGACAGGGAAAATAACCCATCACTGACCAAAGTTGAAAGCTGCTACGAGTGAAAACACATGAGATGAACAAATACATATAGTATTTCAATTTAAATTCTTATTCAATCCCTAAACCATGAATAAGGTTTTAAAATGAAATATTCTATATTTTTGGTCATCTCATGTATTGTTCACATATTGAAGCCTTTAACTTTGGTGAGTGAAGGGTTATTTTCCCTATCATTTATTTTTTACATCCCCTAGAAACTGTTTCCTATTCTCCTTGGTATCATTAAGACTGTAGGTTAAGAATAGAATACAAAACTCATTAAGAGTGAGGTCATTTAAAAAATAATATTGTGAGCAAGATAAACTTAAAAAAGACTATTCTATCATCCTAGCAAAAGATATTTATCACAAATCTCTAATTTTACATGCAATTCAACTTTTTTTAACAATGAGACAAAAAGAAAAACTTATTCTCCAACTCTCAGGTTGTTTGAATCTACAATAATTAATCTGACTGGATCATAAACAAATTAATATGATTTTTTTTTTTTTTTTATATGGTGCATTCACAAAATTTCAAGACAGATTTTTTTTCCCCCTCCGTAAGGGAGGTTCCACTGACATGGTGGACCACACCAGTGGCAGTTGCCTCCGAAATGGTAGAGTGAGCAGATCACTAGTGGCGTGAGTGCGTGTCAGTGGCCCCTGTCAAAAACTCGGAGAGTCAAAAATGCAGCATCATTTACAGGAGCATTATTCGATAAAGTTCTGTACAAAACTGAAAAAAAAATTGCCACAGAGACTTTTGGTATGATTCAAGAAGTCCATCCATGTCACATGCAATGGTATTCATGTGGCACAAGAGGTTTAAAGAGGGCAACAAGGACATTGAAGATGATGACTGTGCTGGGCAGGGATGTATTCTCCTAAGGGTGACAAGTTCCAGAGTAGTGGCAGGTCCTAGAGAGGGGCGGCAGGCAATTTATGTTGTGGCTGATTGTATCTGCCTAGGGTACAAAATTTAGAAATGTCCCTGACAAGTCGAACTCACAAAAATTTGGTGAAAATGTGTGAAATTTTAAACACTGAGTATTGTCTTAGTGTTAGATTACCTGCTGATGAACTGGGATCGGGTCAGACTACAGTGTTCAAGTTAGTGACAGAAGATTTGATGATGAGAAAAGTGTGTGCCCAACTTATTCCCTAAGTTCTGACAAATGAACAGAAGGCAAGGCATCAGGCTGTTTGCGAAGAATTACTTGAACGTTTGCAAGTCGATACCAATTTTTTTATATAAAGTGGTTATTGGTGATGAAGCCTACAAGTACGATCCTGAAACTAAGCGGCAAATTATGGAGTGGCAAGACAGTTCGCATGGGCAAGCTACATGTGGAAAGCATACTCATTGTTTTCTTTGATGCCAAAGGAGTGATCCACAAAGAGAGATTGTCACAGGTCAGTTTGAAGGATTGAATCTGTCACATCTGCCCGGAGATAAAAGACAATTGGATTCTTCACCATAACAATGCGCCCTTTCACACTTTGCTCAGCCCTGGAAAAGTTTCGACCCAATTCAATGTGGCAACACTGCTTCAGCCCCAACCTAGCTCCATGTGACTTCTTTTTGCTCCCCCAAATCAAGAAAGACCTGGAAGGGAAGTGATTCCAGCAATCAAGGCAGCTTTGACAGCATTCCACACGAAGAGTTCCAGGAGCCTATGAACAATGGAAAAACCGCTGGAAGTGTAGTGTTGATGCCCAGGGATCATATTTTGGGAACTTTTAGTTGTTCTCCCTTCCTCCAGTACTTATATCTCCATCCCCAATCTATGAGTGAATATATATATCATTAATACTGTTTTTCCAGGTCAATCATCCATTTTTCCAGCTCTGTTTCCAGACTACGTTCTGTCTGCTCCTAGAACATTATGTCATCTGCACATGCCATCACTAACTCTGCCAGGTTTCTGTATCCCTGAACTTCCACAGTGACTTCATCTAAACATGCATTAAACAAAAAGATGACAATACACTTCCTTGTTAGACTCCCCTTTTCTACTTAATCTAACTTGCTTTTGAAACCAAGCTCACATCCACTACCAGCCTGCTATGCCCCATTCGTCATCATTTTCAAGGTTCCCCTAGGGATTTTAAAGGTCATTTCCTACTTCATTGTGCATTACCCTTCATGTAGAGAGAAAGTTGGACTTCTAGGGGATTTGAACAAAGTAAGGGAAGGAGACTTATTTGGAAGACCACAGGTCTGATGGATTGACCAAGTGCATAAAAAATATAGGCCAAGGATGTAGATTGGAGATGAGAAGTGATGTAAGAATCTTGGAGAGACCATCAAAAGTGAAAACACCAAACGATGATTATGAGTACTATTTTACAAATAGGAATGATATTGCCAGTAGGATTTTTTTAATTACTACTGCCGATTAGCAGAAGCTCATGGTAAATTTAGTAGGAACATTAAATGTGAACAATTTTTATGATACTTCACATTTAGAAATTTTGTGCTTTCATTAGATTTTGGTTAGTGTGTTCCACAGCTGGAAATAGTACTATTGTCATCTCATGTGAACCTCACATGATACATGATTTATTGTCAAACTCCACAATTATGGGCCTCTTAATGGGCATTTGTGGCAGTTTGAGAAACATGGAGTACATATTGATCACTATTCATTAATAAGTGAAATAGGACAAAATTTTGACAGTACTAACAAAACACATCATTATTGCAGACAGCGGCTCTTTAGTTTACATCCAAGAGGAGGGGCTGAGTTGGAGAATGGTGTACTTTTGTGGTGACTCGGGTAGGAGACTTCGTGGTTTTTCACCATGGTGGCATGAACATTTTCAGAAAAGATTAAATCTTCTGAAAATGCCGTATTTATAGCCGTAAGTAGAAACTCATGTTAGAAACAATCCTTTCATGCCGCGTTTGATCTGGGGGAACAAAAAGAAGTATTTTAGGGCCATATCAGGACTGTAGAATGGGCCAGTGTTGTCACATCATCAGTGTATAGTTTATTTTGAAAATCTCTTCTGCAGGCAATTCTAAAGCTTTTGTATTCCCCTGCGTAATCAAAATTCGTTCTTTTACGTCTGCTTCTCAAGACTTTGAACTTAGTGTCAATATCATTTTTCTCTGTTATTTCTCTCACTGTTACCAAGGATGACTGGAAACCATTTTCTCTATAATTATCAAGCCTAGGCTGACATCCCAGCTGTGACTCCCACAAGGTAAAAAATAAGCAAGTGGATTAATTTCAAGTATATGTTTCTGAACATCACTTTTCTCTCCACATATATTGGATCCATTATAATATCCTTGGCCATGGCAGTTTTGCAATGATACACCCAGCTGTTCTAGCTCTGTGATTATATGATTAATCAATTAGCGTAGTCAATGAGCAGTTAACGCTCTGGCCTCGCATTTGAGAGGATACGTGTTTGAATCCTCATCTGGTCATCCAGATTCGGGTTTTCCATGGTTTCCCCAAATCACTCCTGGTGAATGCCGGGATGCTTCCTTCAAAAAGGCCATGGCTGAATTCCTTCCTGTTCCTTGTCTGCAGTCCCATTCCACCTCTAATGACCTTGACATCGACGAAGTGAAAATCTATAAGTAAAAAAAAAAAATATATGATTAATCATTCTCTCAGCTGTGTTTTTTTTAAACGGCTAAGAAACCAATAAAATGTTCTTCAATGTCAGCTGTATTTGTATTAAAAAATCTTATAATAATTGACATTTGTTCACCTCAAGAAACGTCACACGTACAATCAAGAATAATCGAGAAATATTTATTCTTTATTATTTTGGCAACAATTTTAGTCTTCACGTGTCTTGCCATTAATTGTATAAGCCAAGGCCTGATTAAGACAGCGCGGGGCCCGTAGCAAATGTGAAGAAGAGGCCCTTGATTTTTGACGTTCCGGGGAAAATTGTAGAGCTAAAAGAAAAAGGTCGCCCATCTAGCCTAGGTGTGTGGCCCCCCTAGGAGGTGTGAGGCCCCCTAGAAGGCGCGAGGCCCATAGCATTTGCTACCTCCTGCTACGTGGTTAATCCGGTACTGGTATAAGATAGTGGTCATTAATCTTCTTGTCTGTTACTTGTTTTAGGTAAAGTCGTAACATTGTATCAAATCTGGATATCAACTTTACTAAATCTATCAAGTTGCCACTAATTTCACTTGGATCTGAGTCAGATATTAATTTGTCTCTATGACCTCTGAAGGCCAAATTATGAGGCGAGAAAAAATTTACAATTGCAAACAGTCTTTCTGAAATATCTCTCCAACTCTGCCTCTTTGTTCAGTTTGAGCCTGGGCCGAAGAGTCAATAGTGGCACAGCTTTTTAATCCGTTCTTTAAATTTAACCATTTCAAGTAACAGACAATTTTTGTGCTGTCGGCTAGATTCATGGGACTTTTCGTAAACACCCAAGTATTTCCAATCACACACTCCTTTACTGGATCCAATTCTTGTATTTTCTGTTCCGAACATGCGACTCCAACTCGAAGCCTATTTAGTGACTTCCATATAAGCCATGGTTGTTCAGACCCAGGTGGTAAACCCTCTTTTGGTTTGATCCACTCGATATCATGTTGCACTCTCTTTTCCCAAGCCAATATTCTTTCATTGCTTGGTGCTCCATACAGTGGCTTTGAAGTCCGCAGGAAGCTTGATCGGGACTTTAGTCTTGATGGCGCTGGTGTATAGCCATGTAGTGGGTGTCAGGCGTCTTTGGTCATTCTAAGCCTTGCCGCGTTAGTGGTAACTCCCCGGCGTATGTCTCCAGGGGCGATGCCAGCTAATATCTCTACTTTCGCCACAGGCGATGGTTTGAGGCAACCTGTGATGAGCATGGAGGTAGGAATAGAGGGGAGACCAGGTGTCGCTTAAACTGTGAAGCAGCCTGTCTCCGGAGCTGCCATCTTCTGAGTTCAAAAGATTGGTCTGTTTTCATTAGCTTCCTGCTGTGAACATTTCATGTTCGGATATTTCAAGGTGTTTTATAATGCCAAATTGTGTTGCCTATGGTTGCACAAACTGAGCAAGTAAAAAACAACCTGGAATAACATTCCATAGGTAAGTCACGTTTAAATTATTGTTCTTGAAGTATTTGTAGTGCGGCGTCTGCAAGGCATAATAGATGTTATTATAGATTTACAGTGCCTGTTAAAAAAGTTTATTCACAGCTTTCAATAGGACGACGGTGTTATCAAATATTTGCTGATGCAGAGAACCATTTTATCTTACTATTTTTCACGTGTGGATCAAGTTTACATCGCGATGATGCGAATACATTATTCTTTGTGCTTTAGTCCAGTTTTACCTAATTTATGTTGAAAGTGTTTGATGAAATTAATTGTGATAATTTGTGATATGCGATCTAGTAATCATAATGAAGTACATTTTGTTGTTATCTGAAATGTAATTCGCAATACGTTTAAAGTGTTTGGTTGCATTTGCGTCGTTTAACTCTTTAGCGGCAACATTAAGTCAAATTTTGTTTAGGTTGAAATGCAGCCTGATGCAGAATATTCTTTTTATAGCATAAGGAACAAATTATTTATTTGTTACTAGTAATTTATTGAGCACGTTGTTAGTGACACAAGCTTGTGATTTTGATATATGGTAGCAAGATAATTGCACTGGGCAGTTCTATCATTACAGTGATTATGAATTCTTATGTAACTTAACGAAACTAATTGAAAGTAAAAAACAAAATTTTTTGATATCTCGCCTAGTTCTTCTTTCTTTTGGTCCAGGCTGCATTTCGATCTAACCACCTCACTTTTGAGACATTATATCTCGAGAACTAAGCGAAATATCAATATATATTTTTGATTTGTCACATCGAGTTCCTTAAGAAATCATCATCAGATTGTGGCACCACGGTAATGATAGAATCCCCTTGCACTAATGCTGCTGGCGAATTTGAATAGGTATCCACTACCATTGCAATATCTTCTGAGTAAGCCATGAATTCTTTTGAAGGTTTCAATTTTACCATTCTGCTAGGCTATTTTTAAAATTTCATATAAGACTTGCTTCTGTTTTTAAATAAGTCTAGACCTAATTTTCTTGATTTTGTTATCTTTCCCATCAAAGATTTTAAAATTACTGAAATGGAATGTGGAAATATAATCTATTTGAATATAAACCAAAATTTAAGGACTTTAGGAACAAACAGTTTTTTTACTTATTTATATTAAAAAGAACTACTGCTTGTAGCCAATACATAGAATATTTTTTCTTTGATACAGGTTTCCAAAGAACGATCAAAATGGATCAAAGCTTGCAGGAAGCAAAATTGGATGCCAACTAATTTCAGTTTTATATGTTCAGCTCATTTTTCAGAAGATCAAATGGATAGAACATCTCTGTCATCAACAAGACTGAGAGAAAATGCAGTACCAAATGTATTTTCTGTTCCGTAGAAGTGTTCGCACTAATGTCTGTTAATTTTTTTAAAATGAAGTAAATATTTTGAAAACAGAAACCATAGTTGTACAAATGTTACTGAGTGAAAATGTATTCAGTCAGCTCAATGAGCACTCCCTAGACCAAGATGTGTTACACAACCACACAACCCTGCTTATAAGGGCAGTTATAAGAAATTATTTATCACTTAGGTTTAACTACTGTGGCAAGAACTATGTAAAGAAAGGAGATTCAATTAGGAATAAATATACAAGATTGATTTTGTTTAAAAGTCAATAAATTCTTTCTTTAAGAATTTTATCAATTTTGATTACTGAATGAGGAGCATTTTCTACATACATTTTCAATAAACTGCCTGTAGTTTGTGTAAATGTAGGTGACATAATTAATGTACCATGTATGCTATGAGTGTACAGCTTCTGGTAAATGTGTTATTTTACTATGGAGTTGTTAAATGTACTATGTATGCTATGCCTATACATCTTCTGGTGTGTGTATTTTTTTAATATGCAATTGTTTATCTGTAAATTGACAACTTTCGAAATCCCACAGAGTCAGTCTCTTATATTGGGATCAATGGAAATTGAATGTATTGTATTGTATTTGAACCTCTTTCAAAATAAATACAAATTTTTTGGTTAATATTTGAAATGTTTATTGATGTAGTTGAGATCTTTGAATTGTTGCAAATATAAGAGGTAATTGTGCTCTTTTATGATGAGTTCTAAAGAATTAAACCTACAGAAATTGACTATTCCTGTTTTTAAAAATAATTTTAAGTTGAAGTGGAACACATGATCTAGTCACAATTCCACTACTAATCTAATTACCCTCTTATTATTTTTTAATTATCTTATATACTTTGAGAGTTTAATGCTCCTGCATATACTTCTGCAATTGACAAATTGTAATTTTAAATTCCTGTATCATTTTTGGTATACTATTCATCACTTGCTAATTTATTCAAATCCCTGACACATACACCCACTACCTTATGTTTGAAATAGAATGCCATCTTGTGGATATCGTTGTCATTTCCCTTCCATAGACTGCTACTAATTATTCCATCAATATCTTTTCACACTCCACCACCAATACATGCCTTGAACACTCCCAACATGCTCTTCCCCTCCTTCCTCCCAATACAGTGCTTTTATCATATCAGATCTTGACTCCTGCAATAATTTGCACTAACAAATTCAGCTGCTCTTTGCATGCCCTTCAAATCCTCTGTTTGATACCTAGAATGTGGATCCCAAACTACACCACCATATTCAAGCAATGGTCTGACCAGAGTTTCATAATCCAATTCCGCAACTTCTCTGTAATATCCTCGTACCACCCTTTTGTAAAATTTTCCTACCATATTCCCAATGTGCTTTTCCCAGTTGCGATTGTTATAAAATGTTAGGTCAAGATATTAACATTCAAGCCTTCAACAATCAACCCTTTTCTTGGGTCTAGGCCATTAGAAGTGGGAAAATAATGGGGGGAATGAATTTGGCCATGACCTACTGACGGAACCATCCCGGCATTCACCTGAAGTGATTTGGGGAATACTTTTTTCTATATAGCTTTACATCTCATCGCCGTTGAGGTCATTAGAGGCGGGAAAAGGCACGTGTCAAGGAACGGGAAGGAATTCGACCATGCTCTTTTGACAGAACCATCCAGGCATTCACCTGGAGTGATTTGGGGCAACTGTCAAAAACCCAAATCTAGGTGGCTGCACAGTGATTCAAACCCACATCCCCCGAATGTGAGGCCAGAGAACGGGAAAAATTTTTGTCAGTCCTTAAGAGTACTAGGGATTTATTCAATGATTTCAAAATAGCAATATGACCCTCTTCTGTTTTTTTTTTTTTTTTTTTTTTTTTTTGCGGCTGTAGGCAGAAAAAAGAAGTTTTATTTCTGCATACAAAATTCCTATCAAAAATTATTTAGCAGTTGTTTTTCTTAAATTCTAATGTTTGTAGGTTATATCAATTAGGGTATTTATAAATGTTACCCCATAAAACTTCATTTTTAGTAATGCGATGATTAAAAACAAATAAATTCTTCCGTTCCGTATACATTCCTTGTGTTTCTTGACCCTACCAATATGGCGACCTCCCCACTCCACCGCTCTCCTCTCGGCGTCACGTCGGTGTATGGAAAAGGTCCCTTACGTGGTCTCCTCTCTTTACTTTGCTCCATGGTGATGAGCCGGCATGTTCTTTGGAGCGCAACGTCTATTGTCTTATCATGACTTAATTTTTGCCACACAGGACATGCATACTCTGCTGCAGAGTTGCATAATGCTAAGGCAGAGATGCGGATGACGCTTGGGTTAGCTACCCAACTAGATCCGGTCAACTTGCTTAAGATATTATTGCGTGATGATACTTTCACCTTGACGTTGCGGCAATGGCTTATAAAAGTGAGACCTCTTACAGGAATTACGCCGAGGTATTTTTGATTTTCACTGTGCAGCAGTGTCAATCCATTCCAGATCACATTCAGCTTTCGCTTCGCGCATTTATTGCACAAGTGAAACGCGTAGACTTCGGACTTTTTTTTTTTTTTTTTTTGCGTGAGATCATTCTGCTTGTAGTAAGTTCCAAGGGATTCAAGATCTGTTGTAAGCCTACCCTCGACTACTTCAAAAGTCTACAGCTTATGCATCATCTGAGCATAAATCGTAAACACGATAAAAGTAACAAAACCGAACCTTCAGGTGGGTTTTCTACTGCGCGAGGCGCTAGGTTCAAGTAGTAATAAATTTTTCAATAATGTTTTACAGTTAAATAAAAAAATATTATTCACTCATTAATTAATTTTTATATAGTTAATCTTACTTTTTATATGAATGTGACACTGAATAAATCTAAACGAAAAATTTTATTTAGGCATTTATTACTGTAAGTATATACTTTACTATGAGTTAACCAACTTTATTTTATTGTTATAACTAATACCAAAGGAGAAAATAATTTTTGTTAAGTATAAACTTTTTTACTATTCGGGTTGCTGCGCGAGACCCCCGCAAGAGCGAGGCCCCCTAAGGCCACCTCTGACTCCCCCTCCCCTCTCCCGTAGCTGCCCATTGCAGCTTCCAAATCTCTCATGACTAGAGCTGTAAAAGTAACGATGTATTCGTAACTGAGTAACGGGTTCGTTGCCTGACTCGAAGTACCGAATCGTTACTCACAAATTCAAATTCATTTCGTTACTCGCACGTTTCGTTACTCGCATTTGTCGTATAGACACGAACACGTTACAGCTCCCGCAGGTAACTAATTTTGTCAACGTAAAGACTAATTTTGTAGTATTTATTTTCTTTAACATTAAAATTTACAGTTCATAACTTGTAAATAGAAAATTTGTATGGATAATTTGAGATAGTTATGTTTTTTCATTGATCTTTCAGTACTGAGGTTTATTGATTTCAAACATTTATGAAATTGGTTTATTTTAAGATTTAATACCTTCTATTTTATTTTATAGTGTAATTTGCAATATAAGAGAATTGTCTAATAGTATGTGATATACATCTCTGCATTTGTTATGTTCTAATAATATTTAATTAAATTGCAAAGAAGCGCACACTGCGGTGGCAATTTTCCTACACACTCATCTTCCCCCTTTCCTGCTTCCACCCACATTTGCTCTCTACACATTTTGAATTTAAATACTTTCAACGTTTTTCGTAAATTATTCTTAATTTCTCTTAGTAACTTATTCCAATCCCCACAAGCCTTACCTAAAAAAGAGAGTCTTCCTATACCCTTGTGCCTGAAAACGAATGCCAGCTTGTGGTCATGGTCATCTTTTCCCTTCCAAGCATTTCTTTTAATTCTTACACCAATATCTTTACATGCCTCGTCATCAATGTACGCCTTGTACATTCCCATGACCCTCTTCAACCTTCTCCTGTCTTCCAATAAATCCCATTCCCGCTCTTTTATCATATCTGTTACTGATTGCGTTCTGCGATAACTTCCAGAAACAAATCTAGCAGCCCTTTTTTGCAGTTCCAGAATTCCATAAACAAACAAGAAGGTACAATGACTTTATACTTTTTGCCTGGTGTTACTTATTGTTAGTTATATTGGTTAATTTGTTAGTGGAGGGAACAGTGGAAGGTAAGAACTGTAGAGGAAGACAGAGATTAGAATATATGAAGCAGATAATTGAGGACATGGGTTGTAGGGGGTATGTAGAAATGAAGAGGTTAGCACAGGATAGGAAGGGATGGAGGATTGCATCAAACCAGTCTAAAGACTGACAACAGCAAAAAAAAAAGTTATTGTATTATTAACGCAGGATCCATGTTATCAATGCGGTACTGGCTTTGATGTTGTGTTTGTTGTAACCGCAACGCAACGACAATTGCGAATATAATCGCATGTTTGTCCTGTACCTTTGTTATAGATTTAAATGTTTAGAATATTTTTGAAATGAAACTATTAAAGCGGGAGTCAGTAGCACTCTGCCTGCAGGCCCGATTTGATGGTATGTCCACATTTATTTTAACAAATCTATCAACAAAAAAATGAAGAATGTACAAAAAATAAATGAAAACAGCAAAGGAAGAGAATGGTGAAACCTCCTATTTAAAAAACGAAATACTTTGATGAGATCATAATATTTGTTAAATACATGTCCCATTATCATATCAGGCTTCTTGGTTTTTGAGTAGGCTACTTTAAAAAATAACCGTCTTTAGTTATTACTTGACTTTAAGTTTTATCCAAACGAACAACTTACCTAAACTTAATTTACTAGATAAAGAATTTATTTAAACTTTATCAAGTACGAACGTAATCGTGTCCTATGCGACCCACTCGATGCGAATGCGATGCTACATGCTAGTTTGTATTGTATCAAAAGTAACTAGTAACGAAACAATACGATAGTAACGAAGTTATCCCGTACGCGACGCGACTCGATGCGATGCTTCGTGCTAGCGCTAGATCGTACCAAAGTAACGAGTAACGATTCGAAAATAATGGGTACTGATTGGTTTAGTAACGAATACATACGGGTACAGGATTTCTCGTTACTTTTACAGCTCTACTCATGACTTCTGTTACTGTTTAATAGTCAGATACATCAGCTTACTCCATGAAACTACGTCCCCCACTGAACTCTGGAGGTGGCAATAATTACCTTACCAACACATTCTGGATACGTACCAGACATCACATGGGCCTCAATCTCATATAATACTCATCTTCCTGTTAAACACACCATTACACTTGTGTATATTTTTTAAATAATTTTTCACCGCTAATACTTGTCCCGTTTTTTTCTTTATTTTGATTAATTTCTTTCTTGCATGTATCATTTCGCTAATATTATTTTGTAATCCCACCACCTAAACTTTGATTATAAAAGTCAAAACTACCATTCTTGGAGCTGTGTTGATTGCGACTGCCTTTTCTGCTCATTCACGTGTTTTAAGTTGTGTTCTGTATGAAGCACAGCTCAAGGGGCCCCCAAGCTCCACTCAGTGGGGTCCCCAAAGCTCAGGGGGGCCCTACCAGCAAAGCTCACACGGCTTGGTAGAGCTAAAAAAGGGTTGTATTTCTGTCCAAATATGTTTTTGCACGGGGGCCCTTGTTAACCTAGCTACGCTACTGCACTTGAGCCCATGCATCCACAGCAGCAGGTCTTGTTAACTTGACACTAGCCAACACTTACCACCATGAGAACAACGTGAATGTTTCTAAATAGTGGTCAAGTTCAAAATCAATCTAGCGACATGTGGCTATATAAACACTAATATGACTGAGCTAGGTGAGAATAAAATCCAATTACGAAGCTTGATTGGCCTTTGTCTCTGTGTCAACTACGTAAACAAAAGATTACTTTCATAAAGTGATCCAAAAAGCGAAGGATGTTTAAAAAGCTCATGACCATAATAATTTTTTGATACACGATATTCGTAGCTGTTTGTGGCACAATTATGTATATTTTATGTGCGTGAGAGAGAGAAAGAGGGGAAGGATATTTATCCAGATGTGAGCAACTAGGTTAACAAGGGTCCCGGTGGAAAAATAATAATTATTGGGGTCCTCTGGTCAGATGGGCAACCTTTTTTCTTAGCTCTGAGGTTTGCTGGCAGAGGCTCCCTGAGCTGTGGGGATCCCCCCGATCTGAGCTTGGGGTTCCTCTGAGCTGAGCTTGTGGACTCCCTGAAGGGTCCCCGGTGCATGGCATCGCCTAGCTCTCCTATAGCTAGGCCATTGAATGTGAGTGGACACAGTATCAAGAGAAATAAATACTTCTGCTTACAATTAGATGTAAACATTTTTTTTCTGTGAGCCTTATTTTTGGATAGAGTTTATAGTAATTTGTTAAGTAGGATGTGTATATTTTAAATTTATAGTGTAATTACTGTGTCAGAAATACAAGAGTATACAATGCAGCTTCTTAATTCTATTAACATTGCTTAATGCCGAGAGATGTTTTAAATCCATTTATAGATATTTAACAGACAGTTGATGTAGCATTACATTGAATTGATTTCTAAATCCATTGCTTTCTTGCCATCAGTGTAAGGTGACCAGACGTCCCGATTTAGCCGGGACAGTCATTTTTTTTTCACCTTTTGTCCCCGATTTTTTAAAATCCAAATCGGGACCCAAAATGTCCCGATTTTCAAGGCCTGGCATTCCCCACTTCCTCGTTTTACATTTTTTACTATTTTCTGCATCCTCAGGAAACCTTTCCTAACTGTCACAAGTATTTTTTCCTTTTAAATATTTTTCTTTTTTTCTGTTCTTTTGGGAATGCATGAATTCATTTCATCACTTCTACCCATTGTTGCGGCTGGCGTATCTTTTAATGCCGCATTTACACTCTCGCCTCGCGTCTCGCCTCGCGCCTCGCCTCGCGCCTCGTGCACGAGCGCTGACACGAACTGCCGTTTACACTCTCGCAAGAATTCATTCATGGATGACTAGTGGGCGTGCCAGCTTTCGTGGTGGACTGTGGGGGTTTGGTCCAATAGTTAAACGCTTTCGTTATTTTTCTAAAAAATTAATTGACTTTTTAAGGTTTTTTAAATAGATTTAATCATTTTTTTATAAACGTTTCTCGTGAACAAACCGAGTAATATTATTATTGATGCACAATATTACTCGGTTTGTTTCCCGAGAAACGTTTATAAATAAACAACGCCGAGAAAAATTGCATTCATTTATAAATTTAATTATGTTGATTTGCACCTTAAAGGAGCTAATAAAACGCTTATAGGTTACCAAAATGTTCTGTGTGTCATTATTTATTGAAAACTTTTTTTAACTACTGCTTTACAATCTATTAAGAAGAAAATTTCAATAGTTTCCCGAAATATTATCTATAAACGATAATAACTCCAGAGGATATTGACAGATTCAGAACCCACCTCAACTAACTTTAGACATGGAAAAACGATTTGTAGTGATTTTGAAATTCAATGTTTATGACTGAATGAAAAATCCTTCTACCGCAAATAATGAAGAAGCTATTAGAACTTGACAGGAAGAAGGTTTAGAAATCGTGTATGACGCAGAAAGTAAACATAAATTCGATAGTGATGGATATGAAAACCCGTGGCAAAATAATTAAAAAAAAACCTGTCATATCAAAATGTATGACAACTGATATTCAGTTTAATGAAAACTTTTCCTTCATATCTCATGTAATCAGGCATTTGTGCTGTTAATCATATTATAGCCAAAGAAAGAAACCGAAAGAGGAGACCTTTGTTTGTTCCTTGCAAAATTGACCAAGATATCCAGTTTTTATTTTAACATAATCTGCCTTAGGAATATCATTAATAAACCAAATAATAAAATCTAATTTCATCCAACTTCGTCCTTTTATATACGCAAAGTATAAATAAAAAGACAGATTTAACTACAGTGAGTAGATTTATAAAGACATATTGTGCCAAACGTAGCGAAAGTCAGACAAAGTATTTGGCAAATTATTATTATGGGCTTTAACTCGCTGTACGTCTGTTTCATAAGGTATACATTGATACAAAAGTGGGCGGTAGGTAAAAAGGTTGACTACCTCTGCTGTAAACAATGTGCTCGCGCCTTTGACTCGCGCCAAGAGACCGCCACTGAGGCGAGCGGCACTCGCGAGCTTAGACGAGGCGAGGCGAGACTAAGCGAGTGCACCGTTTACACTCTCGCGTTCGCGGTGTCTCGCCTCGCCTCGTCTAAGCTCGCGCGAGAGTGTAAACGCGGCATAACATTTACCACCGCGCCTATTCATTATTGTCGGCTGCTTTTTATATTATGTTGCACGTGCTTTTAAAGTTGAAGACGTTAAATTAGCACTTAGTTGAACCTTTTTTTTTGGTGATGGTAAGACGTGCAATAAACATTGCGATTTTTTGCCTATGTTAAGTTTGTTTGATTTAATAACAGCGTGAGAAGAAAATAATGTCACCACCGAAACGAAAGTGTGTATTTAATTCTAAACTTGAGAAAGAATATCCATTTATTAAGAAAACCATTACTGATTCGGATATTCGATGCAATGCATGTTCTTCTTCATTTAGCATAAGCCATGGGGGACGGTCTGATATTACGCATCATTTAGCTAGTGAAAAACATAGAAATGCAGTGCGTGCGAGTGCATCCAGTTCCACTCTTACTTCATTTTTAAAAGTGAATCTTTTGGTGAAAAAGAAATGAGATTAGTGGCCACTGAAAAAGCTTTTGTTATCACACAGTGCGGCATAATCAGTCTTTTAGGTCATTAGATTGCACTTCCAAACTTGTACAGTGTGTTTTTGAACCTAAATTCTCATGCGGTAGTACGAAAGCGGAAGCAATTTTACTAAATGTATTAAGTCCATTTGCAATTTCTCAATTACACTCTGACTTACAATAAGCTAATTTCGTTTCAGTAATGACAGATGCCCTAAATCATAAGGATATTAAAATATTTCCTATACTGGTGAGGTATTTCCTTCCTGCTGAGGGAATTAGCGTTAAATTGTTAGAACTTAATTCTCTGCCTGGAGAAACAGCGCAAACTATCTCTGCGTTTTTAATAGATTGTTTGGATGATATTAAGACAAAGGAGAAAGTAGTTGCTCTGTGAGCTGATAACACAAATTGTAATTTTGGTGGTGTGGCGAGAAAGGGTGCGAACAACGTCTTCACAAAATTAAAAGATAACATAGGACACGATTTAGTAGGAGTAGGTTGTAATGCTCATATCATCCACAATACTATTCAGACAGCTGCTGACATTCTCCCAATTGATATAGAAGGAATTGTCTCTAAAACATATTCATATTTCTATTTGTATACAGTTAGGGTTGACAGTCTTAAAGAGTTCTGCGAATTTGTGGAACAGGAGTACAGACAGGTATTACTAAAGGATACAGTAAAACAAGGTGGCTGGCCCTACTTCCTGCTGTCGAACGTCTTCTCCGTATATTTTCACCCTTAAAATCCTATTTTGAATCACAAGATAAGTGTCCACATATCATAAAAACCTTCTTTGAGAACCCTTTGTCAGAGGCTTGGCTCTATTTTATTCACAAGTCCTCAACTTTTCATTCAGCTATACAAAAAATAGAAGGTGAAACAGTGACAGTATTGGAAGTAATTCATGTAGTTTGTGATTTAAAGACTTCAAAGGGGAACGACTGTTTTCTTACATCAGTTGTTAGGACCATTCTTGCAAATTTGGAGAAAGAGGGCGTTACTTCGGAAGTGGCAAAATTTCGACAGAATATTTATACTTTCTACCAAGTTGTTGTTCAGTATTTAGAACAATAGACAGCTTCCCTTGAGCATTTGAAACAGTTTTGGTGGTTAACACTGAAAGAGATACCTAGCTGGGAAGAGATACAAAACTCGGTAGATTTCGTTAAGAAAATAAACCCATCTGTTGTAATTGATGAAACTGCTTTGTACGACGAATAACGTATATGTCAAACAATATGTGACATCAAAAATACTAGACGAGTGGAGATTGAATAAAACATCAACTGACCAATGTTGGCTACAAATTATCTCCCACTTCAATTCTCATAATGTACCTTATTTAAAAATGTTTAAATATTGGAGTTTTTTATGTTTGCCTGGAACTAATCCCCCTACTGAACGAGTGTTTTCCCACATGAATGCCTTATGGACAAGTGACAAAACTCAGCTATCCATAAATACCTTGAAAGGGACGCTCATCACTAAAGTTAATTTCGATTACTCCTGTACCAACTTTTATAAAATGTTGTGTCAGAAGAAGACCTTCTGAAAAGGATTCATTCATCTCAAAAATATCAGCAATGGTCAAGAGATTTTGGCCTCAATAATTTTTAAGGTAAGTTCTTTTGTATCTATCTGTTTTAGGCCTACAGAAGTCTGTAAGTCAGTAGCAATCAATGTAGGTTCGGTAGTTTCTATTAAAAATGTGATTTTATTTTATAAATGTTTACCTTTCGCTGTAGCTCCGCAATCAGAATGCTATTATTGTTGCTAAGATATATGTTTGAAATCCTCTGAATACACTTTAGTAAACATCCGAACCATGTATAAAAACAGTGCACATGCAAAGAGAGATGTTTTAGAATATGACACCTATTTATTACACTAATATGCTATTACGGTAAAGCATACTAATGTATTAACCATGACCGCCTGACCTTCCACAGGTTGCACTGTTCGAGGTTGCCGTATATAACCTTGGTATCAACTTACTCTACTCTACACACCGTAACCGAAGGGGGCTGATCATGCTAAAGTTCGAAAAATTCGGTCAAAAAATCGGCGACCTTTTTTTTTAGCTCTACTGGACTGTGGTGCGGGCCCCCTTGTGGTTTTTTTTTATTATTATTATTATTTTTTTTTTTTTTTTTCGGAGGTGTCCCGCTTTGGTGGATTGAAAATATGGTCACCTTACATCAGTGTGCATATTACAACGAGATGCTAAAATTTTCAGATATTTCCCTGTTATCGTCTGTGTGAACAGTAACTCAATAATATATAGGCTACTTTGGAGAATAAATGCAGACCACTTTTAGGAATGCGGACTTTACTCATTATCTAGGAGACCGTGAACAAAGGAAACTAGTCCTTAGCTGTTGCACTTTATTTCAACAAAAGATACAGCAATTAATCATATATTTATTTTATTGCATAATAGTACGTAAGGTAGAATGCTAAGGAGATCAAAAAGTTTTTTCTGATTTTTAAAATTACAATTAAACAGTTGAAAACGCAAGGCACATTTAATCTTGTAGTAGTTTTATTGTGATTCAGGCTGAATTCTCCAAACATGATGATTCAGATTTCTAATTTTGTTGATAAAACTTTCTTATCGCAATTGATGCTAACTACTCACAGGACTGTAATCGAAACGCAGTTTGTTTCAGTTTAGGTTGTTATACAGGTTGAATTCTCACATGAGACGATTCAAATATCTGTTGTTTTTTTATTTTGTATAGTAAACTTCTTTGGACATGATAAGGAAAAATTTGTTGGTGTTAAGGGCTCCTTCACACGTCAACTTGTTGTCCAACCACGTCTCTCACCCTGGTTGATGCGTTGGAATCATCATCCATCAAACTTAGTTGCTAAGCTAAAAAAGCTTATTTATGTATTTTATAGGATAAGAAACATTCTCCCAATCGAACCATTAAGAACTGTTTATTTCGCCTTAGTCCAAACACACTTACAAAATGGTGTAAACAGCTGGGGAGGGATACTTGATACACACTTGGCTCAGGTCAACAGATGTCAAAATTACATTCTGAAAGTGATGTAAAAAAGTAGACTTGCAACGAATAATATATTCGGTCATACGGCGAATACCGAATATTCGGAAGACTTCCTGGCCGAATAGCCGAATATTATGCAAAAGTATTCGGCCGGAGTGAGCCAAAATCTGTATTGCTGTGCTTGTCTCTTGCTCGCCTGTTAAAGCAGAGTTACTTCCCACCACTCTGTGCCTGTTTTAACAAGCTTGAAGTATGGCCTCAAGTATCTACGATGGATTATTTATGACATTACTTTTTTTTCTTAAGAATAAAATCCATTGAAGTGCGAAGATGGAAAAGCTTTCTTGCTATAGTTCATAATACGGGATAATCAATTGGTATAACCTTCTTAAGACCGAATTGCTGATACCACTTTCTGAACTGCCCCTACATAGTACGATACTGATAATCTTCTTGTGGTATGATATGCCATGCTTCACTATATGGATCGATAACAGAGTGCAGTATTTCCGTAGTCACAACATCCTTATACCTCGTTTTTAAGTCTGTGAGAAGGGCATTTAGACTAAATGTTGAATATAGGCCAAAATGTCATCATCCTCAACGTTTATCAGTTATAAGATAGAGAACCGGGAAGATTCGTGGCTTCCGTTTTGTTTGAATATATTAATTCTGACAAGAAAACCTAAAATTATGGCCTTAGTTTTATTAAATTGTAACCGCAAGCCAACACAATAAAAATTAGCAAATACATCTGATAAGTAAGCCGTGTATGGTTTTCATTTCATAGGTACTAAAAGCTAGAAATTACTAAATGCCTGAACAGTTGAAAGTGGGTGGACCCGCAGTTTTCATTTCGCGGATTCCCAAATTCCCTTGTTACTCACACGGAAGTCCCTGTAGGGTCAATATCAACCACTTTGGGAACGATTGCTCTATTTTTATAGAAAAACATCAGCACATTCTCCAGATCGACATCGCACCGTTACTGTCTAAAGTTAGATTTCCATTCTGATAAGTTCCTGGCACTAGTCGCGCAACTTTTTCCAGGCGCATGTTGCACGTAATTGTTCAACTGTTTCCAATTGCCTGGGAGATCTGCAACTTTTGTAGAAAGATATCGAGTGCAAGACTACAGTTGAAGTTTGTACAGGCAATCAGATACAGTGTTTTCCAGTTTCTTGAGTGGAGTGATTTGTTGTTCCAAATTTTTGAGCGATAGGGACAACTCAGCTACTGCAGCTTCTGTTGTAATGGCAGGACCATACAACGAACTTTTTTTATAAAAGACGAAAACGACCGAGATGGTGGATTAGAAGTTTTCTAGCAAAAAGACATTCGGAAAGAGCTTATCACTCGTTGATGGCAGACCTTCGTCTCCAAAGTGGGTACGAGAATTTTGTTAGAATGACAGCAAGTGATTTTCAATTGTTACAGAACCTTGTTGGGCCGAAGATTATAAAATCCAGGACATGTCGACAGCCAATTTCTCCCGGTGAAATGTTAGCGACAACCCTTCGTTTCTTAGCGACAAGTGATAGCTATAGTTTTTAATGTTTATACACAGAATCTCCAAATCCACTCTTTCAAGATTCATACCTGAAGTATGCAAAGCCATTGTAGCAGCTTTGAGGGATTAAGGTCAGAACTGTTAACAAGAAAGCTTTGTTTATAAAATAGTTTATTCGTAACTGTATACATTTTATAAATTGGTGATATTTCTTCAACACATACAATTTCGGATAGTAACAAAAAGAAAGTAAGCTTTAACGTTAATTTGAAGGAAGCAAATTCATCAGTTGATAATCATCTTGATTTAGTTGCACGGGCAAATACTGAGGCTCATTATTGCTTGGTTGGGGGAAAGGGTAGGAACTCTGTGGACTGGATTGTTGAGTGCTGTGCTCAAAAATACAACTGCATCACACTTACGTACTTGCACCCCCACATACACATCAAAAAATTGTACTCTGCGTCACACAAGGCCATGAGCACAATACTAAAAGTTAATTTATAATTGTAGTATAAACTAACACTGTTGGCTGGAGCTTGGAGAACAATATGCTTCCCGTCAAGTGCACCTATGTAGTTAGGATAGTTCCATTTCGAATAAAATCCTTTGGCAAACATCATCCCATTCAGTTTCATTGTTTGGTACCTACAAATGATTTACAGTTACAAATATATTAGATAAGTACAAAACTATTTAAAATTATCTGTTAATTTCAATTTTTCACAGTACTACGGTAAAACATTGTCATTGCTAAAACAAAAAATTACAAGCCTCTAAGATTATTTGTACTCATAGTGGGTTATATATTTTTTATAATAATAATCTTCAATTGCGAATTTATATTTTTTCCTCATTTTTTTTAGACTCTGGATGACTCGTCTGAAACTGGCCTTAATGAGAATGACACTGATGGCCCACCCACAGAAGATATAACTAATAACAGAGAGGCTGAAACCTCATAGATATTGTAGTATCATTCACAACCTGCTACTTTACAAGAATTACCTACAAAATCTACACAAAAAATCAGCACCCGTTGACAAGAAATGTCGCAACAAACGCCCTCCACAGGACTCAAAATACTCTGCGCTTGAAAAAAAAAAAAAAAATCAACCACGCATACGATGTGTTCACATCAAATGTTAGTAAAACTAGGGATGAGGATATATGTTTTGGAGAGAATGTAGGTGAAAGGTGAGTCATTGAGAACAGCGCCGGATTAAGACAGCGCGGGGCCCGTAGCAAATGTGAAGAAGAGGCCCTTGATTTTAGCCGTCCGGGGGAAAATCCAAGAGCCAAAAAAAAAAAGGGTCGCACATTTAGCATAGGAGGCGCGAGGCCCCTCAGAAGGCGCTAGGCCCGTAGCAAGGAAAATCAAGGCATGGGCTCGCCACAACATTTCAAACATTCTTTATCAGGCTGAATGTGGAGCAGGTCCATTTCCGCCCCTATTTGGTTCACGACAGATATTTCAATACCCTGCTCCTCATGCATATAATCAGCCTCATTCTAGCAACTCGTCAACTAGTAACTCTCAACAATCCAGTCCACAGAGTTCCTACCCTTCCCCCCCAACCAAGCAATAATGAGCCTCAGTATTTGCCCGTGCAACTAAATCAAGATGATTATCAACTGATGAATTTGCTTCCTTCAAATTAACGTTAAAGCTTACTTTCTTTTTGTTACTATCCGAATGTATGTGTTGAAGAAATATCACCAATTTATAAAATGTATACAGTTACGAATAAACTATTTTATAAACAAAGCTTTCTTGTTAACAGTACTGACCTTAACACTATCCCTCAAAGCTGCTACAATGGCTTTGCATACTTCAGGTATGAATCTTGAAAGAGTGGATTTGGAGATTCTGTGTATAAACATTAAAGAACTATAGCTATCACTTGTCGCTAAGAAACGAAGGGTTGTCTCTAACATTTCACCGGGAGAAATTGGCTGTCGACATGTCCTGGATTTTATAGTCTTCGGCCCAACAAGGTTCAGTAACAATTGAAAATCACTTGCTGTAATTATAACAAAATTCTCGTACCCACTTTGGAGACGTAGGTCTGCCATCAACGAGTGATAAGCTCTTTCCGAATGTCTTTTTGCTAGAAAACTTCTAATCCACCATCTCGGTCGTTTTCGTCTTTTTTTTTTTAAAAAAAAGTTCGTATTATGCTACTGCCATCAGGGCCGCCGTAAGCGGGCGTGCAAGGCGTGCACTGCACGCGGGCTGCACGTCGAGGAGGGCGGCAAAACGAGTGATCGACAGTCGCCGAGACGAAATTTGCAGCGTATTATGTAGCGGACGACCTTTTTTTTTTTTTTTTTTTTTAAAAAAAAAAAAGCTCAACAGCTGCTTCAGGCGGCCGGCGACACTCGGGAAGGCACCATGGGGGGCGGCAAATAATATTCGAATGGGCGGCAAATAATATTCGAATGGGCGGCAATCTCACAGTTTTTTGCCCCGGTTCGGAAATTTCCTAGATCCACCACTGGGCCTGTAGTTAGACAGGGGGCGGCATAATCGTTATTTCACGAGGGCGCTCAAACAGCTAGTGGCGGCCTGCCTGCCATTACAACAAAAGCTGCAGTAGCTGAGTTGTTCATATCGCTCAAATATTTGGAACAACAAATCACTCCACTCAAGAAACTGGAAAACACTATATCTGATTGCCTGTACAAACTTCAACTGTAGTCTTGCACTCGATATCTTTCTACAAATGTTGCAGATCTCCCAGGCAATTGGAAACAGTTGAACAATTACGTGCAACATGTGCCGGGCACAAGTTGCGCGACATGTACCAGGAACTTGTCTGAATTGAAATCTAGCTTAAGTAAACCAAACTAATAGCTGTAGATGACGGTGGGTATCGGGCGTGTGTCGGACAGGGATGCGATGCGGTGTCGTATGAACCAACTTCAATCGAGTGCACGCCAACAATAGAAAACAGTCGGCGTGTTGGCGGTGCACCCGACTTTTAGTTTGATTGTGCAGCGTTAAGCAGTCAGTTTACTTCGTGTTGATGTGATTACTTTAAAAATTGAGTGACAATCATGGCTTCTACAAAGAAGTCCCCTATATGGACATACTTTGAGGACGATAAAAATGATACGATAACTGTTGTGTGTAAATTGTGCGAAACAAAAATTTCTCCAGGTATGGTAAACCATCTGAGAAATAAACACAACGACGAATACCGTAAGATGCAGCCTACGCTTCCTAAGGGGCATGTATTTATGGATCAAAATATGGGTGCAAATAAACCTAAGACGTCAAAAAGACAGTTGAGTCTTGAAGAATATACTGAAATACCTAAAAAATGGGATATTAATGATCCCAAGGCTAAAAAACACTATCGCGTAATTAGCGAAATGATAGCACTTGACAATGAGGCAGTAAATATGGTAGAATATACTGGTTTTAGAATGTTAAATAGCGCTTTGCCTCGATATAACATACCATATCTCCTTACTTTTCAAACAAAATAATTTCAGAAATATACCAAAAGGTAGTAAAGACAATTAAAAAATGATTTCAGAGACTGATTTTATATACGTCACATGTGACATGTGGACGTTCTTGCATAATCACATAGTTTTTTGTTTTACTGCTCGTGAATTCAATGAATTGATCGTGAATTCAATGTCAAACATGTGTTTTGAGCATCAAGCATTTTGACGGTAGGGATTACAATCCAGCAAAGCGGGATCCCGCATGAGTAGACAGTCTGGCGAATCCCGCATAAAATTAAGCGGATCCGCAAAAAGCAGCGAAAACGTGTGTCAGTCTGCATGACTCGCTGTCCCACTCGGTCTCTATTGGATGTTTTGCGCTGTTTGCCTGTGCCCTTGCAGTCGGAATTTCAGCCGTGTGAATAAACGTTTGTTTTTGCAAACCTCCGTCATTCGTAAGTAAATAGATTCACTTTTACGTATTCATCAAAACTTACGTTTGTTTCGAGTACACATTTCTGCAATTTGAGTTATGTTGCGTATTTAGTACGATTTTCTAACTATATAATTATTTTTTATGTGTCGCACACGTTATCTGAACTTCACAATTACAGCTTTTTATTCACGGTTTTATTATTCCCATTTTCTGTATTTGCAGGTAAAGTAATTGTGACAATTTCCTTATTTGCGGCTGAAAATTTGGTTATTCGTTGATACGAAACTAATTTTATCGTAATTTTAACGATCGCATACCTATTTATTTAGCAGCTATCAAAAGGCAATTGTATATCCTTTGACTTATTGCTATTTTGGCCGCTGCCTCAATGCGTTTCTTTGACGAAAGCCGCCTGTTTACATGTGGCACTCAGGTTTTCCATTAATCCCTCTTCTCCTTGTAATTATTTCGACTAAAGGCAAATAAAGTTATGATGAAGTTTTCACGGGTGTATCGACATTTGTGTTGTAGGAACAACATACTTCGACGGCTGCCTCCGCCCTCTTCCTCACATGTGAAATTTCGTGTTTTTACAATGAAATCCAGAGATAGAACCTATCAGGACTTCACTGCAATAATTCGCCGAGAAAGTTTCCTTTCTTACTAAAACAGTATTAAATCCACTCTAAAAACGTCGTTACGCCGCTTAAGTAAAACTGAAATACTTGACAGTGACAGTTTACATGTTGTTGAGTAGTTTCTTTTAATAGCATTGAATCAACTGTAAGATCAATCAAGGAATAAGGAGATATAATAATGAATCCCACAAAAACAATTCTTGTGAAAAAAGGTCAAGTCTCGTCCTTGTGCACTGACAAAAAGTTAAAGGAAAAAAAAAAAAAAAAAACCTCTGGTAACTTGGCCATTAAGCAAACTATGTTTTTAAACTTATGTGATGTATTGTATGGCACATAATATGACCTGACACCGAATATTTTCCATTTTTTATTATTTATTTAAAAATTGGTTTAGATTAAAAAACAAAAATGTAAAACCTCGACATATACTTAAGACATGCTAAAAAGTTTTAATTTCATTTTGCGAATTAAAATATTGTTAACTGTTAATTTTTATCATTTAATAACAAATTATTTATTAATCAATGATTATTTTATTTATTACGTTTCAAGTAACTACATGGTGTATACCAAAAGTAGTAGGACTGATTTTTAAAACACTGCGGGATTGCAATCCTTATTTGAGGGGCAGCACACTGCCAAAATATTGCAGTTCCTCTACAAGAAATAGCAAGTTTTTGGGACAACCTGCTGGCAAAGATTCATGTCGTCATTCATGATAACGGACGAAACATAGTAAAAGCCGTCAGTAATGCAGGGTTGGCCTCAGTTCGTTGTTTCATTAATACTCTCCAATTAATTGTTGTCTGAAAGTTCAGTCAGAAGTGATGGAAATGATGGCTGCAGGAAGGAGGATCGTGACTCATTTCAATCATTCCGGTATTGAGCAAGAAAAACTGCTTGCAATCCAAAATCAATTGGGTCTCCCCGAGCATGAATTGGTGCAAGATGTCAGTACGCGGTGGAATTTCACATACTATATGCTTAAAAGGCTAATGGAACAAAAACGGGCAATTTCAGTGTATCTCACGGACTGCAATATTGCCAACTTGACTGCTGCTCAATGGAAGCTTATAGAACAACTTTCGAGATTACTACAACCATATGAAGAACTAACAAAAATCACCAGTTCCGGATATGCATGCATTTCTGAGATTAGTCCGTATGTTGTTACTCTAACGCGATATTGCGATAAAACTAGCACATCAGAGCCGACAGCCAACTTAAGCCCAGTGAGACTTGTCATGCAACAAGGGTTGAACGAACGATTTGAAGACATTGCCACAAATAAAAATTATTTGTCGGCAACCGCTTTGGACCCTCGCTTTAAAATGAATGTTTTCACCAGTCAACTGCAAAAAGAAAAAGCAAGGCAATGTATTTTGATCGATGGTCTAAAGACGTACTGTGAAACAAGCAGCGACGGCAGCGTGAATTCGTCCCCTGTCCAGCCCAAGAGGATGACGGAAGAGTCGGGTCACAGTCAGAGTACAAACTCATATTTTATGGATTGTTTTACAGAGAAAACTACGATCAATGCAGAGACATCGCAAGAAAAAAATGCAGTTGTAACTGAAATTGATGTTTATTTAAATATTAATAGTATATCATGGCATGATAATCCGTACATTTGGTCGCAAGCAAGAAGAGAGAAATTTCCGTGTTTGACAAAGCTAGCAGCAAAATACTTGTCCGCGCCAGGAAGCAGTGTTTATTCGGAGCGGCTTTTCTCTGAAGCTGGAAATGTCTACGAGAAGAAAAGAAGCAAACTACAGTACTACCTAACAATACAGAAAAATTAGTATTTCTGTATCTCAATCTTCGACTCCTAAATTTCAATTATGATGATTCCAGTGAATAGGTATTTTTTTTAGTATTTTTGTTTTGCTTTGACATCATGTAAGTTGACCATGCACGATTATTGTTTGTAATTGTAAGTTAAATGCATTACCATGCAATGAATCAGTCGTTTTATTTTAGGTAATTATCTAACTAAAAAAAAAAAAATCCTAAGTTTCGATATTCGGCCGAATAGTAAAAAAAGTGGCTGAACATGCGAAATACCGAATAGTTGCAGAATATTCGTTGCAAGCCTATTAAAAAGCCATACACTGTTCCAACTTGTGAGCTATATAAACAAAGCATGTTGCTCAACGTCCATCAGCTATTTATTCAAACAACGGTTATGTACATACATGCCAATATAAAAGTTTTTAACGCTAGTGACCTACCACACTTGAATACTAGAATACAAAAAAGAAATGGAGCATACATTCCTCGCCGAAACACTCTACTAGGACAAAGACATCCCAGCTACCTTGGTCCAAGAATTTATAATAAATTACCTGCAGATGTTATCAATAAACCAAGGCATACCATGAAGAACTATATATGGTTTTTAGACTTATTAAATGAATTAATAAATTTTCATCACTTGGTGTAAACCATATGTATATATATATATAGGTCTTAAATATTACTTTACTACTAACAACTTTTACAATTTGCATGTACATGTAACAAATCTTTATAATAATTGTATCACTTGTGTCATTATATTCCTAATATACTATATTGATTATACACAATCAAGTATAGATTGTCCAATAGATCTTAAGTCACTGTAAATATCCATAATGTAAGAATCAAGATAGTTACAACTTGAAGCCCACACACAATTTTACCTTATGTGGGATTCACAATATAGCCTTATAATAATCAATACAAAAAAAGACTGTTATATTTTCGGTTCAAACACGTCCTGTTTGGACCTCGATGCACCCACCAAGGTCTTCCTCAAGGCGCAGTGCTCAGTCCCCTCCTGTAAAAAATTTATATGCGGGAACTGGAGAGCATTTTGCCTCTTGTCGTGATTATTATTCAGTACGTTGACGACGTCTGCATATTCACCTCAGCGACATCGGTAACTGCAACCAAGTGTCTTCTTCTACAAGCTATACTTCGCATAATCCAGTGGCTCTTCGAACATGGCCTGGACTTCTCCACAAGCAAATCCTCAGCAGTGATATTTACGAGAAAGAGAATCCACCCCTCCCCCCATCTACAACTTCATTTTGGGTTCCCTTAACGTGTTTGTTAAATCTCACGTTAAATTCCTTGGGCTGGTATATGATTCTCGTCCTCCTGGTCATCTCACATACATCAACTTGTACCAAAATTGGAACAAGGTCTTATTATTTTACGTACACTGACTCGAGTTTGGTGGGGATCTCATTAATCTACATTGTTGATACTCCATCGCACTCTACTCAGATCAAAACTGAATTATGGAAGTACATTCTATTTCAGTGGCAGTAAACGTCTACTAAATAATCTGGATCGCATTCAGTATCAGGGCATTCGTATTTGCCTAGGAGCTATAACATCCACACCTATGAATGCACTTCTTTTGGAAGCAGCAGAAATGCCCTTTAATTTTCGCTAATTAGTCCTGTCAAATAAATTTTTATTGACACGTGCTTATTCCAAAAATTCACGTTCTCCGGCATCTCATCAACCTACAACAGCTAGTGAAAAAGAGAGGACGGTGTCTATTTGTCCAAAGGTAACCGCTGTTGCAAAGTCTTGAGTACCTATCAACACTCCTCCCTGACCGTCAGCAACAGGAAATGACGACTATATACGACATGCCTTACCAACAATGTGTGATCCCTTTGGCAGTAAGCTGCCTACCGGTGTATCCACCAGTTCAAAACTTTGCCAGGAATATTTATCTGTTAGATGGCCATATTAAGTTCAGATATACACCGATGGGTCAAAGATACCTTTGACGGGTAGGGTAGACTGTGCATTCTACTGCCCCGAGACAAAACACGCTCAGAGGTTCTGCCTTCCAGGTCACCTACCAATCTACTCGGCGGAAGCCATTGCCATTAATCAGGCTCTTACACACACAAGGAGATTTTTACGGCGAAGTATTCTAATACTCACTGATTCACTTAGTGTTATTCGCTCCTTAGCCATACCCCTTATACTCCAGCGACCTAATACATACAACATAATTATAATTCAACAGACTGTGGAACTTAATCAACTCGGCTACACCGTTAATTATATCTGGATACCTGCGCACTCTGGAATTAGGCATAACCAGTACATAGATATGTTAGCCAAGAAGGCATGTAGCACGGGCCGATGCTTAATAACACCCAGCAATACAATTGATTATCAGGCAACAATGGTCAGCAATGCATACCACCAATGGACGAGGAGCTGGAATGAATCTAAACAAAACAGAGGCCGACAGTACGCTCTAGTTCAGACGCAACCTCCACGAAAACTTTGGTTTTCAAGATGGAATACTCAACGGCGGTACATTACTTCTATTATTCGTATGAGATTTCACCACGGCGCCTTCCGTAGTCATCTGTTTCCCATCAAGGCGGTAAACACACCTTACTGCACATGCAACGGACAGGCACTACAGGACCTTAATCGCTTATTTTTCAATTGTTCTAATTTTCAGCAACAGCAATCAACATCCATCAAGTCTCTTGTGCGAGCACAGCAGCCACTTCCAACTAGCAATACAGTACTACTCGCTAAAAATAACAACAGAATCTAAGTATCATCAAGTATTATATTAAGGACAGTGACCTACATATTTAATGTATCTATATATCTGTATATTTTTTCATACTATTAATATTATTACCTTGTAACTTCACCAGGCTGACTGTATAGCCTATTCAAGACCTAAGGTCAAATAAATAAATAATAATAATAAAAAATTATATATATGGTCTCACTAAGAAATTTCGCACAAAAATGCAGTCCAGTTTTCAGATGACACAAGTATTTTTTCACCTCCCCAAATATAAAAAATTTGTATTTGATAGCAAATGAAATCGTGAGTGAGTTGAAAAACTGGTTTGATGCAAATAACACAATCTTGAATGAGGAAGAAAACAGTGGGTCTGAATTTTTTTCTGCTCACTCAGCTAGCAAAAACAAGATTCAAGTAGCCATAAATGAAAAAGATCTAAAAAAATGTAAACGAAACCAAATTCTCGGGATTATGGGTACGATAGAACATGAAATGGGATGTACACATAAGCAAATTGGGAAAAAAACTGTCTACAGTGTGTCATAGCCTGGGAATTCTGAGAGATATCACAAGTATTAGCACATCACTCGCTGATAAGGTATGGAATTATTTTCTGGTGTAACTTATCACAAAGCATTGCATATTTAGGATGCATAAAAGAGCAGTGAGAACCATAATATTATTATGACTAAAAGGATTAGAATGATGTAGAACACATTTCATTAACCATGCCATTCTTTATGTTCCTTGCCTATACTTCTATTAAATAGTTCCTTTTACAAGAGAGACTGTCCATGTCAATTGCTGAAGAACAGTTTGGATTTCAAAAGGAAGAAGTGCAAGAGTCGCTATTGGTTTGCTGAGAACAACAGGTGAAAGATACAGTGAAAGGGAAAGAGATTGTTACATGGTTTTCATAGACCTGGAAAAGGCTATTGATAGAGAGCAGTGGGTGAAGTTAAAGGATATTCTAAAAATTAAAGGCATTGATTGGAAGGAAGGAAAGCTAATAAGAAATTGTACATCGAACTAGGAGTGAGAGTGGGGAATGATGTTACAGAAGAGGGAAAGATTGGAAGAAGTATAAGACAGGGATGTTGTTTGTCACCCATATTATTTAACATATATTTGGAGGAAATTATAAATAAAAGTTTAAGAGGTAAATGAGGTGTATGCATGATTGGAAGTAGGATTAGCTGTATAAGTTTTGCTGATGACATGGTTTTGCTGGTGGAAAGTGTCAGTGTACTCAGAAGAATGTTAGAGACTTTAGACAAAGGGTGTAAGGAAATCGGAATGAGAATCAATAGGAATAAAACTAAATGCATGATGGTGGGAAGCAGTAGAAAAAAAATGATGATCACGCTATAAGGAGAAATAATTTAACAAGTGGAGACCTTCAAATATCTCGAGAGTATTGTGAATGGTAATATGAGTTGCAAGAAGGAAGTGAACAGCAATGGCAAAGGAAGCTTTCAGTAGAAAGAAAAATTTATTATACATAAGGCTGAATAAAACCCTGAGGAAAAACCTAGCTAAATGTTTTGTATGGAGCGAAGGCCTATGAGGGGCAGAAACATGGACGCTACGCAATGAATATCTAAAGAGGTTGGAAGCTTTCGAAATGTGGATATGGAGGAGGACGGAGAAAATAAATTTGAAAGACGAAGTAAGGAATGATGAAGTGCTGGAACGAATAGGAGAGCAAAGGTCACTCACAAAATTAATAAGGAACAGAAAAAGGAAATGGATTGGTCATGTGTCCTAGAGGTGATTGTAAACGGAGGGAAAAGAAGAGGTCGGTGAAGGAAGAAAATGATTGATCACATAAGTATAAACCGGAAATATATATAGACTAAGAGAATGGTGGTGCAAAGGAAGGCGTGGAAGGCTGTCACTGTGCATGGACCTCCTGGATAGCAAATGATCTCCTGAAAAAAAAAGTAATAAAAAAAATATGGCACACAAATATTTCACTAGAGGACATTCAAACACCCATAACTTTTTGCAGGACTTCAACATATCAAAAAAGTATGTTAAATTACATGTAAGTAAAAAATGCTTCATATAGCTCATTTAAAACAAAACTAAAAGGCATTTCTAGTGAGATATAGTTTTTACTGTTAGTGAATTTATGGAAAAATAAAGAAATGCACTTTAGGGTATCTGTTTTTATAACTATTTATTGTATAAAATTTTCTTTATGTATAGAGGAAAGGAGACAATTATGGAATAGGGGTACAAATATGGAATAGGTCGGTTTCCCCTCTCCTAGGCGCTGCACCCTAGCGGAAACTAGGTGAAATGTTTCGTTTAGATCCGCCATTACGTCAGTCTTGTCTGTGCGCCCATAGGCTTCATGCCGCTTTCAGGACGAGTACTTTTTCATTTTTTGGACGGAGAAAACTTTGGTAACTCATACTTGCCCAATTATTTTTATATTTAACTTATATCTCTTGGTTTTTGTTAATAACGTTGGCTAATAGAGCACACTTTGTAGATTATTTTAGCATAAATGTGATTCACGTTTTGTTTGATGGAACCATTGTTATAACCTTCCAAATTGCATGTCCAGAGGGCGACAATTATGGAATACTTGGGGGACGATAATTATGGAATACTATTCCATATTTGTATACCATTTTCTAAAATGTAATTTTTATTTTTAGGGATGTAGAGAGAAATGTTTAAGAAAAGAAAAGACAGACTAGGACGAGGAGAAAATGAAGAACGTGGTAGAGTATGTGAAAGAAAAAAAAATTGGGAATATTTACGGGCGTCTAAACATTCTGATGTTCTGCGAACCACCTTATTCACAATGTGCCAAAGCTTTCGGTAAGGCTTACCTAAAAGTTCAAACTGGAGCGAATGCTGTAAGCGGCTTTAAAACAACTGGAATATAACCTTTAAACATGAATATTTTTGAAGGTTCCGAATTTGCTGCAGATTCAGATGAGGAGATAGAAGATTCCATCGAATGTGTTACCCCTTCGAAATCTAGTGAGGAGCGTCTGGAGAAACAATCTTACTCAATCCTCTGGAATTGAGCGATTCCACATCCCAAGCTGTACCTTCTGACCAGTCTTCAATGTCAGCAGCATTAATTGTGAGTCCTCAAGAAATATCCCCCACACCAATAATTAAAACAAAAATATCTAACAGAGGAAGAAGAAAAGATTAGTCAATTGTGGTCACATCTTCGCCATATAAGCTTCAATTATAAACCAAGAAATTAACAACCAATAAGGACAAGTTTGAACAAAAAAAAAAAAAAAAAAAAAAAAAAAAAAAAAATACAAAGAAAAAAATAATTAAGAAGAAACTTTGTAGAGAAGAATCTGTCAAAGAAGTTGACAGCGATTTCAGTGTTCAAGATGAATCGGACATAAAAAGCGTCCCTGAATCAAGTACTCCTAACTCAGATACAACCTATTGTATTTTTTTGTAAGGGAAACTTTCTGGAAGACACCAGGGGAGAGGAATGGTTACAATGCTTGTTATGTAATGAATGGGCTCACACTGAATGTGCTGGGTATTCCATTGGAAGCTATGTCAGCGACTTTTGTAAGGGTTAGATTGATGGAAGACCAATCATCTGAACCATTCTAATTGTTAATATAACTTATTATATTATAATGAATTGTTTTCTTGGGTTTTTTTTTTAGTTTTTGACAGTTTCTATTAATTTTTTTTTAGTATTCCATATTTGTCACCCTTTTTAGAATTTATGACTTATCACCTTTTTTTATTTATTTAAATTTGGAGTTTGTTTCTCTTTAACATTAATAGAAAATGTTTTATATTTTGTCAGAAAACAGTAATTGGAATAATTTAGAAATAAAACATTTTTAAAAAAAGCACTGCTTGTTATATATTTTTTTGCAAAATGAAAATGGTATTCCATATTTGTCTCCTTTCCTCTACTTATTTTCTCTTTGTATTATCAGTCATCTGTCATCATCTCATATTTATATGTTATATCAAAATGACTTATCCAATGTGAAATGTACCCTGTACAATAAAGTGACGAACTGCATTGATAAATATCTTATCTTAGTTCGTGAAGTTTTAATATTTAAACTCTAATAATTATTATTTAATTTCTTTATTTGTATATGATATGTTTTACAACAAAACTTCGCGATCCACCACAAAGATGTACTTTTAGCTAGATATATGATATTGTGAATAATTTGTAGGTCGTTTGGATTATGTTGGAAATTACATTTTTCAGGATTAAGTTTAAATATGCCGCTGCAACTATTTCATACGGCCGCGGAGATAACGAACTTATATGGTCTCTGGTACAATCCACGTCCGCTGTCGCAAAAATAGTACGGACCTATTCTGCAAGATAGCCGATGGAAATGAGTTATAACTTCTGACCTTTAATTGGTTATTCTTTGCTAATAAAGTCCGAAAATTACGTAGTTTTCTGTGATTTCGTTTGTTTATGATTTCACCATCAGAGATCATGGTCTCGTTTTCTACTAAGGCGAGCGATAGCATCTACCTTTATCCTGGGATTAATAATTAAGCTTACGGCATTGCAATCTTCTTACAGTTATTATTTGTACCTTTCTGCGTTTCCGTTTTACTTTTTTATTCAAACTTTCTCTTTTGAATAAAACGTGCTAGATTTGCTCCTGTAAGATCACTTATCGAAAATACTGCAGATAGTTTCTTATTTAAATATTTCTCTGTAACTTGGATACAAAACTATTCATCAATTGCAGTTAATAGCAATCCTTATTAAGTACCAAGTATTGTAGAACCAGTAAAGCTACTGTAGCTGCGGTGTCCGAGTGGTTAAGGAGTTGGACTCGAAATCCAATGGGGTCTCCCCGCACAGGTTCGAATCCTGTCCGCAGCGTTTATTTTCTTCGAATAAAAGAACCTTTATTTTATTCATGTTAGCAACAAAAATCAGTAAATATTTGACTAAACGCAAATTCATGAAATTATTAATGATTCTGCAGGGTAAGTAGTCTAATATTGGGGATTCTATCATTACCGTGGCGCCAAAATCTGATGATGAATTCTTGTAGAACTGGACGAAACAAATCGAAAATAAAGAATATATTTTTTGTTTTGATATCTAGCTTGTTTCTGGAGATATCATATTTCAAAATTGACGTAGTTAGTTTCAAATACGGCCTGGACCAAAAGAAAAATTTCGCTATAGCCAAATTAGATGATGAATTCGTATGTAACTCGAAGAGACAAATGGAAAATAAAGAATAAAGTTTTTTTCATATCTTACTTTGTTCTCGAGATATTGTACTTCAAAAGTGAAGAGGTTAGGGTGAGCGGCCTGGAGCAGATTTTTTTTTTTTTTTCATCAAAACCATCATATCTGGACGGTGGAGATGCATTGTAGGTGTATTATTTTCTTCCTAGTGATTCTTGCTAGGTTCAAATACGACCTGGACCAAAAGAAAAAACACCAAAAGCAGAAAGAACTATAACCATGACTGATATTTAACATGCTATATCTCGAAAACCAAGCAAGATATTAAACAATTTTATTATTTATTTCCTCGAGTTTTACAAGAATTCATCATCAATTTTTTTGGCGCCATGGTAATGACAGAACTGCCCTAATATTGTGGACAGTTTTCACAAGTAGCCTATAGTTAAACAGTTGCAATACCTGCAATTTTTTATTGGTTACACTTGTAGTTACTTACTTTTCCAAAAATGACATTGCATGAATTGAGTCTTCGTAAACATTTTCTAGGGGTATAAGTATTAAGAAGCAAACGTAAATTATAATAATTAAGTTCTTTAATCAATAGTCCTTTTAAGGGATTATGAATAATAATTTAATGGGTGGATGTCAGTACTTACACCTATTAACATAAATAATATTACCAAAAACTAAAAAAAAGTCCCCTAAATCCATTGCTTTTTTTGGGGGGGGGGGCTTCAGCCTTCTAGCCTCCCCCCCCCCTGAATCCGCCACTGCCCATTACTATAATAATTTTCTACTATAAAATGCAAATACATACTATCCCAGATCAGTTACTAGCAATTTTCAAATAATGTAATATCTGTATTTGTGTAAAAGGTTACAACTCAAAGAAAAACCATACACCATTTTAGTAATTACAAATAAATTTTATCTTTAAATTCTTTTCGGTAAATTATTCATCATTTCTCTTGTTAACTCATTCCGATCGCTGACACCCTTACCTAAAAAAGAGAATCTCCCCACACACTTGTGCCTGAAATCGAGTGCCAGCTTATGGTCATGGTCATCTTTTCCCTTCTATGCATTACTTGTCATACCTACACCAATATCTTTCCATGCATCGCGAGTATACGCCCTGTACACTCCCATGACTCTCCTCATCCTCCTCCTATCTTGCAATGAATCCCATTCAAGCTCCTTTATCGTATCCTTCACCGATTGCATTCTGCAATATTTTCCAGAAACAAATCTAGCAGCCCTTTTTTGCACACTCTCCAACTTCTGTATTTGATACGTAAAATGAGGGTCCCATACTACACTGCCATATTCGAGCAATGGTCTGACCAAAGTTTTGTAACCCAATTCCTTTACTTCTCTCGTACATCCTCTCATCACTCTCTCCAACAAGTGCAGAATTTTGAAACTTTTTCCTACCACCTGCCCAGTTAAGCTTGTTATCAAATGTAATGCCAAGATATTTACATTTCAAGTCTTCAGCAACCAATTATTTCCCCACCTTATATTCATAATTAACCTTTTGTTTTTTATTTGTGTATCTAATAAGCTGACTCTTCTTTGCATTTATCTTCATCCCATGTTTACCAACCAAACTAGATATCCTGTCCAGATCACCCTGCAACTGTTTACAATCCTCTATCGTTTAGATTCTTTTATATAGCGTTATGTCATCTGCAAACAATTTAATTTCAGATAGTAAACAATCAACACAATTATTCATTAGAATAATGAATAGCAATGGTCCCAATACGCTTCCCCGCGGCAATCCCATTTTTACTTCCACTTCTTTTGATACTACATTTCCTACCCTAACTTTCTGTTTTCTACCTTTTAAGAATTCTTCTACCTAGCAAATCACTTTCTCATCCACTCCAATAGTTTTCACATTATTTACTACCATTTTATACTTCTTATGTTCTCTGGGACTGGATAAGACATGCTGTATTTCCAAAGAAATGAATATCACTTACATAATTGTCAAATTATTTGTGAAGTGCATTTTTTTAAATGCTGTTCAAATTTAATTAATTTGACTTGGATAGAACCTATCTCCTGGTCACGAATTTTTATTTTAAATTCTTTCACCTTCCTTTGTCATTTAGTAATTTTATTTTTAACTCTATCATTGTTTCAGGCATATTGTTCAGCATTTCCCTCAGTATTTTATTCAAGTCGCTGATTACCTTAACCACAGAGAAAAACTTCCATCTACCTTCAACTTGAAATTACATGGTAGTTTTTGGTCATTAACACCAGAGGAAATAAAATCATATTGATCATCTCTTCCCTTATATTTACTGCTCCGAATTCTTTTAGTAATATTCATCCATGTCTTGCTCAGTAATAATAATAATAATTTAAAAGAATACAAGCAGTAATATTACTAAAATTATGTGTCAGGTTCATGTCGAAGAATGCAACATATTTCCATGGATGTTTTTCATTCATACTGGCAGACAAGTGTTGGTTAACATAAGAAAAAAATCATAAGTAGAATCTACTTTAAATTTGAATGTTATTGAATTTACAGTAGTAGAAATTGGGAAAATTGCCAGAGATACATCAGCATTTATAAAATGCTGCATCAACTGGCATGATTGAGTGTACAAGTCGTTTATTGGTGATGAGGCACGGAATGATATTGGTGTAAATTGACAGTAGTGCATGGAAGAGAAAAAAGATGACCCAGACCACAAGCTGGCACTCGATTTCTGGCAAAAGGGTGTAGGAAGATTCTCTTTTTTGGGTAAGGGTGTCAGGGATTGGAATGGGTTACCAAGAGAAATGATGAATAATTTACCAAAAATATTGAAAGAATTTAAAGCTAAAATTTACAGAGGGCAAATGTAGGTGGGTGCAGGAAAGGGGGAAGATGGGTGTGTATGGAAATTGCCACCGAGCGTGTGCTCCTTTGCAGTTTAATTAAATATTATTATCATCATCTTAATAAAAGTAAGAGCCAATTTAAATGACCCTCTGAAAGTTGCTAACACATTGGATGATAATTTTCATAGTTGTCTTCTTATAATGTGTCAAGTGATTTACACATTAATTAAAAAAAGGGGGTCCAATATTTAGGGTTACATATCTTCAATAAGCTCCCAACACATCTTAAATGTCTAGCAGATGATAACTTCAGTCATCAGTCATTGGGTGACGTTCTGTGTGTGCACATCTACGGAGCCTAATGGACCGTTTATCTACTACTGAAGAAGGCTGTTGCCAAAGAATTGTGTAATTGTTTGTCCACCTTCAAGTTTTCTCTCATCGTAGCCAACAAACTTTGGTATGTTGTGGTTTAATTTCCATTTCCTTCATTATTTATATCGTGTAAAAGCTGCTTCCATTTTCCTTAGTTTCATCATACTCATGTATTAAATTTGATAGCTAAACCATATAATGATGAAGTATCTAAAAGTAAAACCAAAGTTACGGCTTTTTGGAAAAAAACCCACAAAATAAGATTAGATGGTTTCTGCCTGAAAGAGACATCAATCTTTAAGTATTTGGGATGTAATGTCATACACCACCATAGCAAGGACAGGTTTTCAAGCCTGTGTGGAACTACCATTGCATACTAGTTAAAACTTGTTGAAAAGAAATCCAAATGAAATTTATAAAACAATGGTGATTCCAACACTCTTATATGAGCCCCTTAAAGCCCAAGTGGTGTAACTCACATGAATCAAATTTCGAGAAAATTAATGTTTTACTGCAGTTTTAATAAAAAAAATTCGCTTTATATATTTTGAAGTTTTTTTTCTCAACAATGTATCATTAAAGAGTTATTCTAACTTATGCTGGCAGTTTTAAAAACTTTTAAAATGTTTTCTTTTTTTGGGGGGGCTTTGTTTGGAGTTACACCACTTGTGACATAAACAGGGAACAGATTCTCTTTAAAGAAGGGGGAAAGAATACAGTATTTTACTGCAACATCTATTTTTTTATTCTACTGTTTATACATTTCTTACTCTGTATCTAGTGACCCAATGTCTGCAGCATCATCTTGAGTCGATAGACTATAAAAGTAAGGATGACAGATGGGTGGAATGAATGGTAACATGTCTTGCATATCCTTTTTCTCCTCTTTTGTTACAGATCTTTGATTTCTGTACAGTTATTCTTGAGATACGTTAGTAAGATTAACAGATCTGCCTCTTTTAGGTCTAGGTTTGAAGTTTAGTTCTGAAAAGGGCATTTCTTTGGAAAGAGTTTCTTTGAAAAAAATTGAAAATGTTTCTTCCTTTCGATACTGGATCCACTGCATTTGTAGCAATGATAAAGGATGTTTTTCTGTACCAACCTTTCTTTTGGTGATATGTTGTAAAAGATTTCCAACAGACAAAAAGTCATCATGAGTCATCACTGTTATCTAAAAAGGATTTTTCTTCCTAGATTTTGCAAGGACAGTATACCTGTACCAATCATTGGGACGATATATCTGCTAAATACTGCTGTAGTTTGCTATTGAGGCAAAATCACAGTCGTTGGGCAAATAAGAATAACCACTTCTCATAAACTTCTGGTCAATAACTTCAATGTTATTATCTTCACTCAGAACCAGTTTCATCGCCATGGCATCATTCCAGTTTCTATTTTGCTTGGCACAGGTGTCACTATACATTAAAACACTTTTTGCAGCTGAAGCCCTGTTTTCAATGTGCTTGACCAAACATGCACTAATTTCTTGGGAACTTTGTGATCCATTTATTTCATTACAACAATACATAAATCCTAATTTTGAGGAAAGCTCATGGCATCCCAAATTATAAACATTATTGCATTTGTAATAGGGCACTTGACATGATAGTTTAGGGAAAGGAAGAGTCTTTTCCAAATCATAGGAAAATGTATAGTAAGAGCTATTATTAATGGACTGTTAAGTGCCCTCGTTCATGGCATTATGAGCTTTTTCTGCTTGGCGAAGATAAATTCTGCTGGAATACATTCATCGCTTGCTCCAATATCTGCCAAAATGCTTGGCTCACTAACACTGCTCTCATCACTGCTCATAATGACACATCAAAACTTAAATCTTTTACATCTAGGTTATTAAAATGTTTTTTAGTTTACCTTTTTACAACATTTCTAGATGAGCAACAAGTGGTTGAACAGCAAACAGTTACAGGCACAGCGGTGTATCTCCAATATACACCACTTTAGCTTTTACCCAACAGATGGCTGCATTGACTGCATAAACTATAAGGTTGTTAAGGGAACTAGAATTTACACCACTTGTGCTTTAAACAGAATGCAACTTGCTGAACACTTCTGAAACATCAACTCCAAAAAAACAAAAATTGGACTTACACCACTTGGGCTTTAAGGGGCTCATATGTAAGTGAAATAATGTAATTTAACTGTGATGAAGTGCATGCTTGTGGAAAATTTCCTACATGTCCATTTTCCCCCTTTCATGTACTCACTTATTTATGGCCTTTAAAATTTCAGCATTCTTGGAAAATTATTCATCATCTCTCTTGTTAATTTATTCCAATCCCCGACCTCCTTACCTTAGATAGATAGATGCCAAATGCAAGCCACAAAAATGAAATTCCTGTAGGATATAGCAAATCACACCACATCACAATGAAGAAATGAGGCAGAAATTAGAGATTTTTACAGTGAATGACAAAACAAGAATACAAAAATTAATTATATGTATGTGCTTTACAAATGAGTGATGAATGCCTTCCAAAGCAGGCTATGAAGTATAATCCTAGAGCTAGATGAAACATAAGAAGACCATATAGGAGGAAATGTGAGGAACTGGAACACACCAAGCATCTTAATCTATGAAGCAAAAGACTCTTAATCTAAGTTATCTTTGCATCACAAATAATTCTGCTGTCAATAATGTGATGCAGTAGTGTTTTCTCTCTTCTTCATACCACATACAATAAAGTGTTGGTGAAAATAAAGAGCTTGCATTGTAATTATGTGTGGTGCTGGAATTATTCAACAGATAAATCCAGCCAAATGTTTAGGTTTCGCAGTAAATACTAACCTATTATGGGAGAAACTTGTGACTGAAAACTGCAAGAAGATTCTCCATTTAAAACATATTATCGCACCACTTATGAAATAAACTTCACTTAAGAGTATATTATAATTTAAAATAATATCATCATATTGAATACTTCAGTGAGTAGGAAAAGTAAAACATTTCGAACAACATTTAGGGCAGAATGAAAATGTTCATACTACCTCTCTAAAAATGCCAGCTGATAAACTAATTCAACATATAAGCAACATGAATAAAACAACCATAAACTTCTACAGTTCTTTTTTTCCAGATACTTTGAAATGAAAGGTTTCTTCATTTAAGACCAGCCTGCTCCTCATCAAGCTGACACACAATTTCATGCATAAGACAGTGGGATATACAGTGTATATATGTATATATTTGGTACCAAACAGGTTCTACCTATTTAAAGTATGCCCTATCCAATTAAAAACCATTTTTTAAAAAATCAGTTCACAATTGCTGAAGATATCAGCAAATATACATAAAAAAAGTCGAATTGAGAACCACCTCCTGGTTTGAATTTGGTTAAAAACTTAAAATGGTGTTCTTTACATTAAGACTAAGATCTGCTAAATGATTATGGCAGATTAAAAACTACACACCAGGTTTCCTCGACTGGAAAACAAAAACCAGTATGTAATGAAATGACCATTCATTCAGACTGTTTAGTGAGCTTCAATTGACTCTCAGCACCCATCAGGCTAGATGATAAACAGAAAATAACAAAACCATATATATATAAAAGAGTACCGAATGGTATTCCTCATTGCCGACTAATTATTGTTTATAGCCACAGCAAAAAGGATCACACTTAAAACTGACCTTTGAGGAACACCGTTTTTCTGGATAAATAGATCTGATACTTCAAAACTGGAAGCAATACTGCGATAAAAATTATTGTAAAAAAACTGGGCAGATTTCCCCTAAATCCCCTTAATGTAATTTTTTTTAAATACCATGCAGCCAGGTCATATACTAAGTCCTGTCGATGTCAAAAAAAAAAAAACAATACACCAACAAGATGTTTACTACGGATGAATGTGTGTTGTATTGATTCTTCCATCAGGATCAGGTTGTCCATTGTGGAACAGAACTTCCTGAATCCACACTATAAGCGGTTCAGCAGATTTTGGGACTGAAGACACCAGACGAGGCGGCAGTTTTGTATCTTCCTCACGCAGCTTGTCAGGGTAATCCTACAATAGCTACCTGGCGACTCCTTGTCCTTCCCGGACTTTAAAATAGGGATTAGTGTTGCATTTTTCCACGAGTCGCGTAAGTATCTTTACTAAGATGCCTCAGCATCTGGTACTGGTTCAGGTCAGGTCCTGGTGTGATGTCTCTTGGCAACGTTTAAGGCAGACTCCAGCTACAAAGATGTAAACAGGTTATTGTGTGCATGTGTATCTGTTAGGCTCAAAGACAGAAAACGCTCCTCGGAAAAAAAAAAAAGTCACAACACATTCTGGTTTCTTGAAAATGGCCACAACACGTTATCTGCGATATGGGACTTACAAAAACAGCCAAAACACGTTGTGGCTAGCTCAAAACAACCACAATGCCAAATTCTGTTCAGGTTGCATTCTTCACACATGGGGACTCATTTTTTTTTTTGAGCATTGTAACGTGACAGATACGAAGAATCATATACATTAAATGCTGCCTGGACAGATTCGTCGTTGAACACAGAGTTAGACACTGATAAGCCACAACATGTGGCAGTGTTCAAAAAACCACAATGTGTTGTGGTCTCTCTCTCCCCCTCCCCCCCACTCAAAGAGCGTTTTTAGTCTCTGAGCCTAACATATCCAACAAATTGAATTTCATCATATGCCTCTCGGTAGCAATTCTTTATTGATGAAACTGAAGGTCCAAATTAGCAGACAAAGTGATAGCAGTAAAGGACTCTGTCATCAGCTGCACTATGCTTGATTTGTCAGTGACTACACGCCACTGATCCAGTAATCCGGATACTGGAGGTCAATTGTACCTTCCAGATGTACGCCATGTAGACTCCCACACTTTGGTTGATGTTGCGGAATGGTTATTTATGCTCACAAAGGTCTGTCATGATGATCTCTTGCTCTCCTTAATTACATGTATTTTAGCTCCTGCACTTTGGGGTGCTGCTAGGTTGTCAGATGTTAAGTACAATCTAAAATAATGCCAAACCTGACTGCAACCCTAAACAGCAGAATGACATTTGACGTTGCACCAGAGAACAGGCATTCTTTGCTGCATTACCGATTCTCTCGGAATATAAGCTGTCTGGTGAATCACTTGTAAGATTACGGGAGTTTATTTAAAGTTGTTGGGCAATATTATGGTGTTTAAGAGTGTGACGCAATGGTTACGAGTGGCACCAAGTTGTGCAATTGGCTGACACGGTTTCGAGGATAAATTTAGAGGAACCGGAAGAAAAGAAAAGGTGTTTTTTCAATTCTGTCTTTAGGTGGTAGTAATTAAGTTGAGGAGACGGGGGCTGGTTGTTGTTGGAGGCAGGTAGTGTGTGTGAAAGCACCACTTGTTAACCACAGGATCTTCATAGCCTCAACTACTTCTCAACAAAACAACAGTGTGAGTTCTCCATTTGTGAGGAAAGGAGGGGGATTGTTGTAAATTTCATTCGATACTGGTAAGTAGTTTTTCTAAACTATCTTATTTGTTTTCTGTACCACAGGCTGCATGGGGTAGGCTTAACTTGTGTAATACATTTGAATCATTGAAAAAAGGGCTATGTTTCACATGATTAAAACTCTCACTGCGTGGTAGTTGTTACAACTGCCATCTTTGTTATAAAAATGTGTTTGGTTAAAGGATTAAGTGAGTGGTGGAGTACAGGGATTGTACTGTTTTGTTTAGCGATTTTTCTTTCTTTTCAAAGGTTGAAATATGGTAGAGGATTTGTGTTGAAAATAAGTATTTTAAATTGAACAATTTAAATTTTGTGTTTAGGTATTGTGAGTAAAGTAAATGTGCACTGCGAAGAAAGACTATCATAATTTTTATTTGATTCCTGCTGGAGTGTATGGATGTTTAAGGGGGTCTGACACTATGGTGTTTCGTAATTTTTCTTTTTTTCCAGAAAGAAAAAATATACCACTTTTATGGGAAACTTAGAATAACAGAGATGAATAGATTTGATGTACATAATGGGCTGGACTGAGATGGACAATCGCTACAGCTCACAGTCCTCTATTTTACCTACCTGAAGTCTGCTTTTGTTTCATCAGAAGATTTCTTTTTAATAGTTTGTGGATTGGACATAAAGGGGAGATAGTGAAGGCAAAAGGGGATGTTTCACTCATACCAAATCTCTCTAAAATAATCTTTTTTCCATTACAGTCTGATGCAAAATTTGTTTTGGGATTGTGCACCCATAGCATGGATTCTCTAGGAATTTTTTTAACTATGCCTTAAAGTCAGACCACATGAGGTTATTTGAATGATAGCTTGACTAAATATTTGAAGCATGAAAATTTTTGTATTTTTTTAGTGTTCTGAATTATTGTTGGTAGAATGTTTGGTGTGTGACAATTTTTTTTTTCTGCCATGTGTAAATCAGTATACTTGAGGGTTATGGAGCTGTATCTAATGCTGTTGATGTCTTAGGATGTTGAGTTTGAGTTGCCACCTGCATTTAAAACTCTTCAAGTTGTCGGAAATGCTAAAAATTTGTAATTTATTTTTTAATTAATGACTCGGGTGTTATGTTAAATGATTTTTTTGACGAAGTTAGTTGGTTTATGAAGTGGATACCTTAAGTGTAACTTGGTATGTGGATTAAATGTGCACTGCTAAATTGTTGGAATATTTGAATTTTGTTAAGTTATGGGTTTACTACTTAAAATTTTTGTTTGTGCCTCAATGAAGATTGATTGTGTAATTTAAGAGTAACGATGTAAAGTCACAAGTGCAGTATTTCCTTTTTCAGAGGGAACAGCTGGAATTTGCTGAACTTAATTTTAAATTCAATTGTTTAAATCTAGTTAAAAATTGAACAGGTTATAAGATTATGGTAATTTATTTATGAATTTAATTGAGGGTGTTTTGGCCATTTGGTGTTTTAAAGCACATTGCAATTTTTGCAAGAGACATGAGGGAAAAAATTGTGCAATGTAGAATGACACATGGTGGAGGCATCCTCTGAATCGCACCATATTTAGAAGGTTATACGAATCTATAAGTAGTAGTCAGAGTGAGAGAGGAGGGCTTTCCATCGCCGAATGTGAACAGGTGCATATGTTCTGCTGCAACGAGTAGAGTTGTGAAACCTGCAGTCTTTATATGAAATGAAATATTATTTGTCTAGTTTGGTAGCTGAAATCAGATCAAAATTTAAATGGGGAGCAAGTGAATTTGGCCAAGTAGTGTATCAAGCATCGTAAGTATAGTTTAGTAAGGACTGAGCTCAATTGTCTGAAACAAAACACTGAGCTTAATCTATGGGCGTACAGACAGGACGGCGACTGTTTAATGTGTTGTGTAGGGTCATAGAAACTTCTGAAGTGTTTCAAGACGATTCAGCCAAGCTATTTTAATATTAGATTTGTTTTAGTTTCACCAGCAGCAAAATAGATCACTTCATTCTATGTTTTATTTCCTATTCTGTATCGTAAATTACCACACTTCCTAATTTACTGCCGAGTTAAAGATTTATTCCGATATTAAATGAATGTTTGTTCATGTTCTACTTTCTTGCTCCGCATACTTCTGATCTAAGTTTCCATTATTTCTCAAATTATTTAATCTACCCATCCTTTTCCATGAACTGTCTAGTTTTATTTAAATGTCTCTTAATTTTACTCTGCACTGTATTAAGAAAATTATACTCATTTCTTTTCATATCATGCTCTACAGTTACCCTGGAAAATCATTAATATCTTTCAGGATATTTATCCTTCAGTTAAAAATATCGGTTATTTCCGTTCCCTACTTTTACTATCTTATTTTAACCTTTTCTGACTTTAATTCGTCTTAATAGTGTTTCTTAAAACTTACAATGAAACCTCCTAATGTCGTACTTAAAATTCTTAATAATCTGCTTTTAAGGTGGTTTGGATGTTCAAAACTTTTGTTACAACATAATAAGGTCCTCTTCGTAGTTATTTTGGCATTGCATTATACCAAATTGGTTTATTTACATTTTTTTTATTTTTCGTAACCTGCTTTCATTACAGATGCGATACTACTGTAAGCTTTTCCGTAACTAGGAAACTGTTGCATTACAAACCCAAGAATATGCAAACTTGTAGAAAATTGAAATACGACACAAGGAACATCCAAGAGAACTAAAATATAATAATTTATCTATATTTGCTGAATGTATAAAAGATCACAACCACAAACCATCAAGTAACAATCCTCATCATAAACAACAATAAACCACAAACAATAACATTCCAGGAAATCTGCCACATACCGAAAGCATTAGCCAAAGGGGAAAAAAGTAATGAATGAATACAGATACCTGACATAAGTCATTATATACATTATTTAAAGTAAAGATATATAGTCACTAATACAAAACGGCACCCCATTACTCTGCCCTTCACAATATTCCATTAATAACCTTAATCACGTAGGAAATGAGACATATGGCAGGGGGAAAGATGTATACACATTGGGACCTACCACCTCCTGTCTTCATCTGTGGTAAGTGATGGATTATTTTCCAGATCCTATCTTAAAATTATTCATCAGAATAATGAACAGCAATAATCAGAAAACACTACCTTGTAGCATTCCTGCTCTCATTTCCACATATTTTGATACTACATTTTCTATCTCAAGTCTACTTCTCCTACCAGTACCACACATTGTTTTGTAGCTTACTCTGTCAAATTTCTTTGAAACATGCAATGCTACATTATAAATTTGGACAATCTTGTCAAGTGTTGTAAAAAAAAAAAAAAAAAAAAAAAAAAAAAACACTTTTTTTTTTCAGACTTGAAAAAAAAAACTGAAAAAAAATGTTTTTTTCATAACTACTAAATTTCATATGTTTAAGGCATTTATCTTTTAATATGACTGTTTTAGAGTTTATACTAAATACTTATCTTAATTTTTAAATCTACTATATTTTTCTGGTTCAGTAGAAAAAAAAATTACAAAAATATTGGCAACATTGACTGAAGTATTCTTTTACGAACAGGGATTTCCCGAATAGGCTAGGCTGCACGAGAAGGAATCCCCGTTGTTTGGATTGATACTCACTATTTGAACTAGTGCTGCCAGCCCTACAAATTCATCTGTAGACCTACGGATCTTTTCAAAAAATTAGGAATTTTAAATTTATCAACGGATTTTTGCCTCTTTTTATTACTTATAGTGCTTTCCTTATATTCGGATACTTGTTAAACTCGCAGCATATAGTGATACTAAGTCATTAAATTGTCAGTTATTATGAATCATTTCCTTGCAACCGTTGGCATAAACCAACGATTGAAAAGAAATAAAGCTCCTATTTTGTATGATAATAGATTTAAATTCAAACTTAAAAGACCGTAATATGGAACTATCGGTGCAGTCTTTATGCACAGTGCATACTTTGCTCACAATTTAAAATTGGAATCTCAAAATCTTTTGTGTACAATACAACCAGTAAAATAAAATGTAACTACTTCTGAAGTTATGGATCTAGAGGAGACAGAAGAAGAAACAGAAAATTCCGATTCCGACCGCACTAGTGTTGGCGTTACTGATACTAGTGAATGTGGTACTGACCAAGAGGATGGATAAAAAATTATGATACCTATATAGACACATTTATGAATCATTATGTAAGACATTATATGATTTAGTAAGATTTAAAACACACATATAAAATGTAACTTCCAAAAATAAAACTATAATTTATCAAATATATTGTTTTCTGAAAAAAAAAAAAAAATTTAGAAAAAAAAAACCAGGGTGCTAGGTTTTTTTTATGTTTTTTTTTTCACAAGTCTGAAAAAAAAACATTTTGTTTTTTTTTCAGTTTGCAACACTAATCTTGTCCATTTCACCTGAAATGTTAACACAGAGGGCAACAAGCAAGATTCATATTAATGACCCCTTAAAACCCATGCTGCTGGTTTACAAATTACTTTCCTTTCTTGGAAACATTCCTGATGCGGTTGAATATCAAGCATCGCCAGATATCAATTACAGTTCTTAAATCTGCCTCCTCTCCTTTATGAACCAGTACTACTCTGGTGTACTTCCAGTCTGTTGGTATGAAGCAAATCTATAGCTCAATAACTGATTTACATGAATGGCCCTTCATAATCCATATTGATAATTTGAATATCATTTTTGATTCATTAAAATAAGGAAGGATGGAAAGTTAATCCAACACTTGCCACAGATGAAGGCAGGAGGACCACAACGATCAGAACAACAAGGATTCAATGTACAATATTTCTGTATAAACGTTGACTGAAGGAAGGCATATGGCAAAGGAATTGATTGGATATGTACACACAAAGACTCAAATGAATGGTTCGTCTTTGGTCATCATGGTGAAGCTGCCTTCATTTGTGGTAACAGGTTTACTTATTTTACCCATCCTTCATTATTTTGTCTTATAGCATTTTTGTTGTAACTATTTTAAATGAATTAACATATAAATATTCTTTCAGTCAAGTGTGAGAGTCCTTCAAAATAATAAATTTCACATTTAACTACTTTCAATGTCAGTAACTCGCCATATGACATGTTTCCATTATGTTTTCTGTGAGTATAACTTGGAAAAAGAAAACGTAAGGCTTTTGCTGCTTCTTCATAACAATGATACCAACTACAATTACTGTGAATGAATGTGGTATTCATAAATATTATACTAAACAAGTATAGCTACACAGAATTCAAAGCACTAAGCATTTGATTGGAAGAAGGAAAAAAATATCTTTTATCAGATTTATTTTGCATAAATTATGCTGGTAGTATGTGCATACTTCACCAGTATACAAAAAGTGCAATTAACAATAAGATATAATCATAGTGCAAAATATATTTAAAATTTCACAAAGTAATGAAATAAATAGATTTAAAGCCAACTTTATAACAAATTATTATACATTTAAAATACTTAATTTCATTGGAATCATGTTTCCATTAACTATTTACAAATGGGAGAAATAATATGAAAGAAGTCATAGTCAGACAAGAAGTCATACATACAGTCTCCGAGAAGAATTTCAAAGTTGTTTCCATTGGGGAGGGGAGTTACACCATTTTCCTTGAGACTGCTTTATAATTTAAATAACTATCTCCTTTCATTCATCAGTACTAAAATATCACCAAATTGAAAAATTCTTTGCACAATTTCATCAGAATCCTGCAGTTATAATTTATTGTCACTTCAATAGCACTTTTACTGACAGGATTATTTTGAAAATAATCATTCATTAGTATAATTATTAGAAATGGCCCCAACACACCACCATGTTGCACTCCTATTTTCACTACCTATTCTTTTGATTCTGCATTTCCTACTCCAACTCCTTTCTTGAGAATTCCTAAACAGGTATTTTAAACAAGTAGGATCTAACTTGATGACGGGGGAATACAAATCCTCATGCAATGGCATACAATAGAAGAAATGAAATTTAGCAATTTTGTACATTTCCAAGGTTAATGACTTAAATGTTCCTTAATACAAGCTACAATTAATTTACTTTTGTGGTTAACATTATACTGTAGTACTAATAACTTAAATATCAATGGGTTGTAGAGGTTGAATAACCTCTATTTATGAACGAAGTACTGCAATGTTAACAACTAATATTTGTTGTCAAGCTATAAAAATAATAAAAATTAGTTGGCACTACATAAATTTGTTATTTGATGCCCACTCTAAGTTTCCATTTCATCGTAGCTGTGACTTTCTCAGAGCTTTCCCGCAAATGTATCGCTTTCTTCCCACAACACCCCCGATCACCTTCAACAAGCCAGCCAACACAAAAAACATACTGGAGCACAAATACCAACTTTCTAACACTCCTAAAACACCTTCGGCTTCTTCCCTTGTAACAGGCCTCATTGAAGAACATGCAATATGCATCCACCTTCCACAATCTATAGTAATACTACCACAGTTGAAACCTACCACATCACAGATCATGCCACCCGTATCACATCCCATCTTGTATACAGCACACCTGTATCCATTTTCAAAGTCTTTACATTGGTCTCATCATGAATCAGTTACCTATTACAATGAATGTTCACAGACTTAACTCCTAAGACCTATACCACCTGTCACTATCCATGGCAGCTCTCCCACCTATCATGGGCTCAATAACTGTTTCACAGTTAGAGGCATCTGAGTACTCCCTGAAACCTCAATCCGATACAGACTCCGGCCTACCAACACATTTGCATATCAGATCCCCCTCCCCTTTCCAAGGCCTAAATTTCAGAAATTACTCATCTTGTTCATTTTAATACACACGTCACTTGCTAGTATATATATTTTTCAAAATTTAGTTTTGGATTTTTATTTATTTTTTACCCTTTTTTTAAAAAAATTCACCTCTTTTACAAGCCCCCTTTGGATTTTATTTTGATTAATTTTTTTCACAATTAACTTTTCCTCTAATACCACTGTTGCTACCCCATCACCTCCAATCTGACCATGATTGCAAAATAACCATTCATGTGGTATTGTCCACAGGTGCCCGTATGACAGTTAAATGGTTCTATTTCCTTGAAGAAAGGTATAGCCAAAAATATTGTATTTTTGGAGTTTTTGTTGCTGCTATTCTCTCTCCTGCCTTCAACTTTGGGGAGTGTTGGTTATATTTTACCTTTTCTTTTTCATAAAAATATGCACTTTAACAGTGATATTATGACAAAAGCACTCAGTAACACCAGAATATTGAAATAAGAAATAATTAAAAGTATATATATTTTTGCACTGTGCCCTTGATTACATTTAAGATACTTTTTATACAGGTTTCTCTCTGGGCACAAATGCTGCACTATTGTGTGCACCTGTTGGAGAGCAGTCATAATAAAGTGAAAAGGTGGACAAGGATGATTATTATCAGCAGACATCAAGTAGGTCCTCATTGTGAGTAATCACTCTCACTTTTTGGTTCTTCAATGTGCTTCCTCTCCCCACTATCAAAGACTTCACCTTCATAGGATGCATCAGGAACAGAACTAACAACTTATAAGTTACAGGAGTGTACAAATCCCCATGACAAAATGAGATGGACATTTATTGTATTTATAATTTTCAGCGACAAAAACTGTGGTAAAATTTGTCCTCTATAGACCAAACACATTTTATAACAGTGTATCAAATATTGGTTACTAAATATATCTTTAAGTAAAATAAAGTAGCAATCTCAACTTATTGCAGAAAGTATCAAAACACTACATACACGAATGCATTTCTACACTTTCCAAGATACATTTCACTGCAACATAAGAAGTTCCATATGTTTAAACACTATTGTAATCTGGAATGCATAAACACACTGAGCAATTTTTTTCCTCAGTTTTTAGAAACAATGTTTAAACACAAGGTTCCACGTAATTTCCAGGAAACAAACCAGTAATACCGTCCATAACACCTTCCCACCAGCCATCATCATTTTTCTTCAGCACATAGATGACTGAACTTTCTTGGAAACTTAGTTCATCTTCCTTGTCAGCATTATAGTCATAGATTGCAACCACTGTAACAAAAAATGTCAATTTAAAAAAATTCCGCCTAAGAATATAAACAGTAAACTTACAATACTGACACAGTACTGTGCTGATTACAAAGATATTTCACTAAAAATGGTCAGCAAACTAATGACAAATCTAGCAAACTCTACTTATGAATAGTATGATTTGTGCTAAGAATACGAGGGGCAAGTAAAAAATAAGGTTCCCAACGCTGCACACTGGCCGCGCGAGATACTAGGAGAAATCCGGCAACACCGCCTTCATTGTTGATTCCCCCCACTCCATTCCAACTACCTGGAGAAAAACCGGCGAAGCTTAGTGCCAGTCTAACAGCCATCCGCGATGGAGCCCGCAATCGCCGTCACCGCCAGGTGTGAAATCCGTTCAGTGATTCGATTTTTAAACGCGAAGAAGCTTACACCTATTGAAATTCATAGACAGTTGGAAGAAGTTTATGGCAAAGCTTGCATCAGCGTCCAGCACGTCCGCAAATGGTGCAGGGAGTTCTCCGAAGGACGCACAGACGTTCACGACGAGCAAAGGAGCGGGAGGCCATCGGTGTCCGACGAAGTCGTTGCGAAGATTGAGCGCATTCTCCTCGAGGATCGAAGAGTAACGCTTCGGGAGCTGGTTGATCAGATTCCTGAGGTTTGTGAAAAAACCATCGACAACATTTTGACCGAAAAACTTGGTTATCGCAAGGTGTGTGCGCGGTGGGTCCCGCATATGCTTTCAGAAACCCACAAAGACAATCGCGTCAAGTGTGCCGAGGGGTTTCTTCGAGAATGCGCCGAGAATACTGAAGAATTCTTGGACTCCATTATTACGGGAGATGAAACGTGGTGTCACTACGTCACTCCGGAAACAAAAGAAGACTCGAAACAATGGCGCCATCCCAGGTCGCCGAGGCCGAAGAAGTTTAAGCAGACGCTGTCCGCAGGAAAAGTGATGGCTACGGTGTTTTGGGACGGAAAAGGCGTCTTGCTTACCGAGTTTATGCCTAAAGGGACCACAATAAATTCGGACAGGTACTGCGAGACGCTAACGAAACTCAAAAGAGCCATCCAAAATCGCCGGAGAGGAAGACTGAGCAAGGGCGTTAGGTTGCACCACGACAACGCGCGACCGCATGTCTCTCGACAGACCACCGCCCTACTGGACAAATTCGGCTGGAAATTGCTTGATCATGCCCCCTACAGCCCTGATCTTGCTCCCAGCGATTTCCACTTGTTCCCGAAATTGAAGCAACACTTGGCTGGACAACGCTTCAGTACAGATGAAGAGGTGAAGGAAGCGGTCACCAAGTACATCGGCGGCCTGGCGGCAGAGTTCTTCGAAGTGGGTTTTCAGAAGTGGATAACTCGTCAGAAAAAATGTGTTGAAAGATCTGGTGACTATGTAGAAAAATAGTTTGAAATACAAGCTTTCAGATGGTGTACTTATTTATTGCAATAAAAAATGTCTTAACTCTGAAAAAAATGTGGGAACCTTATTTTTTACTTGCCCCTCGTACAATTTATGGCTGGCAATCATGTATAATTCCTTAAATAGACCACAAAATAAGATACAACTGGGAATTATAAGCATGTGACCAAAAAGATTATCAACAAAGAGAAACTAGTCAGTTCTAAATTGTAATTAAAAACTACTAAGTCAAATCAACATAGCGTATTCTTTATTTTCAGAAAAACATTAGAAGACTAGTTTCCACTGTCTAAACAGTAGCAGACAGCCAAAAATATTCATGTCAGCTATAATCTCCCATATAGTTGATAAATACACTTAAGAAATAACATTGGTAGCAAATGTCTTCATGGATGAAATATAAGCACAAAAGCCTGTAATGATTAAATTACAGTATTCGGGAAGAAACAAATGATTTTGAATCTGGAGTCAGGGCAGGTGCTAGGAATTTCGGGCCCCGGGTAAAATGGGCTAAATTTTTTTTTTTTAGTTCTACAAAATGGCCAGGTGACAATAGGTGTAATCTTAGCTTCATGGCCTGAGGGCCCCTATAGTCGGTGATTGGGGCCTCCATCAGCCCGCGGGGCCCGGGTACTTTTGACCCGCTTACCCCACCCCCCCCAACGCCGGCCCTGTCTGGAGTTAAAAATTTTAATAGGCAAATGAATAATCACTTGCAAAGTCGTGCAGAAATAAGTACATGAAACTTCCAGTAATAAACTGCAGGGCAGGTGCTAGGAATTTCGGGCCCCGGGTAAAATGGGCTAAATTTTTTTTTTTTAGTTCTACAAAATGGCCAGGCGACAATAGGTGTAATCTTAGCTTCATGGCCTGAGGGCCCCTATAGTCGGTGATTGGGGCCCCCATCAGCCCGCGGGGCCCGGGTACTTTTGACCCGCTTACCCCACCCCCCCCCAACGCCGGCCCTGTCTGGAGTTAAAAATTTTAATAGGCAAATGAATAATCACTTGCAAAGTCGTGCAGAAATAAGTACATGAAACTTCCAGTAATAAACTGTGGTAGAAGAATATGAAGATAACAGAGAAACAGTTGAGTGTAAATTGCATTAAGCTGCATGGTTATAGCCATATTGAGTTGGTGGGTGGGAAGCAGTTAAACCTGGGAACAATAGAAAATTAATGGGCTGTAATTGAAGAGAATATATCCAAATAATATAAAATTCAAAATATATATTAATAATTTAAACAAATTAATTTTTCACTTCCATTTCTGTTTACCGAGTAACAACTGTCAAAACTACAGGTAAGCCAAATATCAACATAGTACGTGCAGGGTCGGATTTAAGCATAGGCTACCTGGGCTGTAGCCTAGGGGCTCGCACCACATGCAAGTAGTAGAGAAAAAAATTGTTACATCACTGCCGACAGGAGCTCGCATAACACATATTGCCTAGGGGGCCTCCAAAGCCTACATGCAACACCAAGTATGTGTTTATTCCTGCTGGAAAGGAGGTGGGGCTAAGGTGCAGACGAGACTAAAAATGGTAGAGAATGGGGATTATCTCTAGAAAGTGTTCCCATCTTGTATGAAAAGGCCAACTCCCACCACCTGCTAAGCCAAATACGAAAATCCTGTCCAAGGATGAAATTGAATCTTTGAAGGTCTGAGAGAAATTGAAAACTGGGCAGTGTTTTTTTTTCTGGCATAGGTACATTATTTGGTTATACTTAATTGAATGTAACGCAGGAAACTTGTTAGTTAAGTGTCTCTCTTGGATAATCATGTAATAACGGTATTTGAGATGTGAAATACAGTACAAAGCGAAACTGTAGACTGGGCATGTGCGTAGGCTAAAGGATTCCTGGCTGTAGTAACGAGAGGATTTCATATGAAAAAGATTGTAGCTGTTAGTAAATTGGATATATTCTGAGAAGCCAAGATGGTAAAATTATAAGTTATGAGTCAATCTTCACTTCTGAGAATCCAAATGTTGTCCCTTTAAAAATTTTCACTTAACCTCTCCCTCACATTCAAAATTGGACATGATGTTCAAATCCACAGCACCATTCCTGCTGAAACACCTTTAGATTATATTCCTTTGTTCCTGATGACAAAAGGGGTCAACAGCATTAGATGAAAAATACTCAAAATTCTATCATATGCAGCCGAATCAATTTTTCATTTTGAAGGACTATTCTCTGCAACTGTTTTAACATTTCTTCACTTCATCTTCCCTTAAGTTTGGATTATGGATTTTATGAAATTAAATAACTCAGTCCTAGAAAACCTCATGCCTATTGATCACCAAGAGAAAATCATTTTACTTGCAAGAAAGCATTATTACAGTATTTATGATGACTACATGGATGAAGAATGTTAGGTATACAAAGCACTCTCCATGCTAGTGGTATGTGGTTTTATATTCCCACTGATGTCTACGGTCTAATTCCACTTAATTTTCCATTTAATTACAGAAAAGTCTGTTACTAAAAATTCACAAGATCAGTAACTCAAGATGGTGCACTATGCCATTAAAATCGAAGAACACAGAGAGCATAACCTTCACAGTTGGCTGCACTTGTCAAGCTTTTTTCGGTCTTGACAATCCAAAATGCCTCCACTGGGATGATTGAGCCTTAGTTTTGACATCAAACCCATAAACCAGAGTTTCATTACCTGTTGTGACACGTTTCAATAGTTCTGCATTGTTGGTGATTTCATTTAGCTATTCCTGAGCAAACTTCCATTCTCCATTCTTTTTGTTCGAAACTCAACATTTTTGGAACTAATTTTGCTGCAACGAGTTTCATCCCCAAAACAGATAAAAATAATAATAATTTTATGAGCCAACTGATGTGCCAACATCATCAGTAACTTCTCTAACTGTGATTCAGCGATTGTTTGTAACGATTTCTTTCACTTTTTCATAGGTTATTGATGTGCTAGGACAACCCGTATGCTCGTCATATTCAAAGTCTTCATGGCCATCTTGAAAAAGCTTATACCATTTATAAACCCTTGTTTTACTCTTAGTAGATCCATCAAAAACAATATTTAACATTTCTAAAATTTTGTTGCACTTAATTCCCTTTTTATAGCAAAATTTAATGCAAATTCTCCGATTCATCTATATATATCTATAAATGAGTGTTTGGATGTACTTCTGGAATCAATAACGCCTTAATAAATCAACATACTTAAATGAAATTTGGCATGAAGTCAATTAATTGCGTGCGAAGTGACATAGGATAGATTTTATCCCGCAAAAACGCATAGTTCTTTTAGAAATTGCCATTAATATCAATTCGGAAACAACAAAGAGTTTCCTACTTCGTAGATAGCCGTGCCACGTTTACTCTTTGCTTTTTATGTAAATCGCAAACACTACTTTTCAGAAATAAAAGCAAAAACCTTCTTAAATATGCAAGTTTGTGTTTAGTTTAAAAGCCATAAAACCGACGCACTTGACAAATAAAAGTTTGGAAGTAGGAAATATAAATCTGTACTTAACCTTAAATTAAAAAAAAAAGGTACTGTTGTCAAGTTCGCAAAGAGATGTTTTCATTTGCGTACATAAAATAGTATGACATATCAAATAATACACCAAACGTATAATGCTATGAGTATACCAGCACAAAAGTCGGTTCACTAAAAGTGAAAAATGTCGTAGTTCTATCTCGGTTTAATTTATTTCCTGTTTCTTTTTTGGGGAGTAGTTTACGTTGCGATACATCACGTCACACCGTGACGTAGTGCTTATTAAAGTTTCTTAAATAACTGATAACTAAATTCCTCATGCCTTTTGCTGTGACAAGAAGGTTTTGTTTTCATTCTGGTCCAGGCAGACCACAATCTCCACCAATACTGTCGCTACAAAATTAAAGCCTCAATCACAGGCGCATTGATACAATAATTTTATCTTAAGTTATTGATGTGTATCGCGACGTAAACTTGAACCTCCGTCTCTGTATTACAAGTTATTTTTGCCGAAATTTAAAACTTAACTTTTTATTTTTTGTTCAGAATTTTTGTACAAATAATAGAGACTATGATTCACGAAACTTCTTTTTACTTACTGTTCAATATTCTGCAAATATCTATCGAATGCTACACTTAACACGAATATATTCAATGGGCTAATGTAGAAACTTATCGTTTCATGAAATAACAGTGGAAGTCGTTTACAACACAATACAAAATTTACACGGAGCATATGAAAGCTGCTTACTTATTACCAATAATAACTAAGTTCCTTCTGCCTTATGCTGTAACAATAATCAATCTGGTCCAAGCATCATTTCAACCAAACCACTATCTCTGTTAATATTGCCGCAACAAAGTCAAACTATATGAACAAACCCAACATATTGAATGCAATATTATACACCTGTCATTATTTGGGTTCATTTAGTATCGCGATCTGAAATAATGAGTCAAGTTTATTTCGCCATTCATAACGTCACTAACATGCAATAGGCCCTATAGTGAATGTATTAATGTGCAACTGATAGAAGCTTTGATTTTCCAGCGGCAATATTAGCCAAGTCCTTGACTTGGCCGAAATGCAGAATGAAACATTATTAGTTATTTCAAGAGCGCTATTTTAGTGATGTCATGTGTTGCTTTGTTCCGATATTGTATCAAAAGATTTATAATAAGCGTGGATGATTTTTGAAATTTATAAATGTTTTATTCAGATAGTAGAGTGGCAGACAAGCGGAGTGGTAATTTGCTGGCAGACATTCAATTCTGTTGGTAGATTGAGAAACTAATTATGAACAAAGAATCAATTACTATTTTAACACTGAAATTTATATTATAGCGCAGAATTAATGGCCCCCAAACGAATGAACTATAGTAAACTGGTCTACAATTCAACTGTTTCCATAGATAGAGAAACCATTACCACAATACCACTGATCATTATGGATAAAAGGATCAATGACTACTATATATACTACTATAATATCTAAATTTCTATTGATGGAACCAATATATCCTCAAAACAAAATTAATATTCAAAGAGTTAAGTTATATTTTTTAAAAAGATTTTTTTCAGATATTCAATGCAAATCAAAATATTCATTTTTAGTATTGCAATTTTTTTTAACGGAAATGAACATTCTTGGGCCACTTATGTATTTATTTGCTGTTTGGATGTTAGTATTTTTTGTTGTTGATATTTAGTCGATTCCATCAATGTATTGCTAATATTTTGACGTTTTGAGCTTCCATTAGTTAAAACTATATTCATTTTTATTCGCGAGATGAAATTAGTAATTTTAAGAGATGCTGGGTAAACGAAATTCAAATATTTCAAAGAAATGTAAGAATACTAGGGCTATGAAAATAGCCAAAACCTAGGAGACAAGTCCCCAATATCGTATATACGGATATATTATACTGGAAATACTCCTAACAAACAGAATATTTTTATTGTTTTAAAAATTCAGTGAAGTAGTTGTGGAACATAAATAAATTTTTGTTATTTTATTGCAACATTTATTACTACTATTACTTATAAAAAATAGCTCTAAAATAAATTTTATGGTCGTATTGACCTGGTGACAAGGCTTCTTTACGTCTCCGCAATCAGCCCCTTTCGTAGCCTCTTAACGTAACCCAGTAATCCTACCAGACATAGAGGACTCACAGTTCAACACGGAATCAGAACTAAGTGAGCATTCTGGCGTAATTCAAATCACACAACAACCTATGCCAGAGGGAAAGGTCGAGCTAAGGACCTTTGAAAATCCTTGCCGAGACTGGGATTCAAGCAGGGACTTTTTCATCTCCAGTTGGACGCCCTAACCACTGAGCAACCAGACCTCTCAAGAAAATCTTATATTCCAACACTCTTCAACGTGGACGAAGTCGCGGGTAACTGCTAGTAATTTATACAAATGAAAAATCGCAGACTGTATCAAAACACGTGTTATCCTTTTAACAGCTGACAAAAAACATCAAATATAGCTCAAAATGTATAAATACTTTTTAGACATGTTTGCCAACACAACAATGAAAAATTGTGCCAATTGGACAAATATAACCAGCGAAATTTCAAAATTTCCGTTAATTTCTGAGCACACCTTGTACTCCACAAACTGAAGAATAGTCTAAATAGGGGTTATTTGAAGGCAAACGAGCTTCAAGGCAAAGGCAAAGGCAAAGATAGTGAAATCATTTGGCAAGGTGATGGTCACCGTTTTTTGTGATGCTTGCAGAATCATCTAATTGATTACTTTGAAAAAGGGCAAACTATAACATGAACTTACTATGCATCATTATTGCACCAGGTTAGGCAAAGAAATCGATAAATGATGCACTGATTTGAAAAAGACCCTCTTTCATCAGAACAATGCAGGGTGCACACCTGTGCAGTTTCAATGTCCAAAATTATGGAATTAAAGTTCAAATTAATACAACATCCACTGTATTCACCAGATTTGGCACCAAGTGACATTTTATATTTCCATACTTTTTTTAAAAAATGGCTCAGCGGACAATGTCGAATAAGGAGGTCTTTGCCCAAACAGATGCCTATTTTGCAGAACATCCAAAATTTTACTTTCTGCAGAGCATAGAGAAGAAGCATTTGGGAAAGTGTATAGAACTAAAAGGAGAGAACTTTAAATTTTTTAAAAAATCTCCAATATTTTTACCTTTTTTTTAAAAGGACTTATTGAACGACCCTCGTATGGCTCAACTGATTGTATTTTTTCAAGTATTGCAATGTTGCAATAAGTTCAGCTAAATAATCTGAAGAAGGAATTATGGTATCATATTTAAATTTAGGGGCATTTTTTAAAAAAAATTCTTGAAGGAGAAAATTTCTCAGAAATAATGAGTTTGATCTCATGCCTCTGATAAAGTATTCTAATGCCATTACTAGAAATTTCCAAATATTTAATCTAAACAATGCTGACAATTGTTTGAATGTAAAGCACTTCAAGAAACATTTTCCGACATTCGTTTGTGAATTGAGAGCAGAAACAAAATTTTATGAACACATAGATCTCAAAAAACCTTATACATACCCAGGAACTGGCAACAAAAACTAAAGTATACTGTACTATACTGAACTATACTAAAAGAACAATATCCAAATTTCTGAAAGTCTATATTTTTTTTCTGGCACTGGTTAAACTACATATTGGAAATTACTGGTTTTTGTTTTCTTTCTTGACATTCCTAATATTCTAAATAACTTTAGTGCAACGTGTTGCTAAACAAGCAAACATCTAATAATAATCATGTACATAAATTTTTCACCTTCAAACTCTGCTTTTACCAGTTTCTGATAAACTTATTCTACAGCTGGATATTATGGGCCATTTCCTCAATTGCGATAGGATCAATTTTATGAATAATTGTAACGCCAATGCAATTGAAATTGTTGTTTTATTTTCCGAACGCGTTTCGCTTCATTTGCGAAGCATCTTCAGCGGTTCTGTCTGTGGGTATTTATACATATAATTACATTTGTTCTATTTTACAATTTAAACATGAAAATTGTGGTTTACAGATTTAAGCTTACCGGTACTTACATTTTTCTTTGGTCACATATGCTTATAATTGTACAGCCTATTATGATTGTAACTGCATTATATATTACACATATTGATTGCATTTTAGCGATTATTTGCGTAGCACTGTAATACATCTGATGTCTTACATTAGTTACTGTACATTGCTGATTATCAGATTTGTTTACTGTATATCTTCTGTTTTACCCGGTGGGTGGCGCGCTTTTAAATGTGTGTTCGTGCTTAGTTTGGTGTATTATTATTATTATTGGCTGTGTCTTTTGTGGTGTATGGTTGTGTTTATTATTGTTTTTGAGTACTGTGTATAGTGTTGGGTCCGTCAGGTTCGTGTATTTGTGTATTATGTTTTTTTCTTCTGCCAGTGATTTGTGAATGTAGTAGTTTTCCTGAAATGTTAGAAGTTGTGGTTTGCTGTTATTAATGGTTAGTATTTGCATGTCTGACTCTATGTTTGTGGGCTGGTGATTATGTACTAGTAGGTGTTCTGTGAATGTTGAGTGGTTATTGTATTTTAGTGCTCTTAAATGTTCCTTATATCTGGTTTCAAATTTCCTGCATGTTTGGCCTATATATTCT